>VWZS01004465.1:73268-210819 GCA_013397075.1 Rhabdornis inornatus
GTCTCTTGCATTTTATGTCTGTGCTTTGCCATGTTATGAGGAATAATTTGCTTCCAGGAAGTATCCAGCTTATTTCACCCTGGTCTCAACATTTATTTACCATTGTTCTCTATGGAAGTTGCTGCTTTCATATGTTTGCTGTGGATCAGGAGAGATTGGGATCTCATTCATTGGTTTCCTTTTTTTTTTCATTAGGGAAAAAAACCCTTCCTGTAGCATCAAAAGTAAAAAATTAACACACTGTGCACACAACTTTGCAGCTGCAACAGGAAAATAAATGTTGCCAAACAAAGCTTTTGTTTAAACAAGTGACAAACATCCATAATTATCCTCAGTGCTGAGCACGAGGACACAGGGAAAAAGGGATGGGGAAGAAGTGAGCAGGGCACAGAAGTCACTCCAGAGTATTTGCTGGAAGAATAATTTTGTTTCCTAAGGATAAAATCCTCAATTACACCCAAGTAAAAAGAGTACTTGAAGCTCCTCTGTTTATTAATTTCTTTCTGTTTGAGTTTATTCATTTTCTCTATAATATCTCTTGTAACTGGAGAGGGAAACAAGCCCAGCCTTATGAACACAGCCTGTCCTGTATCGTCAGTGATGCCTAAGGAAAAGTTACACAAAATACCTCTTTAACCAAGAGGATATTGATATTATTTGTAAATGTACTGTAGCATCATATGAGGAGAAGCTCATCATTCAATTTTCAGATATCACATCCATTTTCAATCCCCTCAGAATTGTTCTGTGATTTGTAACAGAAAACAGGCCAGCATCATTTGGTTTTATTCCTGGATGTACTTCAGCTTCCTCTGTATCAATACTCTGATCTCATTCTGGTTTCTGCTGGGTAAATTCTATTTTATTCAATAAAAATACTCTGAATTTGCACGAACAGGGATGGAAGGAAAGGCCCTGAATCCCCTCAGCAGAGAGAAAAACATCGTGACACATTTTGCCACCTCTCTGGTCAAAGTCCCTGGTGCTGTAGGGTCCCTCCTGCCAGTCTGAGGAACAAGGTGAGAAGGGTCAGGCATGATCTCCACGCTCTCTTATTTATTTACAGACTCTTCCATCTCCCTGGACACGTCATGGAAAAGCAAAAATGATGGGAGGCTCCTTCCTTTCTGAGAAATGTGCCCCTGGCACAAGCCCTGTGTTTACACTTTGTCTGGCTGGGATCTTCCAGAATCATTCACAGCTTCTTCTCTGCCCTTTCATGTCCCCTACACAGCTGAGATTTGCCCAGCTCTGGTCAGGTTTGCCCCAGACCACATTTATTTGGTCAGGTACCATTATCAGCTGAGTATTTTCTCACATTTTTTGATAATTGATATAATGAATTATCAAAGCCTGATGGGGAGTCATTCCACCAACAGATTTTAGAGGATTTTATCCTTCTATGATTC
Source organism: Rhabdornis inornatus (assembly GCA_013397075.1). NCBI lineage: Eukaryota > Metazoa > Chordata > Aves > Passeriformes > Rhabdornithidae > Rhabdornis > Rhabdornis inornatus. The sequence continues at coordinate 74,678 of VWZS01004465.1, forward strand.
TAAGTAGAATTTGACCATCTCATTCTGGGCATGCATCCATTTTCATACATCCAAAATTATTTGTAACTCGAACATTTCAGGTGTGAGAGGTTAAATAAAGTGAGTGGAGGTGTCCAGCTGTGGCCAGGGTGGCAGAATGTCCCTGAGCAGGTTTCCACACAGCTCCACGTGGCAGAGGCAGGAGGGCAATCCGGGTCAGCTGGAACCTCATCCAGGGCAGCAGAGGCAAATTCCAACCCCTGGGATGGTGAAATCCTGCTTTTCCCTACAACCTGGGCACTGCAAAGCTCTGGAGACAGAGTTTTTCTGCCATTCCAGCTGTTCTCCAGTAGTGCATGGTGGCAGGGATGAAGATCCATGGGCTGTATCAGACAGAACTTTCCAGCATATCTCAGCAATTCCCCCTGCTCAGCAGTGCTGGGGACAGATCTGAAAACTCCTGTCCTGTTTGGGGACCTCGATGCAAGAGGGAGAATGAAAAAGCAGAGGTGGTTCCCAGGCTGCTGAGCTCAGCTGGATGAAATGTCCCAGTAAAATGTGGACATCAAAAAAAAAATCTTCCCCAAAGTAAAACCTGCCATGGGAAGTGTGAGCCAATGCTCAGGGAAATGAGGGACACAGCCTCAAAGCATGACCTGGCTCCTGTGGGGAACCTGCACTAAGTGACATTTTGAGTCACTCCAGACAGGTTTCTACTCTTCAGCAGCAAAATTCCCAGGCAGCTTCCCACAACTGGACTGATTGTCCAGTTAGACAATAATTAGGTGAGGAAAATGTTCATTATTAAATCACTTCCATGATATCTAATCACAGTAAAGATGTAACACTGTTTTTTTTGCTGAATTACTGGGTTTGACTGAGGCAACACTAGGGCAGGAACATCCTTCCAAGCAGGATGCCTGAGGATCAGATTCCTTGGGCACACTGCAGTGAGATGATTTTCCCCCTGCAAGTAACACAATTCAATGAACAACGGTAATATAAAAACAAGTAACAACTGACAATGCTCTAGTGAAAAAAAAAATCACTGATTCTCCCTGCTCAGCCTGGAGGCACCAACAGCAAAAGTCAGATGAGTGACAGCAAGAAAATTCTCAATTTTCACTTGTTTCATTTCTGTGAAGAAAAAGAAGCCAAATTTCATTGTGTACAGTCACACTCCTCACCCAAAATTACCCAATTATGAAGAAAAGTTGGTGTTTCAGCTCTTTGGGCAGAACTGAGAGCTGACAATACAGGCAGTGCTGGCAGCTCAGGGCATAAATGACAAGCAGTAAGGAAGGCTCTGCTAGACAGGAGGGCTTGGAATAATAAATAGCACAGCTCAGCTGGCCACTTTAGGCCACCAAAGAGGATTCCCTGAGCCTGAGCCCTGCCCTGACACCCTGTGTGATAAGAGATGGCACACAGGCAGATGTTTCATGAAAATATCACCAAGAAATGTCTAATTCAAAACACCAGTTTGTTAAAAATAAAGGAATAAATAAACCCCAACAGAACACAAATCAAAACCATTGAGAAATATTTCACAGGTAATTTATGAATTAGGAAAAGAGTACAGCTTCATAGCAGAATGTTAATATCATTATCACTTCTTGCTTTGTCATTGATGGATTCTGGAGTTTTCAAAGTATACCCATTTATGTATTTAATGGAGAAAAGAATCACATGAGTTGTGTAAATACTTTCATTTTGTCAGGAGCCTGAAAGATTTTTAAATTCAGTTTTAATGTCCCCAGTAATTCTCACCTGCAGCCTCCACCCACCACAATGGGCCAGGAGCTCATTTAAGCCTCAGCTCTGACGTTGGGGTCTTGCCTTCATGTTTGGCTTTGTTTCTGTCTCTAGGAAGGACTTAGGAGGTTTTTGGGGTTTTTTTGCTGTTTGGCTTTGCTGCTGCCTCCTCTTGCTCCTTCCTGGGCTGGACCTTGGGCCTGGTTTGACACTTTGTCACTCACAGGGGCTGGGAATGCCAGGGGACCCTTCGGTTCAGGCACTGCTGTGCTGGGTTATCCCTGACTTTCTGCTCTTGGAAAGGATAATTCCATCTTTAATGGCTCCCCATCTTTATTCCCATTTGGCTGGTAATAGTCTGAAATATTGGGAAATTTTTATAGGAATAATTTCTTTCCTCTCTTTCTGTGCTTGGCCTGAAAAACTGCAGCTCTGACTTGGATGTGTTTGTGCAATAGGCATGGATTTCTTTTTCAGTTGGAAGAAGAGCGAACATCCCAAAGGAAATTAAAGTGTGGGATTTCTAGGATTTTCACACAAGGTAACAAAGTTACTGGAAATGCCCGTGGGAACATCAAGAGAATAACATTCTTGCCTTCATCTCTGAGAAATGGGTCAGGAAAACATCTTCCTTTGTCCTCTCCCAATCAAAAATTTCAGCTGGATTCATGTGTGAGCAGAGGACTATATAGTCCTCTTTTAGTCTATACAAAATTAGGGGATGTTTCTGTGACAAAATTTGTTGTTCTGCAGCTCCTCACCTGGAGGCTGCTGTACCAAATGCTCAGAGCTAAAACATTTCCTTTGCTGGGCCCAGCCTTTCATAGCTGCTGGATTTTGGGAATTCCTCAGTCCCAGCCCCAGCTCGGGGTGTTTTAGCTGTTCCTGTCAGCATCTCTTGGCTATCAGTATTCAAATATACAACTATTCAAATTCACAGCCTGCATGCACCGAGGGGTGATAAGAGCTCTCTCCTTGCATAGCAAAGAGGAGCTTTCTGCAATCCTTCCTATTCTTGGAGCCAGATGAGAAGGGGGAAAAAAAAAAACCTCTGGGAAGCACATATGGAATAATCATCAACCAGCCAGCCCCTGGAGTGAATGGAGAGCCAAAGAAGAAGACAGTGCAGGGACAAGTTGAAAATTAACTCCTGGGTTGGCTCCACCTCTTAACTAGCAAAGGGTGCTCTCGAAATTATTCCTAAAGAAGCCTGGCCACCCCTCAGTGGAGCTCTAATCCGTGTGGTTTTTAACTGGTGATGTTGCTGGGTTGTTAGGCTGCGGGAGGCTCTGCTCAGGGAGCGGTGGAGGTTCGGTGGCAGCGATGAGCGGGGTGAAGGTGACAGTCCTGCGGCGACTCTCCAAGCAGCTGAAATCCCTGCGGGCTGTGCCAGCACGGCCCTGCAGCCTGGCTGCCTGCTCCAGGAAAAACACCAGGAATGCTGCCTGTAAGTCACTTCATCTCATCCCAGGCCGGGAGAAATGAGAGGTGCTGGGGTGGGAAGAGAGCTGCTGTGGTTGAGTGTTGTTCTTATTTATTAGCGAATTGAAAAGGGGGATTTGGGGATGTGGCTGGAGGATTGGAGAAAAGAGAGTGGATAGAGTGAAAGAAATGAAAATACTTCGTGGAATTTCAGGGTTCTGTCTTGTTCTTTATTTCTGCTGTCAATGGCACTGGGTTTTTTGTGGCTCCAATGTGTGACAAGAAGCAATCATCACTTAGGAGGCTTGGCTGCTTTCAGTGAGAACTGTGTTCATGAGCATAACTCAAAACACATATAGCACAAATTGATTCTGACTCGGAATTTCATAGCCACTGCAATGTTTGATTTGGAAAATGAGGCCTAGAACAAGCCACAAACCCCTCCAAATGTGCTGTACAGACCTCCAATAAATCATTTTGAGGGGCAAGATACTCCTGGAGGATGTTAAAGATTTAGTTATTTAAAATACTGATTAACTTCTTTTCAGATAAGATGGGGCCAGCCAGAGATTGTCTACTCACTGCTGTGCAGATAATGTCAGCTGGAGAATAGTAAAGAGTAATTTTTTATAGCTAGAAAATCCTTTTGTTCCTTATTTTTTTCCTCTGTAAATTTATTCAGCGTAATAACTTCTCCCAAAGAACAGAGCCTTGAACATTTCATGGTTACCCAGGGTAAGAGGGGCTCCTATTCCAAGAAGAGATCAGACCAGTTTGTTCCATCCAAGGACCACTGCTGATTGAATGAGCCACAACTGGTATCTATTTTTACTCACATTCCTCTTTTCAATTTAAGACAGATACTGTTTATTTCTTCAACCTTTCTCTTCTCTGTGCCATTCGTGCAGGAAATGCCAAAACAAACTGATTTGGGAAAACCCTGTCTTTGGAATGGCTGTTTTTGGCAGGCAGGGAGTAGACAGGAGCTCTGAGTGAGGCAGCCTGGGGATTACTCCACAGTTATTCACACCAGGCTTAAACAACTCAAAGGCTGACAATTTCTGGAGCTTTCAGATTCCCTTTGTGACCCTGCAAGGCCAAAGGGCTTTTCCTGCATTTCACTGTAGAAACATTGGGGAGAATTGTAGCATGGATGTCAAAATTCCCAGTGGTGTGGAGGGCCAGGGAGTGTCTGTGCCAAGCTCTGATGTATCTTGTAAGGACACATGGAGGTGGAGGTTTTCAGACATTAGTTTTTTAGAATAATTGCTGGAAATGCTCTCCATGGGGATTTTAAAGCCTAATTTAGTAATTATTACCAGAGCAGACCTGAATGGCTTTTTCCTTTCTTGCCCTTTTAGAATTGGTTCCAAGAAAAGCAGAATCCTTCAAGTTTTGAGGTATTTTTTCCCAAAGAATTGTACGAAGTCCTGCAGAGACACACAATCCAGGTGTGCCATCTCCAGGCCTGTAATACAACTGCAGTGCCTCCCTAAATTGTTCAGGAGTTCCCTTCCAAGCCCTTTCCATGCTGAGTTCCTAAGGCTGCATCCATAATTTCAGTGAATGTTTTTTACCCAGGAGCAGATAAAGGCTGTGTTTGCTTTACCTCGCCAGCTGGAATTACCTCCCCCTTATCTGGGCTCAGGCGCTGCCTCCTCAGCCAGGCTCCTATCTCAGCCAAACACTGTGGAGGCAGAGGAAAGCTCAGCATTTCCCAATCTGCTGCTGCTCCCCTGTCGGGCTGGGAGCACCCTGTCAGCTACATCTGTTTGATAAAAAGCTCTGGGCTGTTTATCAATAAACGGCCCTAAATCACAGCCGCCATCTGACATCAACTCAGCAGAACTTTCAGCACCTTGTCACGATGGGCCTGAGCCAACCAGCGCTCTTATCCTCCAAAATCTTGATTCAGACAAAAAAAAAAAAGCTTCAAGGAATTCAACCTATCTTGGATTTCCTCTGCAATATTCAGTCCCAGTGGCTGCAGCAGAGCTGTGGACCTTTGAAGTTTAAAATGGTTCTTTACTGAGTTTCAGCAACGTGTATATCTTATTTTCTCATTCAGAATGTGTTGCTATGGCAAACAGGGCCTTATTTCCTTCCCCTGGGTGGAGTTTCTCAGCTCTTCCTGCCACACTGTCTGCCCTGGTTTATCTATTTTGTAAAGAAATCAAAGCACTTGGTTCCACAGGTATTTTTCTTTTCAAAGATTAAAACCTTTATTTTCATCTGGATCTTAATTCCCACCCTGAAGCTTTTGATGCTTGCATCAATACTAAATGGGCTTTTTAAGAACTATTTCAAAAGCTGCAATCAATTATTAAAAAAATATTCCAAAGATTGGGACTATTTGGATGGCTCTATATGTCTGGGGAAAAAATGCAGGGCAAATGTAAGAAGCCCCCAAACGTTATAAAATTACATGGAACATTCCTCTGTTTGATGGGGATTTAAAAAAAAACCCAACACATCAGGCACATATTAGGTCTGTTTGTGGCAGATCTCTTTTCACAGGTGATTCACACTTTTTGTATGACCAAATTCAGTTTAACTGCTCTGACAGCGGCAGAGATGGGTGTGTGATAAAGGCAAACAGCAGCCCAGGCTCTTCCTCATGAGAAAAGGGTTCAAACTGCACACTTAGCTCTAATTCTCACCTTTTTAAAAATCAACTTTGGAAACTCGAAGGTGAGGTTTCTATTTCTCTTCCCACGCAGATTCTGCATCACTTGAGCTCATCCCTCGGGCTCTTCCCTTTGTGGTTGTGGAAACCACTCTGGGTTCAGGAGCAAGAGAGAGCCCAGCTGGAACCTCACAGATGGCCCAGAAATGTAACAATTTGGGGGCAACAACAGGGATATTGGGATCCTGGCTGCTGCTGCTCCTCTCTCCGGGTCTTGCTGCATGAGAGCTGCATCTCTCTTGCATAAATCACCATCCTGAGCTGGGGCATGGCCAAGGGAAAACTCTTTCTGGAATGGTCTGGAAAAGAGGATTTTGGCTAAGTTGATTACGCCCTGGGAACAAGGTTTAGGGTTTAGGCTTCCTTTTTGCACAGGTACTTTTGTCTTTTTGACTGCAGTTTCCAAACCATCTCCCTGCCACTGAGCTCCTATTTTGAAGGGTTTTCTTCGAAGGATTTTTAAAATTAAATACTAGAGTTTTAATGAACTTCATGCTCAGGAAGAAGTAGCACATGCACGTAAAAAAACAGATGGAGATTCTGTGAGCGATTGAGGAGGGAAACAAAAGTGTTGCAGGTCTAAGTTATTTCTCTTTAGTTTTGTACCTCACCAGCCAATCATTTCTGAGATTCCTTGTTGTTGTGCTGTTCAGCCCACAAGAAGTGACTCGTTCTGTTCAGCTCAGTGAAAAAACCTAAAACAACTTCACCTTTTTCAAAACCTTGTAGGGATCAAACCACCGAAGAGCTTCATGAAGTTGGGTTGTCTGAAGTGCACAATGTAAAGCTGTTGAGTTTGAGGCTTTTTATTTCATGAGCTTTAACATACAGAAAATGGATGCTTGTAATTTTTTGTGTTTTTCTATAATTACAGAACCAGGTGTGGATGTAATTTCTAAGCTGCCCAAGGTTATCAGTCGGATTTAGAGGAAGAAGTCTTGATTTACAGGAAGAAAAGTGATGGATCCTGGAAGAATGGTGAAGGGATGACATTAATATGTTGGTAGATGAGAATAACCCCCAGTATCTCTTGTTTATGCTGGATATAAAACACCTGGAAAAACCTAAATATGAAAACACTTGAAAATCTGGGCTGTCCTGGTGACCAGGAGCTGTGCTAAAGAGTTGCCTAACCATGATCAATAGGCTGTTAAGCTGTGATTAAACCTGACTGAATCATTATGTTTATGGGCAGCAGGTATTTTCAATTTCATTGATTCATTGATTTCATTGATTATCTATCTTTTAAAGGAAGAATTCTGTTGAGAATAGTAAATTAGCGATCCTAAAAAAAGTTGGGAGTCAAACCAAAAATTCATTTTACTTGCAATTGAATCCTGCTACACAAGACTCTGCAGGGAGGAAGTGAAATGAAATTTAAGCCCAGTTTAGCATCCTGACATCACAAGCTCTTTGTACATCTCCTGATGATCTGTTTGTGATCATGCCACTCAAAGAAAATGGTTTGCCAGATTTCAATCTGCTCTTACTCAACTCAGGAGTACTTTAAACACATTATACTGTGAATGCAATGGAAACTTCTTACACAATGTTGGCAAAACAGGGCAAACACTTCTTGGCTGACTCTGGCTGAGTATCTGATCCTGTCTTGATTTGAGTAAAATGTTCTCAGTGTTACTGTCAGGTTCCTCGTGAAAATTCAAAAGTACTCATCCTAACAAGATAAAAAAAAAATCCCCAAAAGATAAATGCAGATTTTCAAAATGATTTTAAGAGAGTAGCTGAGAAATACAATCATACAGCAAGATGAAGGTCAGGAGCTGAGGGTGGTGTTCTGTTCCTGGCTGCCCAAGAGAACTGGCAAAAATTAGATCTCTTGCTTTTTCTTTATGCTTTCACTGACAATTACCAGCTTTCTTTTATTAAAAAAAAAAATATATTTTTGCTGTGTGTTCCTTACTGGCAGCTGGGAAGTTTTTAACTATTTTCATTGAGATTTCTCTGCCTCAGGCAGTGTCAGGTGAACACTGAGTTCACCTGAGTTGAGCTGACCCTTTCAAAATCCAAGGTGGGACTATTTGGGCCTCTTGCCTTTGTGACAGCCAAGAAAAGTAAACATAATATTAACATAACTTTTCCAAATGTGGCTTGGAGAGGGGACCCTGCTGTGCCAGGGCCACCCACCTCTGTGTGTTTTTGGCATGAGGGAATAAATACTTTTTTGGTGTTAGGGGATGCACTTAGTGTGATGAGAAATACTTTGGTGTGAGGGAATAAATACTTTTTCGGTGTGAGGGGATGCACTCAATGCTAAGGAATCACTTTTGGTGTGAGGGAATAAATACTCTGTGAGGGAAAACACTTGATATGAGGAGAAATACTTTGGAGTAAATACTATTTTGGTGTGATGGGACACATTTTTGGGTGGGGTGATACTCCTTTGAGGGGATGTACTCAGTGTGAAGGAATCACCTTGGATGTGAACGAATCACTTTGGATGTGAGGGAATAAATACTCTGTGTGAGGGAAAACACTTGATATGAGGAGAAACGCTTTGGTTTGAGGGAATAAATACAATTTTGGTGTGAGGGGACACGATTTTGGGTGAGGCGATAATCTCGTGAGGGGATGTACTTGGTGAGAAGGAATCACTTTTGGTGTGAGGGAATAAATACTCTTTGTAAGGGGAAAACATTTGATATGAGGAGAAAACTTCGGTTTGAAGGAGTAAATACGATTTTGGTGTGAGAGGACACAATTTTGGGTGAGGTGATGCTTTTTTAAGGGGATGTGCTTGGTGTGAAGGAATCACTTTGGATGTGAAGGGCCATGCTTGGTGTGAGAGGAAAAAATAATCCATTGATACGAGGGAAAACACTTGATATAAGGAGAAATACTTCGATTTGAGGGAATAAATATTTTGGTGTGAGGGGACCCTTTTTAGGTGAGGCAATAATCTTTTGAGGGGATGGACTTGGTGTGAAAGAATCACTTTTGATGTGAGGGAATAAATACTCTTTGTAAGGGGAAAACATTTGATATGAGGAGAAAACTTCGGTTTGAAGGAGTAAATACGATTTTGGTGTGAGGGGACACATTTTTGGGTGAGGAGACACTGTTTAGAGGGGATGCACTCAGTGCAAAGGAACCACTTTGGATGTGAAGGGCCACACTTGGTGTGAAGGAAAAATGCTCTTGATGTGAGGGAAAACACTTGGTATGAGGAGAAACACTTTGGTTTGAGGGAGTAAATACTATTTCGGTGTGAGAGGATGCATTTTCGGGTGAGGCGATACTCTTTCACACCGTACTCAGTGCAAAGGAATCACTTTGGACGTGAAAGGCCACACTTGGTATCAGGGAATAAATACTCTCTTGGTGCAAGGGAAAACACTTGATATGAGGAGAAACACTTTGGTTTGAGGGAGTAAATACTATTTCGGTGCGAGGGGATGCATTTTTGGGTGAGGCAATACTCTTTCGTACCGCACTCGGTGCGAAGGAATCACTTCGGACGTGAAAGGCCACACTTGGTGTGAGGGCACGCGCTTTTGTCAGGGTCATGGGGACCTCCCCGAGCACGGGAAATGGCGATGCCACCTTGCAGGGAGCCGCTGCCGCTCCTCCAGCTCTGTCACGACATAAGGAGCCACCAAGGCCAGCCCCGGGCAGCCGCAGCCCGCCCCCTCAGCCATGGCCGTGCCGGAAGGGGCCGCCCCGGGCCGGGCTGGGCGGTGGCTCCGCGATCGCCGCCGCGATGGTGCCGCTGCTCCGCCGGGCTTGGGCGGCTGCTGTCGCTTCATCCTCATCATCATCCTCCTCCTCCTGCTCCTCACGGCCGGGCAGCCGTCGGTGCAGCCTCGGCGCCTGCTGCTCCTACCGCCTGCGAGACGCCCGTGAGTGCCGCCTTCCCTGTGCCCCGCCATCGCTGCCAAACTTTGTGTAGGAGCCGCAGGGAGCTCTGCTGGCTTTGTCCTCGGCTGAAATGTCAGGAAGTGGCCGTGTTTTAAATATAGGGAGTGTTTTGCGCTGCCTTTCTCTGAGCTGACCTTATGGAGCGCTGTAAAGTTTGCTCCTCGCTGAGGGAAACCGGAGGCGGGGGGGGGAAGCTGTTCGGCCACCCTTCGTGTGAGTGGTTGGAAGGCTTAATTTATTTTCAATTCCTCGTTTAAAAGACACTGAGCGGTCGTATCTAGTGAAGTAGTAGTGAGTGATGCTCGAAGCATCGCGATTTGGGGTTCAGCAGAGGGATGGGGCACCCAAAGCTGTGTGCGGGTGAACAGCTCCACACAGGCAGCAGTTCTGGTTTTAAGCAGAATAAAGTCCTGTGGAAACCATTCATGTACCCATCCTGCTTGTGCCAGTTTGAGGGCCCCAAGCTGCCCCCAAAATTGCTGGGTTTGGGTTTTGCAGGTGTAGGATCAGCAGGATCCATCTGCATGAAGCAGTTTTGGTCGTTATTGGTGTGGCTGCTGCAGGAGCTCTGAGCCCCCCTTTGTGGAGTAACCCTTGTGCTTGTACTTCTTTCTAGGCAATGTTTTGCTTCCCAGTGGGAATTATTCTATATCTGGAACACTCCCAGCTCAGCTCATGGTGCTGGTGTGTAAAGAAGGCTGTAAAACAAAGCTGCCTTAAAATCTGTCAATAACAGGAAAATATTCTCTTTTTATGGGAAATAAGGGGACAATTTCTTTGCAGAGCAGTCTGCAAAGACAGAATGGTACTGACATGGTTCTAAGTCAAATTGCTGCGCTTCCCTGTGTGGCTTTGAGTCATGCAACTGGAATGTTTTATTTTTCTTTTGATTTCCTGGGCACCAGCTGACTCGAATTAGCCTTTGGTGACACAGCATATTCCCTTGCCAGAAAGTTCTGTATCCTGACTCTCCTCCTCATCTTGCAGTGCATCCACTGTGGCAGAGCCCGCTGACAGTTCCTGGAGGCACTCGCCAGTCTCCCATCAACATCCAGTGGAGGGACAGTGTTTATGATCCCTTCCTGAAGCCTCTGAAAATCAGCTACGACCCCAGCACCTGTCTTCACATCTGGAACAATGGCTACTCCTTCCTGGTGGAGTTCGATGATTCTGCTGATAGATCAAGTAAGCAAAAACTCAGGGGGGAAAAAAAAATAATGCTGAGAGAGGAGAAATACTTGTGGGATGTAAGACCTGATGTTGAAAACGAATGTGCAGTAAAAAAATGCTGGGTTTACAGTGGTGGGAATCATGATGAAGAAATTCCATACAGACTTCACATTGGCAGTGTTTTTATTGCCATGGGCATTGTGCACAAGTCCCCTGCTGTGTGTTGAAACTCCTTTCACAAGCCTTAGTGCCCTGGCTTGTAGGTTTTGTAATAAACTTTACCCACACGAGTCGATCTTCAGTCATTTATGTGTGTACCGACTCAATTTGAAACCTGATTCCATCGTTGCTCTTTATTGAAGTAATCTGCCACTTATCTCTTGTGGTGTTAATAGAGATATTTAATGCACTTGAAATAATCAGCAGCCAGATGAGTTGAAGTTGGAAAGCGCACAGGCTTATCTCAGTGGGGTTTTAGGGAATGGAGTAACACTGAGCTCTGCCCTCAGGAGCAGGTGTGTGTGTCCCTGTTGTTTTAGGGGAAACAGGAGTGCATGGAAAATCCAACCGTGCATTCCAGCAATTTCATGTGAATAAACGTCTGACCTGAGCAGCTCAACCTTTTAAAAGGCTTAATGGAGTTTAAAAATTGACTTAAAATAAGATATTGCTCCCCAATCCCAGATTTTCTGTCCACTCTTCCTCCTAAAAGCTGCCTTTACCAAAGGATATTGCAGAACATGAAGATATTTCATAAGGCAGGTTAGCTGGTAGCAATTGCTCAGGGCTGTTGTGAAGCGCATGATTGCCCAGCTTGTCCTGCAGGGAAAAACTGAAAGACCCTGAGCAAGTTTGAACCTGTTGGATTGGAGTAATTTATGTTTAAAGTGGCTGCTCACCATGAGCTCCTCCAGCTTCCTGAGGGATTTAGCAATGCCCTCGGGGAAGGAGCCTCCAGCACACAAACAAATGCTTTGTCTTCAGGACACCGACATTTCTGGTTGATGTTTGGAAAGAGGCTGATAAAACACTGCAGCAAAAACGGTGGTGGTGGAATTCAGGGAGCTCGTGTGATGTTTGGGGCTCGTTTTGTTTATCTTGTTTCTAGCTGTTCACTCCGAATAATCAATTTCCAAGAGGGAATATCCTTGCCCTTGCTCATTTAAGCACTGTTATCATGCAGAAGCTGAGTCCTGCCCTTCTGTTTCTCCAGCACAAAGTGCTGGTTTTTTCAGTGAGGTTGGGTTAGGGGACAGACATCGTTTGTTCCCTCATCAGTGATTTTTAATTTACTAACTTTAGATTGGCTTTGCTTTTCATTGAGCAGCCTCTTGCTTTATTAGCCACGCCCCACTCTCTGTTGAGGATCCTGAAAAATGTTTAGTGGATAATAAAGTTGGACTTTTCCCTTCAAGAGTTGATGTAATGAAGGGGAATTGCCTGTATGGGGATCAGAAATATGCAATATTTAATTGCACAGGAGCAGTTTTTGTGGCATAAAGGCAGGGCTGGAATCATCAGGCCTTTGAGGCTGGTGCTCACCTCTCAAAGATCTGACCTGCTTTGTCTGGAAAACTTTCCTTGAGGTAAATCTTTCCCTGTGAGCATTTGCTGCCTTTTCATCATCCTCATCTTCCTTAAATGAATTCAGGTCTATGAAGGGTAGGATGGCAACAAACAATCAGTGTCAGGGCTCCAAAATGACAGAGAAGCAGCAGAGAGTGAGGTGTTGGTGTATAACCCCCAGATTTCAGGTGCCTGCCTCTCTCCTCCACCTTTCTCTCTTTGCTCTTGCTATTTCTGGTTTTTTCTCACTGCCAGCTTCTATCTAACAATCAGAGAAACCCAGAGAAGAAAGCTTGGGAACAGACAAAAGCACCACAGTTGAAACAGAAGATGAGAAAAACACCCAGGATAGACAAAAATGCCTGAATCCTGAGATGGGGTTTGCAAGACTTGGGCTAAAGCTGAAGGTAGAGCAGGAGGAAGAAGAGGGTGAGGGGAAGGTATGTACAGCATGTGGTGTGTCTTGTGTGTGGTGCCATCAGAAACGGGGCTAGAACAGAGCCAGGGCTGCAGGGATGTGATTCTTGTTGTTAGAGCCCCTTGAAGTTCTGTTTTGTTTTGAAATTGTCAAGATTGTAAATTGAGAAGAAATGCTTCTGAAGTGACTGAAGTTCCTGTTTGTTTCCTGTCACTTTCTGGTGACCGCTACAGGAACCTGAGTCTCTCCATATGTGTGTCTGTGCCTAAAATTACTCCTGAGGCAAATATTCAAGTGGATGTGGTTATTAACACAAATTTGTAGTCACTTCTGGGTTTGCATATCATATAATCAGGACTGGATGGTGTTAGAGCACAGAAATGTCCCTTCTGAGAGGTTTGGCTGTGTGACAGCTTTGTCCCACCCCTTCTCTAGCACAGAATCCCAGCTCAGTTTTGTGGGAAGGACCTTAAAGCTCATCCCATTCCACCCCCTGCCACAGGCAGGGACATCTTCCACTATCCCAGGGTGCTCCAAACCCTATCCATACTGGCCTTGGACACTTCCAGGGATGGGGCATTGGGCTTTTCCAGTGATGGTCAGTATTGTGATCATGTCCAGAGCTCAGTAGCAGGGGATGAAATTAATTCAGTGTCACTTTGCACAGCTTGTTAGAATTTATTGCTTTATCACAGACAGGCCTGTCTGGTTAGGATTTCAAACCTGCTGGCTGGCTTTCAGGAAAAAAAAATAATACAAGAAAATCTCTTAATGCCTCTCATTGTTTTCTCCTTAGCATGGAAGTGATTAATTTATTTCCAAAAGCAGTGTTGGGATTAGGTGCTTTATACCAAGATTTGCTGTAAAACTTCCCCCTGTCCTACAGCTCAGTAAAAATCATCAGATGCTCATGGTTTAGTGCTGGATGAACACTTGGAAAAGCTCTTTTCCAGCCTAAAGGATTCCTTGATTCCATAAGTGTTATTAGCCCTTGGGAAGTAATTAGGGTTTCTCATTTACCAGAGGCTCTGATATCATAATTGGCAAGATGGCTTTGCAGGTTTTGGTTCAGCTAGGAGGGAATGAGTGGAAGCAGAAAGTTGGGCATGGACTTTTCATTCATGTGTTTGCAGAAGGATGGGAGGCCTTCTGAGATCAGGAGAACAGACTGAAGTTTTACCTTTACTCATTAAATCTTTCAGAAACTTGCCCAGTGGCAGACTGGATGTTTAAATCCTCATGGGCAGCTTGTAGGCACAACAAAACATTTCTGGCTGACCTTTGTTCAGTGTGGAAGCAGAAATGAGATGTTTGGATTTTTGTAGCTTGCAGGAGACTTGAACATTTCACTCAATATACTGATTTTTCTGGTAATATTTGCTTTTTGAAGTCTTGTCATGAGAAATGTCAATATTTTTCCCAGATCCTTGCAGGGGTGTCACTGGATACATTTAATAGATGTGTCACTGCTGTGTCACCTGGTCAGGCAGTCCTGACACTCCTGAGAGAGTGAGAATGTGAAACTCACCACTGTGACTGTGCCAAACTTGGTGCCAACTGGGAAAACATTCCCTTGAGGGGAGGTGGATGAGGAGACTCTTCAGCTCATCTCCAGTTTGATGAAGGGAAAACCAGGAATGTTTTCTTGAATAATTTGGCCATACCAAAGTGTAGATAGGGACTGTTTGAGTTGCTCCATACTTTTTCCTGGGCAGTTTTTTCCCAAGGATTTACTGGTCTGACCAATTCTAAATCATATTTATTAACATGTGTCTTGTTTTGTTTTCTAGTCATTGTTGGAGGTCCCTTGGAAAACCAGTACAGGCTAAAGCAGTTCCACTTCCACTGGGGAGCTATCAATGACTGGGGCTCAGAGCACACAGTTGACAGCAAATTTTACCCAGCAGAGGTAGGAGATGAAATCCTGAACAATGCAAATACTTACCTCAGGTGTGTCTGTGCAAACTCCCAAACTGAGGAATTGCAGTTTGGTCTTAGCTGTGTCTGTGAAAACTCCCAAATTGAGGATTTGCAGTTTATTTTGAAGTGCTACACCTCATCTGCTGTTTTATTCTATAAAAATCCATCTTCACTGTGTTTTCTGGAGAAGAACAGCCTGAAAACTGGGCATTGGCCCCATTACTGAAAGTTAAAAATGACTTTGTTTATTGTTACTTAATCTTTCTGAGAAGCAAAACATATACTAAGTACTCTTAAAAAAAGCACTTTATTTTCTCTTTGCAACTGTTGAACTGTTACTAAAATAGCAAAATTTGATGCTTAAGTAGCTACTTAGGAAGAAAACATCAATAAAAAGTCAGTGAAAATGTGAAATTGTGACAGCTTTGACCACAGTTCTTTGCCAAGGGAGAAGAATTTGCCAAGTGATGATAGGTTATTTTTAAGGAGAGTTTCTCTCCTGTTGGTGTGTTCCTGGTGGTGCTGCCAGCTTGGCAAGATCCTCATTAACAGGGATACTGTTTGTTTTTGGGCTGGGGTGTTTGTTTATCACACAAAAGCCCTGAATTGGCTGTCAGCAGTGCAGGAGGATGTTCCTCAGGAGCACAGGGTGCTCTGCTCCTCTTGGGATGACAGGGAAGAGATGGAGGACTGAGCTTTGTCTGTGCCTTTGACCAATTCCTGGAGGCAGACTCCCACAGACTAAATCCCTTTTATAGATGGGAAATGCAGTGGCTCTTAACTTAATTGTTTAAAGAAAAGAGAAAAAAGGAAGGGAAGGACCATTATTTACCAAGAGCACTTTGTTCCTCATTGCTGTGGTTTGTGGGGAGCTCACTGCAGTGCCTCACCCTGCCAAGGAGCAGCCAGGATCAGAAGTCAGGTGTGGGGTCTGTGCTCTGTGCAGGGGTTGATTTCTCCCTCATTGCTCTTTCAGCTGCATTTGGTGCACTGGAATGCTGTGGATTACCCAAGTTTTGAGGATGCTGTGATGGAAGGGAATGGCCTGGCTGTTATTGGAGTGTTCTTGAAGGTAATTACATTCTTTGGGACCAGCTGTAATAATGGGTTCTTTCTATTTGCATTCTGTTAAAGGCAATTTAGGGCAGTTAAGGGAAGGCTGAGAGGGGATCCCATCAATCCATATAAATATTTCCAAGGGGTGCCAGAGGATGGTGCCAGGCTCTGTTCAGCAGTGCCAGTGACAGGATGAGGAGCAATGGCCAGAAACTAGAAAAAGTTTCACCTCGATAGGAAGAATTTTATGTTGAGGGTGGAACAGCTGCCCTGGGAGGAAATATCCCTGTCTGGAGACATTCCAAACCCACCTGGATGTGTTCCTACCATCCCTGGGCTGGATGATCTCCAGAGCAAGCTCCCCTTCCAACCCTAAATATTCTGTGATTGTTGTAATAAAAAAATACTAAGCTGAATTAGTAGAACTGATTGATTATTGATCAGCTTACTGATTTTTCCATTCCCTCCCTGTCCCTGCAGCTGGGAGCACGACATGAAGGGCTGCAGACCCTGGTGGATGCCCTGCCTGCAGTCAGACACAAGGTCAGTGCTCTGAGGTGTCCCACCCAGCACAGAGAACACCTGGAGAACACAAAACACCCAGAAAAGCTTTTCTTCCTTCAGTTTTACTGGGGAGGGCTGATTGCCACCTTGGAAGTGGGAAGGGAAGCTGATTTTTCAGGAGGAATTGGATACTTGAAACTTTCCAAACCTCTTGAAGAAATGCTGCTCTTGAGATTGTTTCCACTTAAAAGGCTTGAAGTGGGGGTTTATTTACTGTGGGATTAAGGCTTTTTTATCTTTGTCTGATCTTTGAGGAGATTATTTGCTTTTTTATAAACACTGATTTTTCTTGCTGGGGGAATGGGATCGTTCCTGGCAGGCTCCTGCCAGGAGAGGGAGTGCTGAGTCTCTGACAGAAGCAGTTCCTCCTTCCCGTGCCCATTCCCTTCTGAAAATACACACAAAAAAACCCCACACGACCTCTTCTACTTCTAATCCCATCCACTGAAGCTGCTGTGCCACTGCATCTCACAGGAAGGAGTTTTCAAAATCCAAATAAAACAAGTTTTTATGTCAGAGCAGTGACAACTCTGCCAGCTGAACACCAAACATGTCAGCTCAGTGCCAGGAGACCTCCCCAAATCTGAATATACACCTATTGTGACAATATAATTATTTATAGCATGTGAATTTAAAAGCAACTAAGCCAAGATCCTCCAGTATATCCTGAAAATCCCCCTGGAGCAATGTTTGTCTGGGAAATCCTGGGTTTTGCAGCTCCTGCATTCTGTCTGCTATCCCACTTGTGGGACTGAACATTCTGGATATGGGAATATTTAATTTAAATAAAACTTCAGTCCTCTTCCTGCTGCCTAAAATGACATGGTGAAAAGTAAATCACTTTTTATTTGCAGTCTCTTAAGGATCTGGCACAGCTATCTGAACTTATTCCACCACTTATTCCCTTTTTCCTGCTTGCATCCAGCTTCCACAAAGCCTTAGGCTGTGGATCCTTCTCACTCCTTGCTTCTCCTGCACTGTATTCCTAATGGCTTGTGGGGACAGCAGAAATATTTCAATTTTGGCTGCTCAGCTGCTTACACCCCTTACACCTCAACCCCAATTTTATATAAGTTTGAGGGTTTTAAAATAATACTATTAATATTCCAAACACCCCATTTCCCTTGCACACAGTTTTTACCTCACTGTCAAGATATTTTCCAACTTTGTCTTTTTTTTTTTTTCCTCAAAACACCATCCCTAAAAATGTTTTTTTTTCCTGCTCTTTAGGACACTGTGATTGAGTTTGATGAGTTTGATCCCTCCTGCCTGATCCCTTCCTGCCCTGATTACTGGACCTATGCTGGCTCCTTGACCACTCCCCCCCTCACTGAATCAGTCACATGGATCATTAAGAAGAAACCAATTGAGGTGGATGAGGATCAGGTAAATCTCAATTTTTCTTTCAGATCTTGCTACCACAGAGATGCTCAGAACAAGTTTTTCACCAGCAATTCTCTGGAAAGACACAAAAATTCTCTGTTTTCAGAGATCTGTGACTGTTTTCAGGATTTGAGGAGGAATCCTGGCATTAACAGCCACTAACACTGAAAGACCTAAGACCTCTCCAAGATGTTTTTTCAGCTTAATTCAACTTTTCCATCTATTCTCAAGAGTTTTATCTTGATCTGTGGTACACAATTCTGGAAGCTGCCCCTTGAAAACTTGGGGAATTTTAAGAACTTATTGGAATTCTCGTAATTTTGCTCTCCTTAGCATGATGCAGCCTTTTTTGGAGGGAAGGGAAAAAGGGAAGGTTTTGTGAGCTGGAGATTAACAGAGAGCTGCAGGCATAGTGTGGCAATCTTTTAAATTGAAATTTTTCTCATTTTTTCCTTTTTTCCTTGGGTCCTTACTCTCATAGCAGTGACTTACCATTGGAATGGCCTTGTGAGCATTAAAAGCTGATCTGCTGCTGCTTTTTTAATGCCAGTTATAAACCAGGGAGAGAACAACTTGGGGATTGTTGGGGTTCTCTCTTTTCTGGGTGATAGAGAGGCTGTAAATGGAGGTTGGATGAAGTATTTGAATGGAAATAGCTCTCTCAGGTGTCATTGGGATGTGATTGGTAATTATTTGGGATTTAATTTCCCTAAGGATAGCAGATGTGATAATTCTTCCATACCAGCAGCTGACAAAGCTATGAGTGCTCAAACCCCTCAGAACTCAAACCTAGCGCTACCTTTGATTTCACCAAGAACAAACTCTTGCCTTTTGCCATGAATTCCCAAACTGGTGGAATTCTTGGGAAGTGACTGGAGTGGCCATTGTGGCTCCCAGCAGATGTGATATTTCCTCCATGCTGCTGTGGGTAACAGGACAATCTTTACCAGCAGCTGACAAAGCTATGAGTGCTCAAACCCCTCAGAACTCAAACGTAGCGCTACCTTTGATTTCACCAAGAACAAACTCTTGCCTTTTGCCATGAATTCCCAAACTGGTGGAATTCTTGGGAAGTGACTGGAGTGGCCGTTTGTGGTTCCCAGCTGGAGGCCTTTCGGATGCTGCTGTTCACGTCGGACGGGGAGGAGGAGAGGAGGATGGTGGACAACTTCCGCCCGCTGCAGCCGCTGATGAACCGCACGGTGCGCTCGTCCTTCCGCCCCCAGCTCAGCCCCTAGCGGCCCAGCCCAGGCTGCACAGCAATTCTCATCGTTCCCCCTCATATCCCTGTCCTTTCCACTGCCCATCCCTGGGGGGATTTTTAGTTTTGCTTTGAGAAGTGGATAATACTAACCCTTAGCAAATGGACTTGTTCCGAGGCAGGGCTCAGTAAGGATTTACTAAGACAGTTAAAAATAAGGGTGGGGAGCTTGTCCCCTGCTCCTTCTCTGAATTGTTCTGATGAACTCATCCTTCTGATGAACTGCATGGTGTGCTCATCCTTCTGCCCCCAGCTCAGCCCCTAGCAGCCCAGCCCAGGCTGCACAGCATTTCTCATCATTCCCCCTCATATCCCCGCCCTTCCACTGCCACTGCTTCACCAGGGAAGTTGTGGGGTTTTTTAAGTTTTGCTTTTTTAAAGAAATGAATAATATTAATCCTTAGCAAATGGACTTGTTCTGAGGCAGGGCTCAGTAAGGAATTATTAAGACAGTTAAAAATAAGAATGGGAGCTCATCCTCTGCTCCTTCTCTGAATTGTTGTGATGAACTTGTCCTTCCCCCCCCAGCTCAGCCCTTAGCCCTCAGCCCAGGCTGCACAGCATTTCTCATCTCCCCTTGTATCCATCTCCTTTCACTGCCACTGCTTCACTAGAGAAGCTGTGGGTTTTTTTAAGTTTTGCTTTTTTTAAGAAGTGAATAATATTAACCCTTAGCAACCCCTTGTTCCCTCAGAACCTCTTGTTCTGAGGCAGGGCTCAGTAAGGATTTACTAAGACAGTTAAAAATAAGAATGGGAGCTCATCCTCTGCTCCTTCTCTGAATTGTTGTGATGAACTTGTCCTTCCACCCCCAGCTCAGCCCTTAGCCCTCAGCCCAGGCTGCACAGCAATGTTCTCACCATCTCCCCTTGTATCCAAGCCCTTTCACTGCCCTTTCCTTGCCCATCACTGTGGGTTTTTTTAGTTTTTGCTTTTCTTTTTAAGAGGTGAATAATATTAACCCTTAGCAACCCCTTGTTCCCTCAGAACCTCTTGTTCTGAGGCAGGGCTCAGTAAGGATTTACTAAGACAGTTAAAAATAAGGGTGGGGAGCTTGTCCCCTGCTCCTTCTCTGAATTGTTCTGTATTTCTTCAAATGCTCTTTCAGTGCCTTTCATGAATTAATAATCCTGGGAAAAAAATTGTTGAGAAGGAGGAAGTGGGAAGAAAAGAAAAATATCAGTGCTGATCAGGTCCTTTTGGGGAATTGTTTGATGTCTGTGAAGAGAGGCTTGTCTCAGAGACATTTCACCTTCTTCCTTTTTCCTTGGGTGACAAGAGAAGGAGGACAAAAATGACTTCCAGGATCTCTTTGCATTCTGTTGGCTCCACATTCTGCGTTTGTTGTGGGTGCCACAGAATGCCCACTGTAAGACACCAGGAGCCAGAAGATTTTTTCTAAAACCTTTTAACATAGAAGCTTTTGGCTTTGGCAGCTTTTGCTTTCCTGTGTTAATACTCTATCGAAAGAAGGGAGGAGAAGAGAATTCACCAGTATCTCAAGACTGGCTAGAGCTGCAAATTAGGTGAAAATGTCCAATTGATCTCAGGAAACTGATCACATCAGAAGAAAGCAAGATTAGATAAAGCTCAATTGACCCTCCCAGTGGGATTAGGGAGAAAAAATCCCCAAACCAATTCCTCAGACCTGTGCTGGGAGAGTGTGGCCAAAACACAGCACTCAGAAAAGACTTTTATTTCAGCAACTCACAGAGCACCAGTGCTCTTGAGATGTATTTTCCTATAGAAACACTTTCCCAGCTTCAGGACCAGTGGGGACCAGTTTGTTTTTATTGCACCTTATGGGAACGAGGTGCAGGGGGGTTGGGATTGATTTGTGGACCAAGCAGAGCTGCTGTGTGAGCTGCCAGCTCTGAGCCTTTCCAGCTGCCCCAAGGATCACTGACTTCTCACATCCTACTAAACCTGCTTTTCTCTCTGGCCCTTCATGCTCTGCTGTGTTTAGCAGATTAAATTCATGCACCAGATTTCTGACCTCCATGGGTTGTGTTAGAGGAATCTTTCCTCCCTCTGATTCCTGGTGGGATTCAGTGAAGCCATGACCTTGGCAATGCTAAATCCAGACCTTTCCAATTGGTACTTTTATTTTTTTAAAGCCCGAGTGTTCAATTTCAAAGCACCTTAACACTTTTCAGTGTGACCCTGATGATTTTAAGGGTTTGAGATGATCTCGTGGAACCAGCTGAGTGCCCAGATCCTGCCTTTCCTTCCCCAATAGCTCTACCTCAGGCTGTTCTGGTGCCACAGTTGTCCCTTTGTCCCCTGCAGTGTGGCCACTTCAACTGGAGTGACCCTGGGTGGTGAAAGGAAGGAAATCTCCTTCTGTCCCAGTGTAGGATATTTTTCCTGTTGGGAATTCAGTGGAGCTCTTTGGTTTCCCCCAATCCCTCCCTGCCTGGGGGAACATTTCCATCTTGGTTGTGCCATCTCCCTTTGGATGACTGGGATTATTTTGGGACAGTGCAAGATGTCCCTGCTATGGCAGGGGTGGCACTGGATGAGCTTTAAGGTCCTTTCCCACCCAAACCATTCCATGATTTTCTGATTCCATGATCTCAGTTGAACTCTGCAGGCTTTGCCATCACCACACAGATTTTTAGCTACAAAACCACATCAGTCACAATATTGCTGGAGAATGATACATTCCAAAATAAAGCTGGAAGGAATATCTACAGTTCTGGGAACAGGAAAAGAATTCTTTTACTTTTTACCTGAATATACAATAATTATGATCCAGTCATTAAGTTTGAGATATTTATGCAGTGATGTTCTTGCAGACACTTTTCTGAGGAGGACCCTGGAGAAGGATGGCAACAGCTCAGATATTTTCTGCTCATTAATAGGAGAAATTGTAATAAAAAGACATCTTAATGTTTCCTTTTATTTCAAAACAGAGCTGCCTCAGCAGCACTGGGCTGTGCATCGATCTCCTTATCATTTATGAGTGGGGTCTTTTAAAAATATTTTGTAATTGCTCAGTTTTTAAATTGCTTTTGTAATTTCCACTGGGTTTTTGGATTTCTCTGATCCGCTGAGAAGAATCAGCAGTTGATCCAGTTTTCCCAACAAACCCAAAATCCAGATTATTTTAGGGAACTGCCAGGCTGTAACTGTTTCTGTAGCAGCCTCACATCCACTGAGTTCTCCATGCTTTGCTGCACTCAGTCAGATTTTCCTGCTGGGTGTGTAAATCCCTTTTGAACCACCCTGCATCCAGCAGAGGGAATGTGGGTATTTCCCTTCCCAGTGATCCAGTTAAAGTTCTCAGAGAGATTTATTTCAAGTTCTCACAGAGATTTACCTTGTTCAAGTGTTGCCATGGAACCTTTGTTAGGGAATAGTGAATTACCCAGTGATAAGCTGTGTCCATATTTCCATCAAATCACACCTATTTTTACTGACATAAAATGAAGAAATTGCGATTTCAGCACTGATCTCTTCAAATATCTGGAAACAGGGTTAATGTAGATAAAAAATAACTCTACTGTGCTACAAAAAGAAGTTTCACATGGGTTTTGTTACATTTATTTTGCTGTTTCTTGGATCCTGCATTTCTGTGTAGTGTTTTAGCATCTCTTTAAGGCAGGCAGGAGCTCAGCTGCAGGGCAGATTGTTGGAATTAATCTGGAAATGAAAACACTGGAGTTTTTTTTGTTTGTTTTTTTTTCCAGTTATAACTTTTCTGTTACAATGACTTTATTGACCTTGTGAATGTAAACTTCAGGAAAATAATTGTGTTTAAAACAAGAGGTGGGATAGAATTCCTGTGCCTTAATCTCTCAGTTCTGTGTGGAAAAACGATTTGATTGTTGGGTTAGAGCTGATTTTTTTTGTGATGATTTTGCACAATTAAGTTAAAAAGGAATCTTTGGGCTCTTTTGAGTGGCACAATACAAAAGGGCAAAAGCACATATTTGTATTTTTCCTTGCTTAAGAGTCACTTTATTACTAAATACTGCCCTGGGAAGCATTTCTGGGGCAGCAAATCCCAGGAATTACAGACTGTCCCAGGAATAATTCTGGGACAGCTCCCTGCAAAGGGAGGAGAAGGTTTGGAGCAGACCTGTGGCTGTGCTGGTCTGATTCCAGCTGCCTTTCAGGATTTCTCTGAAATGCTGCTCTCACCTTGTCCTGGGAGACTTCACAGCTTCCTCTGCTGTTGGGATGTTTGATCCCTGTTCCTGCATCCCAGAACTTTCACTCTTCAGCTGTTCCTGACCACTTCTGTGCTGCTTTTTCTGTCAGGAATGACAGGAGGGTGTCCCCTGCTTTTGGAAGCTCCACAATTGGAGTTTGCTTTGATCTCCACAGGGTTTTAGAGGACTGGAATTCTGCTTTGGATGAAGGGTCCCCTCATGCCTTAATTTGGGATGTTTTAACTTCTATTTCCTGGCACATCTTGGCTTTTTTTTTCTTTGTGCATCTCGTTTTTGTGGCCTTTGTGCCATTGTGTATTTAATGTGTGTTACCTGACTGAAATCACTGCAGACAACACCTGGAACAGGGGAATGCCTTATGTTTTCCTGGGATACAGGTCCTTCCCCAAAGTTTTTCCCTGATGTTTAGAACCCTTCAGCTGCTGCATTTTACACTGTTACATTAGTGTACAACTGCAATAAAGGAACAGAGAAACCCATGCCTGTATCTTGTTGTGTAATTAAGCTTTTCAAGTAAAAAAAAAAAAATCAGATTTCCTGTCCAAAAAAATACAAGAAATGCTCTTTGGGAATGCCCCAGTTCATTAGGAGTGGAGTCTGATCAGCTGTCAGATGATCTGGGATGCTTCCAAGCTCTGAAAGACTCTGCTGAGCTGTGCTGGAATGAAAGCACAATGAGCTCTCTGTGCTGCTGAAGGGAATCTCGTGGTTGATCCCATCCAGGCAGATGCCACAGGCCATCTCCAGCAGCATTCCAGGCTTTCAGGATCCTTCCTCAACTCCTTCACTGGCCCCTGCCCATTGAACTGGACCTGTCAGCTGGGCTCCATCCTCTGTCCTGGCACTGACCTTGGAAAAACTGAGCCTTGAGCTCTGTGCTGTGACTCAGCTGGTGCTTGTGGCTACAGAACTGCTATCAAATAACCCTTAAAACCCCCTTTACATAAATGAAATTACTGATACCAATTAAAAGTTGATAGAGGAGAGTGGGTTTAGATTAGATTGGGAGGGAATCGTTCCTTGTGAGGGTGGGAGGCTCTGACTCAGGTTTCCCAGAGAAGCTGTGGCTGTCCCATCCCTGGGAGTGTCCAAGGCCAGGCTGGACAGGGCTTGGAGCAGCCTTGGATGGTGGAAGGTGTCAGGGTTGGAACTGGATGAGCTTTAATGTCCCTTCATCCTAAACCACCCCATGATTCTGTGAACATTGGGTGAAATAAGCATTAATTTCTGTCTCACAGCTGAGCCACACTTGGAGTCCAGCTGTCACCCAGGTTTTGTTTAGCTGGATTCATCCAAAGAAGTTTCTTTTGATAGGAAAAACAGAAGATTCCATTCCTGGTTGAGGAATCCCCCTAAAACAATTGTAGGTAGTGTTTCTAGAAGGTTCCCCAGCTGTGCTGGTGGGTGGGCAGCCTGTTTTCTTCTGGAGAAAGAATGGCCTGGGTTAGGAGTGAGGCCAGCTCTGCTCTTGTGACCATTGAATGGTTCTAGAAGCTGCCACCACTTCCCTTTAGGCAGGAAAAGCAGCTCTGAGCTCTTTATCAGCACAGCTGAGGTGTTTGCTGAAGAAATGGGGGATTTGCAGCCAGCAGGGTGACTGCAGCAAGGCAGCTTTTCCAAATAACTGGTTCAAAACATCCCCATCACTCCTCACAAATGGTCCATTTGCTCCTGCTCCTGCTCATTGTTTGTCCTTCTGACAAATCATTCCTTCCCTCCTCCTTTTTGATGTGCCAAAGGCTGAGTGTTAGCACATGGAGAACTGATTGGATAATCAAATAGTCTTCAAAGGTCCAGCGGAATAACTTGGGGGCCTGAGGAGAGCTAATGCTCGGGACCAGGCTGATAACAACACTCGGCATTTGAGAAGTGCTTTGAAGATATCGAGCACTCTGGGAACACACCGCAGTGCCAGGCTGGTGTTTTCTCAGGAATACAAATGGAAAAACAGTTGCAGAATGAACTCGGGTGGATTAATTTACAAGAGAGTCAAGCACGAGGTTGGCTTGGAACGGGGCAGTTCAGTGACTGCTGCTCCACGACCTCTGGAGCCTGGAATTTCCAGGTTCTGAGCTGGGAGTCCAGCAAGAAATTCCATTTTGGAGGAGTTAGAACAGGATGACTCTGTCCCATTCTTGTGAGCGTTCATGGGAATGTCTGTGTGGGTTCATATCAGGTGTAACATGCCCATGGAGGGGTTCTTGGGGCCAGGAATTGGACTTGATCCCTGTGAGTCCCTTCCAGCTCAGGAAATTTTGGTTCTAGGTCATTATTGGCCTTGAGGAACTTGGCCTGGAGCACTGGAGAAGTAAATCCCTCAAAATTTTATTCCCCCAAATATAAAACTGAGTATTCATCTGAAAACACGTGAAGCAAATGCTTAATTTCAATTCCAATCCTGTCTGCTGGATCCTGATGTAACAAGGCTGACACAGGGATAATCCCATATGTTGTAAGTGTTGGGTTCTTTCCCTGATTTTTTTAGTCCTGGCATAAATCAAGAAATGCAGTAACAAAAATGGTCTGTAATGTTAAACTACTGAAGTAAAAAAAGGCTTTTGGGGTTACAGAAAACCTGTGGCATGTTTTGTTGTTTATTTTTAATTAATTGTCAGAGTATTTTCAGTTTCTTTGGGATCCCATTTCTCCTTGAAAACTGGAGGAATGTGCTAAGTTCCAAGGTAATTTCTATCTTTGCTCTCTTCCAGAATTTGGATGTTTACCTGAAGTCAGCAGCAGATTTTTGAGCAGCCACTAGATGTCAGGTTTGGATTAGTGCTGCAAGGCTTGGGCTGGTTGGGATTCTGGCATGGCTGGAAGTGGTGGTAATAGAAATGAAATATAACTGAAATGTGCCCTTTTCCCCCCAGAATGTCGAGCTCTCATTTCCCTGGAGTTCTCCTGGAGAAAACCTTCACGTCCTGCCTGTCTGAACTGTGCACAGAGGGTGCTCCAGGAGCAGGAACAACCTTGGGGTTTGGAGCCTGGGCACCAGTGGGAAGCAGCTCCTCACAGGTACCACTGCCACCCTCAGAGGGATGTTTGGGATCAGAGCTTCCAGGCTGGAGCCTCTGAGCTCCTCTCCTCCCACCAGGGCAAGAGGGAATCTCAGTTTGCTGAAGGATTGGTTCCTTGGGTGTTATTGTAGTATCCAAGTGATTCTCCTTGGATGTAGAACCTCTGCCTTCAGTGAGGCCTTTTTTGCCTGCACAGCTGCCAGATGGGTGAATTATTTTATATTTTCGTTTTGCAAACAAGCATTTTTGGCGACTTTGCCATCTGCCAGGTTCGAGATTGGCGAATCATTTCTTTTCCAGGCAAACCCTTTTGGCGATTTTGGTGTCTGACAGGAGGGGCTGATCCCCACAGCACCTCTGCAGAGCCGTGAACTGGGATGGGAAAGAACGGCAGGATGGGGCTGGGAGAGGCAGGATCTGCAGGTTTGGATTCCATTCTCCTTTGTAGGAACGCAGAGAACACACAGGAGCAGAGAAGGGCTGCTAACAGCCCTCCCTGCAGCAGTGAGCAACACCCTACACCCAGGGCTGGGTGTAGCAGTGAGCTGTGGGGTGGTGGCACTTGGCTCCTTTTGTCCCTATTTTGGGGACACTCGAACACCCAGGGCAGAGCTGTGGGGTGATGGCACTTGTCTGCTTTTGCCCTATTTTGGGGACACTCGAACACCCAGCACAGATTAGGTGACACTTGTCTCGTTTTGCCCCATTTTGGGGACATTCAAACACCCAAGACAGAGTAGGTGACACTTGTCTCCTTTTGCCCCATTTTGGGGACACTCGAACACCCAGGACAGAGCTGTGGGGTGATGACACTTGTCTCCTTTTTCCCCATTTTGGGGACACTCGAACACCCAGGACAGAGCTGTGGGGTGATGACACTTGTCTCCTTTTTCCCCATTTTGGGGACACTCGAACACCCAGGGCAGAGCTGTGGGGTGATGACACTTGTCTCCTTTTTCCCCATTTTGGGGACACTCGGGAGAGGCGCTCTCTGCGAGCGCTGCGGAGCGGAGCGGACAGCCCGGGGGCGCTGCAGCATCCCCCGCCGCTGCTGCCGCTCCTCTCCTCCTCCTCCTCGTCCTCCTCCTCCTCCGCCAGCAGCCCGGCCCACTGCCGCCGGAACAAAAAGGGCCGAAAGTGGCGGCTGCTGCTTCTCGGCCAGCATGTCTGCCAGCGGGGCCAGCTCCCCCGGCCATGCCGTGAAGAAGCGGAGCCCCGGCGGCTCCGCAGCCTCGCTGGCGCAGGAAGAAGAGAAACAAGCCATGGAGAAGATGCTGGAAGGAGCGCAGGAGAACGGCTGTGCCCGCTCTCCATCGCCCTGCGCCTCGGCGGAGGGGGTGGCCCTGCAGAGGAACATCACGCTGCTCAACGGCGTGGCCATCATCGTGGGCACCATCATCGGCTCCGGCATCTTTGTCACCCCCACGGGCGTGCTGCGGGAGGCCGGCTCCCCGGGGCTTTCTCTCGTGGTTTGGGCTGTGTGCGGCGCCTTCTCCATCGTGGGCGCGCTCTGCTACGCCGAGCTCGGCACCACCATCACCAAATCCGGCGGGGATTACGCCTACATGCTGGAGGTCTACGGCTCCCTGCCCGCCTTCCTCAAGCTCTGGATAGAGCTGCTCATCATCCGGCCCTCCTCGCAGTACATCGTGGCTCTGGTGTTCGCCACGTACCTGCTCAAGCCCATCTTCCCCACCTGCCCCGTGCCCGATGAGGCGGCCAAGCTCGTGGCTTGTCTCTGTGTCTGTAAGTAGCCCCTCGTGGCTTTCAGCTGGTAGACAGGAGGGTTAGGTGGGATTTTCGGGAAGGATTTGCTGCCTGGGAAGGTGGCACAGGGTGTTCAGAGAAGCTCCCGGATCCCTGGAAGTGTCCAGCTTGGAGCATCCTGGTCTGAGAGGAAGGTGTCCCTGCCCATGGGAGGGGATAAGCTTTAAAATCCCTTCCTGCCCAAGTCACTCCATGACTCAGTCACCCTCTGCAGGTCCCCGCTGTCCTGCTCCACGTGGTTCCTCACTCACCATCTCCTTCCCCAAAAAATCTGCATCGTCTCTCCTGTGCCATGCTGGCTGCATCCTGGGAGGGTTTTTTGCCTACTTTGAATAGGCACAGCAGAAAATGTGACCCCACCCGTAATAAATTGAGCACAAAATTCCCCAAATGCCAGCTGTGGGCTAGTGAGCCTCTCCGATTGACGAGCAGCGTGTGAGAAATGCAGCGTGCATTTTTCCTGGGAGCTGGAATAGGATTCCTTGTGCCCTCCCACGGCACCATGCTTGGATAAAATTAAAATCCCCTTTTCCCCAGGCTCTGCAGGGCCGGGATGGATGTTGCTGTGCTCTGGCTTTGGGTGAGGATAACAATTATCTGTCACCAGCAACTGGTGCTGAAAACACACCCTGGGCTGCTTTCAGCACCAGTTGTGAGAGGAGATATTTCCCGGCCGTGTGTGTGCTGATACCGTGCTCAAAACCTGCTTTTGTGGGGTTTTTTTTTTTTGCAGCAAACGTTCTTCCCTGGGGCGGTGCCTTGCAGAGAGGTTCGGTCTCGGTGGGATGAATTCAGGGCCGGTGATGCCAGCCTGGACACACAGAGCCCTGATCTCTCCCGATGCACTTTTTATCATTCTCTGCTATTTTGGGCTCTGCAGTTTTGCCGTTCAAATCCTATTTTCTGTTCCCTCTGGTGACTCACCCCATCGAAATTCCCAATCCTTTAAATCCAGGACCATATCCTCCTACCCCTCCCTTCCTCATTTCCCATTCAATCTGTTCTGCTCCACTGAAATGTAATGCCTTTTTAAAGATGTTCATTGGGAGGAGATACAATTTTTGTGAGGGCTTTCTGAATCATTTATCCTCTGTACAAAATCACAGCTAGTTAATCTCTGGCTTTTTTTGCATTTTGAGTGATGAGAAGGAAGCTGCTGCCTGGTGCTGCCCTTTCCCAGGGGATTGTGTGAAATTCCTTCCCCCTCCGAGGATCTGAGGCATCCCAAATCTGCAGCACATGGTCATTATGGGAAGATATATTGGCTGGAAATGTCTCATAGCCAACCTGAGCCGGGCTTTGGGAGGTAAATTATATGGCTGATTATAGGATTGATAACAAGCAAGGCAGGTTGTGCTTTCTTCAGGCAAGAGATTGAAACTTCTCAGCCCCTAGCTGAGTTTTTAGGAATATAAAAGTGCCTGGGCAGGCATGTGGGTTTCCATCCAGAGTGTTTATTAGGGAAGTTTATTCATTTAACTAAGAAATGTAACAGTGGTCGGGGAATAGTCCTGCTGATGGGTGTCTTGCCTTTTGGAAATCTGATTTTTGAGTTTTCCTGCCAGTCTGCACTGTGCTTTCCTCAGGGTCACACGGGAGAGGGGCATGGATGCACGTGGCATTTGTGTTCCTTGCTGGAAAACCAAGGAATTAGGGTATAATTTAAGGTTTTCTTGCTGACTTGTGGCAAAGTTTTGCTGTGCAAGCACAGGTTGGAGCTGCCAAAGCCTTTATGAATGTGTTTCTAAGCATAAGTGACTTTTCATCTTGAGGATCATTCCCAGAATGGGTCTCTGTTCCCATTTTATTGATCAAAGCCCAGGGCAGGGTTAATCAGACCTGCCCATGTTGGGATCTGTTCTCTGGGGGAGGATTTGCAGCATGAAACTCCTTGGAGTCAGCTCTCATTCCCCTTCATGCTCCTCCAAGAAAAGTCTCCAGCCTTCCTTTGGTAGCAATTAGGATTTCCCTGAGGCAGAATTTGTTCTTGAACCTTTATCCTGAAGTGCCAAGGGAAGGGTTTGGAATTCTCCAAATCTGCATCATCCCCATGTGTTTCTCCTTTAAACTCTGCTCCCCCTTGCACTGCTGGCTCTTGCTTTGTTTATGCTTTGGGTTAAATGTGGGGTTGTCTCCTTTGCTCCAAGAGGTTTGTTCATCCTGCAGCAAGGCAGCTTTTGGGAACTTTGATTTCTGGAACTTTGATTTTTGGAATCAGCTTTTCATCTCCCCCAGTGCCAAAACCACACCGTGACCCAGGAACAATAAATGAAACAAATCTGCTCCAAGGACTCAGGGAACCACACAACACTTGTGGGGACTCACAAACAGCTTTGTTCAAACAGAAACTGCCCGGAGTGAGACTATTTTATTCTTTTCAAAAGCTCTAGAGTAGAAAAAAATGACCTATTTGTGCACAGGCTGTAGCACATACATGAATGAGTTACCTCAGAATAGGAGAAAGCAGCTTGGGAAGCAGCAGAGGAATTTGGGACCTGGGGCTGGAGTTCAGTAGCCAAAATCCAGCCTTGCAGAACAGTCCCAGCTCTATTTCTTACAAAGTTTGTATCTCCACACGAAATCCACTTGGCTGCACAGTTTGTAGTAAGAGGAGGAATAACTAAAGTTATTTGTTTCCACTTCACTGCTGTTGAACAGTTGAATAAATCTTGTGTTGTTCAGTATTTGCCACCATGAACTTCAGAGAGTGAATTAATGCATTAAGAGAATCTAAATCACAGGCTTGAGTGGAAGGAAAAAATGGTTGGAAGAAGGAATTTTGTTCCCCTGGAAGGTGCTGAGGTAAACAAGGTGGGTGGTAAGGAGAATTTACCTACAAATAGGTATTTTTCTGCCCTGGAGATTGTAATCTGCACACAGTTGGCATGCAGGGCTTCTTTCATGGGAGTGCCTGTGGTGTTTGCCAAAGAAAAGCTGGGAATCCACTCCAGAGAAGTCTTCCTGGAACAGGAGGGGTCAGGCTGCTCATCCCTAGCCTGGCTCATTTCATGTTCCCCAAAAATTGGGCTGAAGACTTTCCAGGCTGCAGGTTATCTGGGTGATTCAGAAACCTGAGCATCTCTTTTATCTGTGAGATTGGGTGGTTGATAATTTCAAACTGATAGCACAAAATCCATCCCAGTGTTTGGTACATGAAAATTGGAAGTTCAGGAAACAGAGTTCATGCATTTGTATGTAAACCCTGGAATAATCTGAATTCTCTCATTTCTGGGCTCATCTAAACCAGTTTTACCCCTTCTGTAGAGGGTGGAGGGACAGTTATTAGTTCCTGAGTTTGTATATTTGATGATGTATGTTACAATGTCAATATTGGACATGGCAAAGAATTAAACCTTGGATCCTGTGCTCTGTCTCAGGTGTGATGGGCTCAGGTTTTCTTTCCATCCTGCTGCCCCTTGTGTGAACATTTCAATTCAAACTGATAAACCCTAACAAAAATCAGTAAAAAATCACCAATACAGCCTGTGTGTTCCAGAGAGGGCTCAGGGATGGAAAGTGTTAAACTGATTTATTAAAGATGCTGTGGCTGTTCCTCATTTCCCACTGTTAATTTGCAGATTTCCTGCTTGCACAGAGGCACCTGCCCAGGTTTGGGTTGTGGTGCAGTAAATTATTTCCCTGTGGATCAGGGAGACAGGGAATGAAGCTGCTCCCATCCCTGAGCTGGTTCTTGGTGTTCCACAAGTGCCTGAGCTGTTCATGCCACACATCCTCACACCCTGAGAGCCACACACAGCTTCTTCCAGAATTCCTTAATTTCCTGACAACAAAATCTGCTCCACAGTGGAAAACTGGGATTGGACTCAATAATCTTTGTGGATCCTTTCCAGCTCAGAAATTCTGTTGTTATCATTTTGTTCCTGCTCTTCAGTGTCAGATCAGCAGTTTGGCAGTTTGCTTCTGAATTTGTCTCTCACTTCTTAATTAGATGTGCAAATCTGGCACTAATAACACCAGCACAGCCATATCAAAGCCAGGGAATTTTAATTTTCCTCATAATTTATTTAAACTTCCTTCACTGCTTCTGGACTCTGCTGTTGGGCACTCCTCCTGCAGGGGTGGCATTCCAGGGAATGCTGATGAATTCCTCATTTGTCTCTTTTGTTTTGAGCAGCCAGAGAGGGAAAAGATGAGCAGAAGCCAGGGCAGAGCTGAGTCAGGTCTGAGAGATCCTGTGAAGTGCCTGACAGTCCTGGGAGGAACCTGGGATCAGGGCAGGAGAAGGAATCCAGTCAGGGTTAGCTGCCAAGTTGTCCAGAAGGGAATATCCAGTGTCAGCATTCCAGAAATCACAGATCCTGGGGGAAGCAGGAGTGGCTTTATTTGACATCAAGGTTTTGCTTCCAAGCTGCCAAGCTCAGCCTTTTTTCCAGGTGTGTGGATTTTCACCTGGTCAGGTATTAAGTGGTGAAAAGCAAACCCAGAGCACACACACAGGGCCTGTCTGCCTGAGATGGATTCTGCCTCATTAATCAGCCACCACAAGCTGGGTGGGAAGCTTTGAAGATTTATTTTTCCTCCTCCAGAAAGGTGGATTAAGGGACTAAAGCTGCATCAGCAAATTGCCCTTGTTGGAGTGGAGTGGAAGGAAGGGGTCTGTGGAATCCCTGCTGCATGGCAGAGGCTGCAAGGCTGAGGTTGCTTTTTTAATCTGTGTTTAATTAGAGCAGCATTAATGAAAACAGGCTCTGACACTTGCAGCACTCTCCAGAAATCAATGAGGGCTTGGAGGGCTCTTGAAACACAGGGAGCAGCCCCTGCAATTCCAGCACCCATCTCCTGGCTCTCACAACGATTATCCCATTAAATGTTACTGTGTTGGAATGATTTATGTTGCCACTGAGATCGTTCAGAGTCTTTCTCCTCCAACATGGACAAATTGGGAAGGTTTTTGTGGAAAAGCCCTCCAGGGTCAGCCTCATTCAAAGCAGCATCACTTGTTTTGAGTATTCCAAGAGTTTCATAGTCCCAGGGACAGATGTGGCCAGGAGGTCCAACCCTAAGGATGGAAAATTCAGTTTTTCCAGCCAGGAAGCAGAGCTGAATTCTATGCACATAAAATACCAGCAAGTGCTGCTCCTTCTTGGGAATATGCTTCTGTGCAGTGAGCGTGGAGTTAGTTTGGGATTGTTAATTTGCTGGGAATGGCAGAAATAGAGGACAAAGAGCTTTTCCACATCTTTTCTCTCTATTTTGTTTGTCTTCCTGAGGTGAAATGTCCTGTTGCTGGAATTGCTGTGTCATGTCCTCTGGAAACCTTGGCAGTAAATCACAGCCTTCTTCCTAAGGAGCCAAAATAGCAACTCCTGCCTCTGGGTGGGAGCCACCTCCCCCAGCACTGAGGAAGGAGTTTTTTATCCCACTGTTATTATGGGATAGGGGTGTTGACCTGTTCAGGGTGTCTGGGTTTTTTTGCTGGGACATCCAGAGCTCCTGGCCTCAGGGAAGATTTGGAGATGATCACTTTTTTAAACTCCTTGGTAGGACAAGTTTGCATTCTCCTTTGTTGATGCACCCATTCCCTGATTGCTGTTTTGGGAAGAGGAATAAAAAGGGAATTGGGAAGCATTGCCAGGGATGTTGACTATTATAAGTAGATTTTAATATAGACAGATTTGCTCTGGGGCTGAGAGCTTTCCAAGAGCCTCATGTGCCCCCAGGCCTTTCCCTTTCCTGGACTGATTGTCCTGGGTGTTAAGTTTCTCCAGGGATTTGTCCTTGCAGAAATATCTGCAAAGTTTTTTCCTCTTCTTTTTCCTTTCCCCACCTTGCAGGGCACAGAAAACTTCAGTCAATACCTGTCAAGTTGAAATATCCCAAGGCATTTTCTGCCTGTGACCTTGCCTGTGCAGTTGGAAAGAGCCACCACAGATTTTTGGGACACACTGTGGCATCCCAGCCACTGGAATATAAAATTGTTGGGGTGTTTTTGCCTCAGATTTTCCCATGGGTTTAATCCACTCTAGTCAGTATAACTTAATTTTTTCTTTGTCCTGTGTGGATTAACTCTGTTTTCCAACCTCTGCTGGGCTCAGGCAGCGATTCCCTGAAGGCCATGGAGTGTTCTGTGCCTGTTCCTTGTGCTCTGGCATCCCTGGGATTTGTTCCTTGGTCCCACAGGCTCAGCTTGTCCTGTCTCTGCCTGGAACCTCCTTTCACCAGGGCTGGTAGGAGAGAAAACTCCTGTAGTGCCACCTGCACTTCATGGGGAGGCAAAGGAGCAGCCTTTGCTGTGGGATGGAGAAGGGAAAGGAGCTGGAGCTGTTCTGGGAGTAATTGTGAGGGAAAATCAACATCCCCCAGTGGCAGATGGTAAATGGGAGCATCATCTTACAGTGGCAAGGGCACTTTGGAAATGTGAGTTACAGACAGAGTCATGCATGATAGAACAGTTCACAGGCCTTGTTTTCCTGGCAGGGAAGCTGATGGAAGCTGATTTTCCACAACTTCCCAACCTGCTGTGTGTTTTCACTGGGCCCTGTGATACCACAAACAAGAATCCCCTGGGAATTAAGAACAAGTTAATGAGTTCAGACCATTAAAGGCAGCTGCTTCCACACATTTATCTGTGTTCAAGAGGTGTACCTGGAAGCACACTGGGAGCACCACAGTCCCAGGGAATGCTACAGGAGGTGAAATCAGGGACAAAAGGGACATTGTGCAAGTGTGTGTGACCCCACAGGCAGCAAAGGGCAGCTGTGGAATTCTCCTTCCAGAAATTTCACCTGCAGAGCTGCTGAGGATCTTGGGCTGAGCCAGCTCCTGTCCCCCCACAGCCAGCTCCCCGTGGGGCTGGGGTTGGATCTTTATCCATCTGCACTCTGTTATCCTGGGAAAGCTGCAGCCCTGCCTGTTGGGCAGGGATCCTGCCAGGGCTGTTGCATCAGAAGTGGCAGCCCAGGTTTAGCTGTGCCCAGCTCCATTCCCTGTTTGCTCTGGGCACAGCCCCAGCTCTCCCCGTGCTGCTTTTCCCCCAGACACACAGGAGCTGTTCCATGCATTTATTGTGCATGTGTTCTAGGTGTGATTGACCCATTTCCCTGTCTGCTTTGCAGGCATTTTTCCCTGTTGTCCTCTAGGAGTTGTGTCTGGGAAGGAGCTTGGGAGGCAATTTCAGAGGGGTACAGCCATAAAATGAGAACTGTGGGGTTAAAGTCCAGGGTCTGCTGTTGGATTAATCAGTTTGTCCTTGTTCCTGTCAGGAATGGGGAATTCCCTGGCTGTGCAGGTGAGTGCCAGTGGAGCAGGTTCTGTGAGATGCCTGAAGCCAGCAGGGACTGCAGGACAGAGCAAATACTGAAGCCAGACCTGCTGGTGTATTTTGAAATTTGGATTTCTCTTTGTGGTTTGAGTTACCTTGGAATGAGGCTGGAGCAGTCCCTGCAGGGGTGAAGGGACGAGCAGCACCTGGACATCAAAAACCAGAATCTCTCCTGCCAGAGTGATGAGTAATAAATAACTAGAGCTAGATTAGATGTAGGGGGAACTTTTGTTATTGTGAGGGTGGTGAGGCCCTGGCACAGGGTGCCCAGAGCAGCTGTGGCTGCCCCTGGATCCCTGGCAGTGCCCAAGGCCGGGCTGGAATGGGCTTGGAGCAACTTGGGACAGCGCAAGCTGTCCTTGCCATGGGATTGGAACAAGATGAGCTTTAACGTTCCTTCCAACGCAAACCAGTCTGGGATTCTCTGAAAAGCCCCACCCCCTGTTTATCTGCCATCCTTTCAGCTTTCTAACACTTATTATCCCAATTATGTAAAGCTTTGGAGAGGGGTGCTGCCTCAGGCAGGCCGTGGCACGTCAGGTCATGCTGAAATCCCTGTTCCTCGAATGATTCCCCATGGGTCACTCCACAGCTCTGCCTGGCTGCTGTCTGACAGGGGCTGGAGCCTTAGGAAAACACTGCAGGAATTAGGGCAGCACAGCCTGGTCTGTGTCTCACTGCCCTGATTGATGGTGGAGCTGTGCAGCTTTGCCGTGTTTTCCCTGGAGCCATTCAGCCGAGGTGAGGGAGCACTGCCAGGACGATCCTGCAGCCCCTGCGTGGCAGGGCAGCATCTGGGGTCAAAGCAGGCAAACTTGCTGCCCTAAAGGAATCCCAGCCTCCTGAGAAGCTCAGCAGCCACTGGAGTTTGTCCTGGAGTTGTATGGAAAAGCTTTTATCCTATTAGTTGGATTCTTCCTGATGGGGGATTCTTGGCCATTCCTATGCTGGAGTAACTCCACTGTGCTCCTTTAGGAAAGACAAATATTGTGAGGTGGGAAAAGCAAAGCAGGGGGAATGTGACTGGCAGGGCTCTGACTGGTGGCCACGGCAGAAACTTCCAGCCCTGTTTACTCTCTGATCCCAAAGTGTTTTCTCTTTTTTAGGGAGTCTGTTTATCTGGTGCTGATGGGGTTTTGGGGCTGAACACAGACACTCGGGCTGTGTAGGAAACTTTGGCCTTTTATTTTCAGCACCACCCTCCAGGGGACTCTGTACAGAACCAGAGCAGGGAAAACAGCCCCTAAAAATCAGTGTTGAAATGGGGGTGAAGCAGTTACTGTCACAGACACAGAATGCCTAAATGGGGCAGGGAATGTCACTGTCACACCTCTCAGGGCTGTCCTCACCATGGCATGGTTTTAGATGGGTGAGCTCATCTTTTAAATATTTCTCTGCAAACAAGGGCAGATTTATTTTTAGCATCATCACTGGTCAGAGGGAATCCTGTGCCCGTGAGGATTCACTGGAGGTGCTTTCAGTGGCTGAGTTGGGAGTTTTTGCTGGGTGACATTTCCTGTGTTTCCTTGTCCCCTGCAGCACTGTAAGGTCACTTGGTTAAGCTGTGTTTGGTCTGTGTCCCTTTGCCCTGTCCCCAGGGCAGACGTGTCCCAGTGTCCCTGTGTGGGGACAGAGCTGTGATCCCACAGGCACAGGGCTGCTCCAGGGGCTGGGAACCCTCCTGTCCCTGTCCTGGATCTCCTGGCACAGGGACAGTGCTGTGGCACCTCTGTCACCACCATCACTCAGCCCTGCTCCTGGCCAGAGCCCAGCTCGTGCTGTCCTGTGACCCCAGCACAGCTTTGCTTCCCCAAAAACAGCTTTGGGTCATTCCAGTCTCACCCACAGTCCCAAAGGGGCTCCAAGGGCACTGGACCAAATCCATCTGCAGTCCTTGTTCACTGCTGGCTGTCACTGCTGTGGGGTGGGTTGGGTCATGTGCTTTCCTTCCTGACACATGCAGCTCTCACTTCTCCACACTGGTGTAGGAATGGCAGTGGGTCCTGGACATGGGTCCTTTGTCATCCATAAGAAAACTTCAGATTCATGGAGATTGCTCCATGACCTCAGAAAAATCAATGAGGTCATTGAACAAATGGAACCACTTCAACTTGGACTTCATCTTTCTCAGTGATACTGAGAGAGTGGCCACGTGTAATTATTAATCTAAAAGATTGGTTTTTCCACATCCCACTTCATCCAAACGACGCTCCATGATTTGCATTTTCTGTCCCAAGCATCAGCAAAGAACCTCTGCAAAGATATCATTGGGTGGTGCTTCCTCAGGGACTCAAAAATTCACCAAGGAATTTTTCAATTTTCTCAACGAGGGTGGGGGAGGGAGCCAGTGATCCTAAAAGCCATGGGATCCTGGGACACTGGCCCTGGATCCCTGGCAGTGTCCAGGGTTGGGTGGGGCTTGGAGCAGCCTGGGATGGTGGAAGGTGTCCCTGCTGGTGGCAGGGGTGGGATGGGATGTGTCAGATCCTTCCAACCCCAGGCACTCTGGGCTCAGAGCTCTGGGCTCTGGGTGTGCAGATGCAGCTCACAGCCTCAGCAGAGGGACTGGCGTGTTTTGGGGAGCAGCTGGTTGGCTCTGAGCAAGAGCTCCTGTGGAAAGGAGCTGCAGGCTCTGGGAAAGAGCTTTTGCATGAGGGCAGAGGGAGCTGGGGATGATCCTGCAGGGAAAAACCTCCAGCTCCAGGAGCAGGTTTGGGATCTGCTGCTCCCTGAGCTGCTGGTGAACACTCAGGGCTGGGGCTGGCCAGGGGACAGCCAGGGGTCACTGGGCTGGAGGGAGGGCATCCAGCACGTGGGCATTGTCACCCTCAGTGTGACATTTGCCTGTGTCCATTACAGGCAGCAGGCTCTGGGGAGGGAGCAGGACACCAAAATAGTCATTGATTTGTGAGGGCAGCAGAGCTTTGCCATTATTTGCTCTGCAGCAGGTGAAGCTCAGCCCAGGAGCAGAGGCTTTATTTTATCGAGGCCTGGTTCAGGCTGTGCCCTGCCTGGCAGGAGCAGGATTCAGAGGAGAATGGGGGAGGAATAGGGCAAAAAAATACCAGGACAGGAGCAGGATTCAGAGGAGAATGGGGGAGGAATAGGGCAAAAAAATGCCAGGACAGGAGCAGGATACAGAGGAGAATGGGGGAGGAATAGGGCAAAAAAATACCAGGACAGGAGCAGGATTCAGAGGAGAATGGGGGAGGAATAGGGCAAAAAAATGCCAGGAATTGGATCCTAGGAGCTGCATTAACCACAGGGCAGCTCGTGGGCAGTGGGAGCTTCTCAGCAAACAAATACTGCTGGGGAGGCAGTGCCATGCTGGGACATCCTCTCCTCCATCCCAGGGAGCCCTGGCATTACCCCACTGCTGTCCCTGGCACTGTCCCACTGCCCCACATCTGTCCCTGGCACTGCTGGCCGAGCAGGGATGGATTTTCCCCAGCTGTCCCAGTGAGCTGCAGGTGCTGTTTGTCTCCAGCCCAGGCTCAGGGTCCCCTCCAGCAGGGTCATGGTGCTGTGGCTCAGAGCCTTTGGGGTGCTGCTGTTATAAAATCACCACACATCAGTCCTGGAGGCTCAGCTGACACCCCTGCAGGGTTTGCACACAACAGCAGCACTAAATTGATTTGATGGGACAGGAACTGTGGCCAGGCACTTCGGTGCTGAGGGGTGCAGTCACTCCTTTATTTTTTTATTTATTTACCAGCCCTCTCCAATGGAGCAGTGCTATTCCATGTCCCAAGGACCACAGGCATTATTCAAACCAAAAGAAAGGGTGGAATTGGGAAATGTGAGGCTGCAGAGCTCTCAATGAGTTTCTCTTCTGGGAAGAGGCTCTGGTTGGTTGTTTTAGCTAAAAGGAATCACTGAATGGTTTGAGTTGGGAAGGACCTTGGAAATCATCTCCATCCACCCCCTGCAATGAGCAGGGACACCTTCCACTATCCCAGGTTGCTCCAAATCCCATCCAGGCTGGTACTGAGCACTTCCAGGGATCCAGGAGCAGCCACAGCTTCTCTGAGCAACCTGTACCAGGGGCTCTGCACCTTCCCGGGGAGGAATTCCTCCCATTCATCCCACCTGAGGATTCCTTGTGATTTTTAGTGCATCTGTGTGTGTCCCTGGGTGCTGACCTTGTCCCTGTGTGTCCCCTCAGTGCTGCTCACTGCTGTGAACTGCTACAGTGTCAAAGCTGCCACCCGTGTGCAGGACGCGTTTGCTGCGGCCAAGCTGCTGGCGCTGGCTCTCATCATCATCCTGGGCTTCGTGCAGCTGGCAAAGGGTGAGTTCTGATCTTCTTTCTGCTCTTGGGGCTCTGCAGGTCCAGCAGGGTGAGGAGCAAAGCCCAGGAGTCCAACCCTGGCTGTTCCAGAGCTCCCCGTTCTCTCAGGTGCTTGGGGGGTGTTTCCAGCTTTGCCAAGGCCTGAGGTTTTCTGGTTTATTTGGGATTTTATATTTAATATCGCTGTCAGGCTTGATTTCATGCTCCTGGAACCACTTAATATCTTTCCCACTTAGAGACTGTGGCTTCTCCCTTTGGGATTGCAGGGTGTGAAAATGTTGGTGCTGCTGTGCTGGAATTCTCTTTGTAACGTGTGGCCTTTTGCTCACAGAGAACATCTGCCTGTGTAAAGCACTGCCAGACATGTTAATCCTTGCACAAACTGCCCCTGCACATTTCCCTTCATCCTGTTCCAGGTGTGCAGTGGCTCAGGCCAGCTCTGGGTCACCCAGGGACACAGAGCCCACGAGGAGCAGAGAGACTGGAGCTCCCAGCTGGCACTGGCACCTGGAAAAGGAGAGAAAAATGAGAATACACAGCAAATTTTCTGGTGCTTCTGCTGGTTTGCTTCAGGCACCCAGAAAATCCTCTCAAGGCAGGGAGGTGGTTTGTTCCAAACCCATCTGAGTCTGTTCCAAACCTGATTAACTCACAGTTACACCAAAGTGTGGCTTTTTTTGGTGCAAGTTTTGTGGGAATAAACATTTCTTGGGGAACAATCCTGTCCTTATGTGCTCAAAGGAGATCAAATCTCCAGGGAATCATGTCCCTGCACAGGGGGTGTGTCTGTGTGTGCTCGTGGCTCTCTAATTCCTGTCTCAGCTCTGGGAGCCAGTGCTGTCTTTGCAGAATTTCTTGCTTTGTCAGAGGTTTTATTTTCTTCCAGCTCAGTGCAGACACTCAACAGGGACATTGTTTGAGGCTTATCACAAAATACACCTCCTCCCCCTGCCTGGCTCCCCGGCCTGCTCTGCTGAACATTTTGATTCTCTCCCAGGAGGAGAAGGATAAGTCATGATAAATCTCTTTTAGTTGGGCAACATTTTGCCATGAAGATCTTTACAACTGGGCTTTGTTTGCAGATAGAATCTTAGTTTGCATCTTCAGAGTGTGCTGTTCTTTTGGCCTTTTTGGGGAGGCTGAGCCACTTTCTGCCTCTCAGGTGGAAATCCAGGAAATTTCCCTTGATTCTGTGTGTAACCAAGAAGGGATTTCTGCCTTTTTACAATAAAAACCTCCTTTCTCCTCCTGTGTCCCAGGAGCTGTTTTATTTCTTTTGAAGCTGGCTGCAGTTTCAGGAGTTTGTGGCTGTGCAGACCTTGCAGGGCAGAGAATTCCCTGTGATTTATTTTCCTGCTGGACCTGCTCAGGGACATCAAAAACAATTCCTGGACAGTGACACCTGTCAAAGCAAAGCAAAGATTTTGGTCCCTGTGTGAGCACCCAGCTCTCAAACCAGGCTGGATCAGAGTGGGATCCTTGGAGTTCACACTTTGTCCCAAGTGACAAATTCCTGCTTGTCCAGAATCCCACAGCTGGGATTCTGCCTGGCCTCCAGCATGGATTGCATTAATCTGCTTAGGGAATTTCCAAGCTCTCTGCTAAGTCCTTAAGAATGTGCAAGCTCCTTTCCTGTCCCTTCCTCAGCTCCCACCTGCAGTTTGCACCTTGCTCCATTTTCCTTTCACCCATTCCAGGTGACTGTGCTTTTAGCAGGGATACATCAAGAAATGCTCTTTTTTTCGTCATTTTTTTATTAAAGAAAGCACAAAAATTCCCATTTTCAGTGACAATGGGAGAGCACTGCCCTGTCCTCCAGCTTTGTTCCACACATTTCCACATTTCCACACGCTGTGCCCATTCCAGTGTTGATTTTTTTTTGGACAAAGAGCAGCTTTTTGGATGGGTGAATCCATCCAAGCTGCTTTGGGGCGAGATCTGCAGCCTGCTGGTTTGTCTGGGGCTGCAGTTTCAGGGGCAGTGGGAATGCCCAGGATGTTCTGGACACTGAACTGGTTTTACTGGTTC
Source organism: Rhabdornis inornatus (assembly GCA_013397075.1). Lineage (NCBI taxonomy): Eukaryota > Metazoa > Chordata > Aves > Passeriformes > Rhabdornithidae > Rhabdornis > Rhabdornis inornatus. The sequence continues at coordinate 116,297 of VWZS01004465.1, forward strand.
CTGTCCCACTGCTGCTTTGCTTCCCAGTATCCATAAACACACCAGAGGAGCAGCACCACATTTTATTCTCAAACATGGAAATTTCTGTGATTTCACAGAAATCTCTCTGCATTGACCTCCCACCTTCAGCTTTTGGCTTTTTCTCTTTTTATCCTCTCCTTGGCTCTTTTCCTGATCTGCAGAAGAGCAGGAGTCTCTCAAGGACAAAGAACTCTGTGGCAATTTTGCCCCAGAGGAAAGAACATTTCCCTGGCAGCAGCTGTTTCCCATCCCTCCTTCCCTGCCCATTCCAAAGGAGGAGGTTGAAGTTGGTTTCCTACTCAGCCCTTCAAGTGCTTGGACGTTGACTCAGTGGAGCTGAGCTGCTTGGCATGAAATTATTTTATTTATCCAAAAATTGAACTTTTAAAAAGCCTTTGTGGGGCTGGAGATGTGTGGTTTGAAAAGTCCTGGATTTGGATATTGGTGTGTAAAACCTTGTGTGTGGCCCTCAGATTACAGCCTGGTAATAATAGAAATAAATTAATTCAACTGAAATAAATAATAAATAACTTGTTTAAATAACTTACTTATAGAAACAACTTAGTTAAATAATAGAAATAACTTAAAACATAGAGAGGATGAGAGTTTTTTTTCACTTCAGTATTACGAAAACAAGATTGATTTTTGTTCTCTTATTTTACCTGCCCTCTCAATTTGCTTTCTGTCCAGCTGGGTATTTTTTGGCCATGTTCCTCAGCTGGGGAGTGGGACTGGCTCATGGAGAAGGTTTGGACAGCAGCTTTGAGGGATATTTTTGCCCTGGATGTGACACAGAGATCTGTGGTTATGTCCTCTCCATACTTCCATCCTTAAAAACTGGCTGAGGTGTGACAAAATCTGGATATTTCTAAAGGACACCCTCCTGCTTTTTATGGCTGAGGAAGTTCAGGAAAGGTTTTGAGGTCAAAAAAACTGGAAAAATCCATATCACAGACATGTTTGACATCTATTTTTTCCTGTGGATGATGCCTCGGGGTTTGTGGAATGTTTCTCTGCCCTCAGGCAGCTGGAGCAGGGATGCAGCTCCAGCCCTTGCTGTGATCTCTCACCAGCACCTCTGCTTAAAAACATGGAATTGGGCCTTTGGGACTTGGAGAAATAGAATTTAACACTGATTTTATTGAATTGCTTTTATTGGATTTATTGGCCCTTTATTTATTGTCCCTTTTCTTTCTCCTGGCTGTAGAATTCCTGGTGTGTGGTGCCTCCAGGAGCAGTTTGGTGGCAGCAGCATTTTTCTCCCTTCCCTGGGCTGTCAGGGATGCAGAGCAGCATCAGGGCTCAGTTCAGGACAGAGCAGGCAGGTTTAACTCCTGAGCAGGGCTTAGGCTGGGCAGGAGGTTTGGGTTTAATTTGGGCTTCTTTTTTTTGTTGTTGTTGTTGGTTTTTTTTTTTGTAGAATGATGGAATAATTTGGGTGGGAAGGGACCTCAAAGCTCCTCCCATCCCACCCCTGCCACGGGCAAGGAAAACTTCAGCTATCCCAGAGTGCTCCAAACCTGGGAGGAAAGGAAGAGAAAATCAATTTTCCTTCCCTCTCTCTCAGTCACAGGATTCTTCACCAAAAGAAGGCAAAAAGGGACAAAAATATGGGCTGGGAACTACCAAAATAACCCCCAGAGAGAAAGACAGAGGAAAAAGAGGCATTTTCTAGCAAAAGGGATTTGATAAGTGAAAGCAGCAGCCAGCTGAGATGTCTCAACCCCACAGTGCCAGATGTTATCTTGCACCTGGAGCACTAAAAATGGCATTTTAAGAGCCAGACTGCTCACTGAAGGTCTCAATCTTCCTTCTGGTACTTTCAGAACCTTCCCAGCAGAGTTCAGGATTTCCAGGCACAACATCAGCTCTAAACTGCTTTTTACCAACAGTGAGAAGGGGCAGGGGTGGCAGAGCTGCCTGGGGTCACCCTGGCACAGGTGCCCAGAGCAGCTGTGGCTGCCCCTGGATCCCTGGCAGGGCCCAAGGCCAGGCTGGATGGGGTTTGGAGCAGCCTGGGACAGTGGGAGGTGTCCCTGCCATGGGACAGGGATGGGATGGGATGAATTTTGAGGTCCCTTCCCACCCAAACCATCCCAGGATTCCGTGGTCAGCCAAGGCTCCTGGCCACGAGGCTGGAGCTGTGGGAGGAGCCCAGAGCACGGGGATGTTCCCCACCCTGAGTCCCACCAGGGATCCTCCCTGGCAGCTGGAGCCACATCTGGATTGGGGACATCCCTCCCTGAGGCACAGAGGATTGCAGGGACAGCGCTCCCCCTGACATCCCAAAATCACCTGCAGAGATTTTCCAGCAGGGAGCTCTGCAGGGAGGCTCCTTCCTCATCCTCCCATTCCCAGAGTGTGGCAGCAGGGACAGGGAAGGGACAGGACAGCAGGGACAGCTGCCACACCCTGCCCCTCTAAATCTCAGCAGCTTACCCAGGTGTCAAACCCTCCTTTTCCTGACTCCTTCCCTGAATTGTCCCTGTTTTTCCCGGGAGATGGCTCAGCAGGCAGTGCCTCTCCTCCCTTGGGGTTCTGCCTGCAGACACTCCGTGCTGAGAGCTCCCCTCTCCATGGCTCTGCTCCCTCTCCTCGCTGTCGGGGCAAGCTGAAAATATTTCATTATCCTGCAGTGCTTTGTGCAGGAGAAGATTGCTGTGCTGTTAAAACCAGACGAGACACGACTGGGGAGCAAATGAACATTTTTGGAGGGAGGGTTTGAACATGCCAGGTCCTTCCCTCCCTCAGCAGGGCCCCGGCTGACCCAGCACCATTACCACAGTCCTGGCAGCTGGAGGAGCAGCAAATGGGCTTTGTGTCACAGCTCGTTACCTTAATTTGGTTAATTGTAGAGCAGAGTGCTGCTGGAACAGCCGGTTCAAACCAGGCTGGGGCTCTCCAGGGTGCAGGGCATGGGCAGGGCAGTGCCTGGGATGAGCTGGGGATGCCCCAAGGCTGTGCTTGGCAGCCTCACCTGCACATTTGTAACCCTTGATTCCATCCAAAGGCTGCACATCCAAAAGCCTGGGGGCTGGAATTGTCCGGGCTTGAAGGAGGTTTTGTGTCTGGGAAGTTTTGTGTCTGGTCCAGCACAGCTCTCCCTTCCTCCCCAGCACACCCCAGACTGCTTCACAAGGTGGGGTTGGATCAAAGGTTCAAATTAAGATCAAACCTAAATAATTCCGGGATTTTTTAGCAGGGCTTGTTGAGGAGATGAGGGATAAATGGTTTTAAACTGGAAGAGGGCAAGTTTAGATTTGATAGAAGGGAGAATTTTTTGATGCTGAGGATGGTGAGATATGGGCACTCCTCTGGTTATTTAACTGTGTCCTGGCATGCTGCTAAATCCATTTTACCCTGGGGCACAGAAATGGGAAATTTAACAACTCACTGGGAGGTTTTGGGGAGCTCCAAGTCTCCAGAGGTGAGGTGGGAAGGACAGGGAGGTGTTGGCTGCCTCGGGAGAAGGAACATTTGGTCTGAGAGGGTTTTGCCTGTGGCAGACAGGAGGAGGATTTTGGAAGAGCTGTGGACAAGAAATGGAGTGGTGCTTGTGCTGCTCCCAGATGGGAGCATCCTCCTGCTGGTGAAGGTGATGGTCCATGGGTCAGGGTGGGGACATGGAGAGCCTGAGAACAGATATCCTGAGGGGTGTTAGAAATGCTGGAGAGCCTCCTGCCCTCCCAGTCCATCCCTGTGCTGCTGCAGTCGCTAATTACAGGCACTGTGAACAAAATGTGTCTCTTATTCCCATAACAAAAGGCCTGGAAAGAACCAGACTGGTAATTATTCAGGAAGGGCAGAAAATGAGGTGGGGAAAGCTGAGCCCAGGGGTGCAGTGGAATGTGATCCCCTGCACACCCCTCCTGCTCAGCCCTTTGATTCACCTGGGCTAAACTGGGATTCTGTGCAGAGCCTGCGAGGCAGGAATTGAGGTTAAACTCAGCCTTTCATCAGTCTCTGCATTTCCTGGCTCTCCTGTTGCACTTGGATGTGTTTTTAAAAAGGATTTTGCTGAGGAGGATCAGGGGCTCCAGGGCATCAAATACATCCCAAGGGAGATGCAGGGAAAACCTTCCTGGTGCAAGGAGCTGCTGGGACAGAGGTGGATCCAGCAGGGAACAGCTGGGATTGGGATCTGGGCAGGAGGAGCCTTGCACACCTTGGGTTTGCACTCTGGATGGATTCCCAGGTTCTGGATGAGCCTGCAGCTCCCACCCACAGCATCCCCCTGCCCAGGAGATGGGAAAGGCAGAGGGATGCTGGCTCCCTGAGCATTTCCCATGCTGTGATAGGGAATATCTTTCTCCCCTGGCCAGGATTCAGCAGGAACAGGAGGAAGGAGAAGGGAGCAATGCCCAGGGTGGAAAGGTCAGGATAGAGCTGGAAGGTCAGGGAAGGAGGAAGAGGAGGAAAGAGGAGATGGAGCTCTCCCCCCACCCAGGGCAGCTCCAGGTCACTGCAGAGGTTTGGAGCAGCCCCATGAGTGACAGAGGCTCCAGGAGGCCGATGGTGCTGCCAGGAAAAATCCTCCTTTCCCAGGGAAGATGGATTTCTTCCCTTCCTTCCCAGCCCTGGGAAGGTGAGTGGCAGCTGTTCAGTGCATCCACGTTTGTCACCCAGCCTGTGCAGCAGTGGCACAGGGAAGAGAGGCCATCCAGAGGGAAAATTCCTGCTGCTGGAGCATCCCTGAGCTTTGCCAGCAGCACCTCCTGGGTGCCCTGTGCTGAGGGATGAAGGGTTAAGCTGCAGCCCTGCTGACTGCCTTGTGATGCAGTTGCTGGGGTGATCAGGAGAGCTCTGTGCCCTAAGAGGAGTCACATGGGCCCCCCCTGGGTGCAGAGGTGCCCCTCTGGATCCCACCACGTTCCCTGCACTCCATCTGGGAGCGTGGCTCTGCCATCCCTGTCCCACAGCCAGCCCCTGCATCAAAGACAGGGAACAAAACAACTGCAGAGCATTTGAAAGCAAAGTAAATAAACCTGGGGCTCCTCAGGGAGAGCTGGGAGCACAGGCACAATCAAATCTTCTATTTCTGGCGTTTTCTTTCAAAAGCAGATCCACAACAGGAACTTTTGATCATCAGGCCCTAAAGAAGGTGACTTCTGATATCCAAACCCCCAGAACCTGACTTCCCTCAATCAAAGGGATTGCCACAGGCCTCTGCTTTATCAGGTGGCTGGTGGGACTGGAGGAAATCCTGGGTTTCTGGGGGTTTGGGTGGCTGGTGGAAGTGCAGGAAATCCTGGGGCTTTATCGAGGGCCAGCAGCCTCGAGTTGAGAGGACAACGTGACAATCTCTGTTTGCAAAGCATCTTCCAGCAGGAAGGTCCCCAGGATGTCTCTGGGACATCACCTTGGTGACAGCACGTTGCAGCCTGAGAAAGTTTGGAGGAGTCAGTCCTTGCTTGAGATGAGATTTTGGGGTCATCGTTTAGGGATGGACCCAGCTGGATCAATCCCTGGAAAACTGGAGGGAAAAATGCTCAGCATAACCCAAAAAGCAGCAGGGTGATAATTAAGAGAATTTAATCCTAAGAGCAGCTCTTGCCTCCAGGTTTCTCTGGAGGCCTTTGGGGGTCCAGAGCCCTCCACTGAGCAGGGTTTGTGTCCTGCAGGTGATGTGGAAAACCTGACCCCCGAGAAATCCTTCGAGGGCACCAAGGTGGACGTTGGGAACATCGTGCTGGCTCTGTACAGTGGCCTCTTTGCCTATGGAGGATGGTAAGGCACAGCCCTCTCTTCTTCCACACTGAACTCCTTTCACTTCCAAACTGAAACTCCTGCAGGGCTCCTTTGTCAGAGCCCTGAGCAGCTGCTGTGAAAACAGCTCACTTGTAGCCATCCTCATCATGGAATGATTTGGGTTGGGAGGGACCTCTGAGATCATCCACTGGCCAGGGACACCTCCCACTATCCCAGGTTGCTCCAAACCCCTTCCAGCCTGGCCTTAGTTTTCCCACAGGATCAGTGCCTGTGCTCCTCCTGGGGTTCATTTATGCCATGGGGTAGCCAGAATTAACCCCTGTCCTTTTGAAATTACAGGAATTACTTGAATTTTGTGACAGAGGAGATGATAAATCCCTACAGGTAGGTGTTGAGTCCTGGATGACTTCCCTGGGGGAAAAGCTGCTGCTTTGGGGAAGCCCCTTCCTCGTGTGTTTAACAGAGGAGGAAGCCAAGGTCTTTATCTGGAAAAAGAGAAAACAAAATGAATTAATGACCTTCCACCTCGCTGGAAGCAGGGAAAGGGAACAATAATCCCTGCAGGAGCAGGGCTGTTGTTTTCCCTGCTCTCCCGTGCTCTTATCAGGGCTGGGAGAAATCTCTGCTTCCTTGGCCTGACACCTCTGTGAGTTATGGGCCAGGAAAGAGCACTCAGGGCTTCACTGCTGCCTTGGTTCAGCTCCCACTGAACATTTGTGCTCCTCTCCTTGTGTTTGTGCTGCTCTCCATGTGTTTGTCCCGTGCTCTTCCCATCCTGTTGAGCAAGAGCTGCTTCCTGCTCTGCCCTCGGGGTTATTTGGGGCCCTGAGCAGAGCAGGGCAGGGCTGAGAAATCCCTTCTGCTCCTGGGAGCCCAGGCTGAGGGGAACTTGTGCAAGAGCCCATCCTGGCTGACCCTGGGGGTGCTTTGTGCCTGCTGGGAAGCACAGGGCTGGATCCACCCCTTCCCAGAGAAACACCAAAAGGGGGGCTGCATTTTGCAATTATTTTCATGTCTGCTGGATGCAGTCATGGTATTTGACTCTGCTCCTGCAGCTTGGAGCTCTGCTGGAGCAATTAGAGTGGCACCAAGCAGGGTTTCCTTTTGCACTTTCCCTTCACAAATGAAGTTAAATTGTTGGGAAAGGCAAATTTGTACCAACACAGGCTGTTCCCAGAGCCACTTAGGCTGTGCCTGAACTCCTTTCCTTTGAGTTCTCTCAGTCCAAACAGCTGAGTTTAGTTTAGGTAGAGCCTAAACTGCTCAGTGCATCCCTGAGGTTCCCATTTCCCCCCCAGGAATCTCCCAGCACAGGGGAGCTGCTGTGCCCAGAGAGAATCCCCGTGCTGGTACCACTGGGTATTTTTAATTAATTGTCTTTGAATCTTGAATTCCTGCTTGCCCAGGCAGCCAGAGCCTCTCCATGGTAAAAATCCCTTCTCCATCATCCCTCCCTCTCCACCTGCAGCCTCCAGGCTGTTCAGGGAGCCATGGAGTCCTTAGGGCTGGAACAGACTTTTTTAAAGCCATGAACCTGCACCATGCTCAGCACTAACCATGGCCTCAAGTGCCACATCCACGTGTTTTTTGAGGGATGGGGCACTCATCCCTCATCCCCCAGTCCTTGGGCAGCCTGTTCCCTTGTGGATGTCCCCTCTCCAGTGGGAGCAGTGTGTGCCTGGGGCACTGGACACCACAAAAGCCAGAGAACAGAGCGGCTCAAAGCGAGCTCAGGTGATCCCTGGGATCAGCTGCTCCCTCCTCTGAGCTGCTCCAGGACAATGGATGTTTTTTTTCCTAGAAACCTGCCCCTGGCTATCATCATCTCCCTGCCTGTCGTCACTCTGGTGTATGTGCTGACCAACCTGGCTTACTTCACCACGCTGAGCACGGAGCAGATGCTGATGTCCGAGGCTGTGGCTGTGGTAAGATCCCTGCTGCTCCAGCCTGACTCATCCCAGGGCAGCTGAAATCAGCCTTGGAATCCCTGCACACATCTCCTGCTCCGTTCTGCTCAGGGCTGCTTGCAGAAACCCTGATAAAGAGCAGCTGTGATGGGAGCAGTGGGATCCTGAGGGGATTGTCTGGGCAGCAGTGAGGGTGGCACTCAGTGCTGCTCTTCATTCTGAGCCAGGGAAGGTTGCTGCTGCCCTTGTGACTGCCCATCAGTTACCAGAGCTTGATATTTATGGGGAAAGGTCACTCAGTCAACACTGAACTGAATTGTTCTCTATCCGTGTCTCCTTTGTTTTAATTAAGAGAGAAAAATAATACTACTATTAATTAAAATGTCAGTGTGGTCAGGATGGCTTTAGAATGGAGCAGACCTTGCAGACTGAGCCTGACCAGGATTGTTCAGGGGGAATGTCCCAGCCCAGGATGAGCTGAGCCCCTCAGGTGACACCTCTCCATCCTTTGGGTTGGGACAGAGGCCCTGCTCCAGCCACAGCCTGTGCTGCAGGGAATCCTGCAGGGAATCCTGCAGTGCTTTGGGTGGGAAGGGACCTGAAATCCCATTCCCGTTCCCATTCCCATCCCCATTCCCATTCCCATCCCATTCCCATCCCATCCACCTCCCACTCTCCCAGGTTCTCAAGCCCTGTCCAGCTTGTCCTGGAGCAGCAGAGGCTGGGAATCCATCCTGAATTGTTGGTGCCAACCCAAGAGGCTCAGCCTGTGACAAAAGCTGCAGTGCCAGGTCCCTGCATGTCCCCAGGGCCGTGTCCCAGCTCCTGACTCAGCACTTGGCAGGAGCTGCTGTCTGAGTTTCCTCACAGTTTCCGTTTGCTCTTAAACTTTCTGATAGCTGGTGGATAAATGTCATGTCCTGGCCCCGAGGGAAGGGCTGGCTCTGATGCATTTTGGCAATTCCACAATCTGCTTTTTTAGGCAAGGGAATAAGGGAAACTCCGTCACAGCTTCAGCACTGAGCTGTGGCATTTGTTGAGATTTCTCCAAATATTCTTTGTAGGCAGGTCTTGAGTTTTTTGGGACACTGTGAGTGTGAAATGTCTCTCTTTGTCCCCCATTTAGGATTTTGGGAACTACCACCTCGGTGTCATGTCCTGGATCATCCCAGTCTTTGTTGGGCTCTCGTGCTTTGGGTCTGTCAATGGATCTCTTTTCACTTCTTCCCGGTAGGTTCCTTGCTCAATCCTGTGGCTTTTGTTTACAGGCTGTGCTCAGTTCCTCTTCCTTTGGAGTTCTCCTCCAGACAGTGGCTGTGGGCAGACACAAAGTCTGGAGGGCCTGGAGGCCATGTGGGGAATGCAGGAACACAAAGTCAAACTTTAAAACCAGATTAAAGGCAACTTTTCAGTGGTCTCAATCTTCTGTTCCTCAGGCAAAGTCCTGCTGAGGTCAATAAACCAGAAGCAGACACAGGCTCAGGGCTTGGGGCTGCTGAGAACGTGGCTTTAATGAGAAGCAGAAAGTTGGGAAACTTCAGGGATGAGAATCCCTTGGGAAGGGGAGAAAGGCTGGGCAGGGGCAGGACTGAGATGGTTCCAGCTCTGACACATCCCTGGGTTGCCTGAGGAGTCACTTCATTGCTGTCCCTGGAGAGCAGGATAGAAATCCATCCTTCCTGCATTCCTTGGCATCTCCAGCCTCCCTGGTGAGTCAGGGACTGCTGGTGCAGCCCTGCTGTTCCAGTTCTTCTCTTCCAGTTCTTCTCTTCCAGTTCTTCTGTTCCAGCCCTGCTGTTCCAGCCCTGCTGTTCCAGCCCTGCTGTTCCAGCCCTGCTGTTTCAGTTCTGCTGTTTCAGCCCTGCTGGTGCAGCCCTGCCTTGGGGCTGAGCTCAGGCTTGTTGTGTGCTGAACACAGAGCCCTGCAGGGCTGTGCCTGACTGTGTCCCCTCTCTGTGTCCCTTCTGTGTCCCCTCCCAGGCTGTTCTTCGTGGGATCCCGAGAGGGGCACCTGCCTTCCATCCTGTCCATGATCCACCCCCGGCTGCTCACCCCGGTCCCGTCCCTGGTGTTCACGGTGAGCCCTGGGGCTGGGGCTGGGGCTGGGCTGGGATCTGCAATGGAGCCACAGCCATTCCTGCATGTGCCCACAGGACAGGGACCCTTCCCATCATTGTCCACTTCTGGCTGCAATTCTTCCTATCCCTGGAAGTGTCCAAGGCCAGGCTGGACAGGGCTTGGAGGAGCCTGGGACAGAGGAAGGTGTCTCTGCTCATGACAGGAGGTTGGAACTAGAGGTCCTTTAAGCTTTGAGGTCCTTCCAACCCAAACCATTCCACGATCCTATGAAATGGTTCTAGGCACCAATTTAAAATAGCTTAAATAAATAAATATTAGTCAATGTGATCCCTTTGGTGGCAGGTATTTCCCCCTAATTACCCCTGTTTAGTGTTGTAAGTTAGGTGGTGTTCCTTGCTCCATTTCCTAATGGCCTTTTCCCTGGATTCAGTGTGTCATGACCCTGCTCTATGCCTTCTCCAACAACATCTTCTCAGTCATCAACTTCTTCAGCTTCTTCAACTGGCTGTGTGTGGCCCTGGCCATCATTGGGATGATGTGGCTGCGCTACAAGAAGCCAGAGCTGGAGAGGCCCATCAAGGTGAGAAGGGGGTGGGCACTGCCAGGGAACCCCTCCCCAGCACCAGGGGAGCCCCAGCTGCTGGTCCTGCATGGAAAAGGGGCTGGGATTGCAGGGAAATGTTGTGTTGTAGCTAAAGGAGGAGTCTCTGCTGCTGAATCCAAAGAGCTGCCTTGGGGCCAGCACAGTGAGGCAGCTCTGGGTGACAGGGACAGGGTGTTGTGGTGGGATTGCTGTCCATGAGTACCAGGACAGGTCCCAGGCTGGGCTCTCAGTGTGACACTCTGTACCCCCGTGAGATTCCCCAAAAACAGTTTTGTGCTGAAGCAGCCGCCCCGTGCCGAGCTCTGTCCCTGCTGTCCTTGGCCAGCCCCGTGTCCCATCTGGGGGGAGGCCAAGATCCTGTCAGCCCCTGGTGCCTGTCCCCCAAAAGCTGTTTTCCCTCATCCCACAGCACACTGGGGTCTGTGCCAGGCAGCAGCACCCACAGGGAAACAAATCCATGGGCCTGGACTGGTGCCTTGCCAAAGGGGATCTTTGCTGGCTGTTCCCTTAGGTTTTGGGGTTTTCTTCTCAAAGCTGGGCTGCTCTGCTTGGAGTCCCCTGGGAAACAACCCCAGCTTGTGCTGTGCTGGGTTTGGTGTTTGGTGCTGATGATTTGGATATGGAATTATGGAATTATGGAACTGAGGTCCAAAAAGGGGCTGAGAAAGGCTCTTGGCCATGGGGGAACAATAATTCTGTCCCTCCCCAGGCTGGATAAACTCCTGGAAAGCCTCCCCTGGCACATCTCCTAAGCTGTCCCTTGCTCCCTGCTCAGGTGAACATCTGCCTGCCCATCTTCTTCATCCTGGCCTGCCTGTTCCTCATCGCTGTCTCCTTCTGGATGACGCCCAAGGAATGTGGGATTGGCTTTGCCATCATCCTCAGTGGCATCCCCATTTACTTCTTCGGGGTCTGGTGGCAAAACAAGCCCAAGTGGGTCCTCCAAGGCATCTGTGAGTATCTCCAGGGAGGAGCAGCTTTGGCTCCCAAAAAGTTTCCCAGTGCTGTGCTGCAGCTGGCAGTGCTGGCTCTCCTCCCTCTGGAGGAGCTTCCAAAATCCTGGCTCTGCTCCATTCTTCTTTCATGGGAACAAGTTTATCCTGATGATTGCCATGTGTGCCAAGCATCCAGAATGCATCCTGATATGCAATAATGGTAAAGTTTGGGACCAATACCATGTTTTTGGGGGGGGGTTTAATCCTGGCAAAGAGGTTGTTAGGAAAATTCCCTGCTCCTGGAAAAGCCCAGGGCCAAGGCTTTGCTCAGCAAAAAATCCTTTCCCAGTGGTGTAGGAAGGATTGAGCACAGCTGGCCTCAGTTTGGCTGCTGAAAATCCACAATTAGTCCCAATCCATGGCTTAGGCAGTGCTGACATTTGGGATCCAGGCAAAGCTTTCCTTGGCATCCCCCTGTGGCAGAAGGAGCAGAGGGAAGGAAAGGGAAGGGATGCTCCCCTGGATGTTTTTTCTCAGGTTTATTTTGAAGCTATCTGCTCCAAGCTTTTCCAGGAGCTGCCACAAGGCCAGGGTGTGTTTGGAGGGATGGAGAGGCTGTGCCTGGCACACAGAACTTCTGCCTCAACAAGTGAGCCCAGAAAGTCAATCCCTGCTGCCTGAGGAACTGAGCTGAGCAGCTGCCTCCCCTCTCTCCTGCAAGGGGCTGACCTAGAAAAGCAGGCAAGGAGAAGTGCCCAGCCTTAGCTGGCTGGTTCATGAGGAAGAAAAAAGCTTTCAGCAGCACTCAGCACTTGTTATTCTTCTTCTACCCCTGTCTCCCCCTCTGTCCCACACTCACTTTTTTATCCTGAGTATTGGGCTCAGTTCCTGGAAAAGCCATTTTTGCAATTTTTGCAATGCCTGAGTGGTAAATTACCATATTCATTGTTTTCCTTACAAGGATTGTGCAGGGTCCTTGCTGCAGGAGCAGAGCTCCTGTGTGAGGTTTGAATTCTGGGAATGGGGTAGGGAGTACCCATGGAATGGAGTTGGGAATATCTGTGGAATATTTCATCCTTCAGTTGTACTTGGGCTCAGGGTGGGGAGGCTCAGCCCTTCCCTCATGGGCCCACATTCCTGCTGGGATGATCCCTGACCTCTCCTTTGCTTTCTCTGCAGTCTCTGCCACCGTGCTGTGCCAGAAGCTGATGGAAGTGGTTCCTCAGGAATCCTAGGCAGGAGCAGCAGGGACGCTGAGCTCGAGGAAACGCACAAAGTTCTGTTGAGATGACACAAGGATCCAAACCCTCACTCCCAATCCCAGCACGGCCCCAAGGCTCTGCTCAGCTCCTGCAGCCCCACCCAGCCCTGCAGCCCAGCCAGAAGAAATCCTTGGTATGAGCAGGAGCCAGGAGGAGAATTCCAAAGGGCAATTCCAGAGGGGTGCTGCCGTGCCCTCTGTGTGTGTGTGAGGGCTGTGCTTGGCTCTGGGGGGTTCCTTTGCTTTGGCTCTGGGATCTGCTGGAGCCTGGTTTGAGTTCAGAGTGCCTGGGGGGGGCTGGGGCTGCCACAGGGCCCCGGGGGGATCCTGAGCTGCTTTACCTGGCCCAGGTGGGGGGTGGGAGGCAGAGGTTGGCTGATGTTGGCTCACTGCCCCAAACTCACACCCCACGTGCTGCTGGACACGGGCAGTGGGACAGGGCAGAGCAGGATCAGTGACATGGGGGGGCCTCAGCTGAGTGTCACTGTCCCCTCACTGGGGCCCTGCCACCCTTTGCATTTGGATCAGCACTCAGATCCAAGGCAGCTCCCTGCTGCTGAGCCAGTCCTGCAGGATGCTCTTCCCCACAGTGCCCATCCCTGGCAGTGAGCACTGAGGGGGGAGTTCCTGCTGGGAAACCCAGGAGCTGCAGTCAGCAGAGGGCCAAGTCCTTGGCTTGCTCATTCCATGCTGTCCTGTGCCAGCCTTTCAGCCAGCAGGGGATGAGCAGCTCCGTGCTCTGTCTCCTCATGGCCCTGCTCAGGGAGCTGTGTTTGCCCCTGAACCATCTGCAGAGAGAAATGAAGGGTGGGGATTGCCCTGGCACATTCCCTGGGGTTTCTCTGTGCACTGTTCCCTCTGTCCTGCTGTGTTTCCTCTGGAATGTGCCACGGAGGTGGCACCACCTGGGTCTGGGCTGTGGAGATGTCCTGGCTGGCTGGAGCCACCTTGGGCTGCTGGAGATCATGGAATGGCTGGAAGGGACCTTAAAGCCCATCCAGTGCCACCCCTGCCATGGCAGGGACACCTTCCACCATCCCAGGGAGCTCCAAGCCCTGTCCAACCTTCTCTTGGACACTTGCAGGGTTCCAGGGGCAGCCACAGCTTCTCTGGGCATCTGTGCCAGGGGCTCCCACCTCTAAGGAGCAGGGCTGGGCCTGATCCTCCTTTGTGCATCAGGTCTGGTTTGATGAGATCCCAGCACCACCCTCATTCCAGGAGCAATCCCTGAGCACAATCCGTGGTCTGCATGTGAAATCCTGGTTTGCTGTGGTGGCTGGTGCCACCCCATCCCTGAGCACACCCAGAATTCCTGTAGTTCCTGAGTAGTCAGCACTGTCCCTTAGGGACACGTTGCTTTCTTTGGTCCAAAGTGTCACCTTTTGGGAAGCTGCAGTTCCTGAACCATTGCTCATTGTGCCTCTGTGCTCTGACATCACTTGGAATTCAGATCCTTTCCCCACTGGAGCTGCTTTGCTGTGTCTGTTGCAGATCTTTGTGCTCGTGCTTTGTGCAGGTGGCTTGGTGAACTATTTCCCCTTTTTTTTGTAAACTTGGCTGTTGGGAAGCCAGGATGCTCCAGGAGCTGTGGCTTCCCTCTGGATTCTTCTTGTAGCAGAGTTCTTTGGGATGAAGGGGCATTAAGGACACCATGGTACTCACTCAGGCTTTGTCCTGGGAATTGTGCAGCACTCCAGGTTGTGTTGGGGCAGGGGCAGCTCCACACTCCCACTGCCAGCCCCATGTCCTGCTCTGAGGCAGGAACAGGGGAGACAATCAGCTCTTCATTTATTCCATGGCAGCTGGGGTGGAGATTCCCAGTGTGGACATTGCCAATCCAGCTTTCTGGGAGCTGAATTAATCCATGAGATTTTGCAGCTGGTTTGGGAATACCCACAGAACAGAATCCAAGGTTTTAGGCCAGTGCCATGAGTTGGAGCATCTCAGATCTGATGAATCACAAAACCTGAACTGGAGTTTTGGCTTCTTCCAGCTGCAGGCTGAGATGGTTTGGAGCAGTGATGGGAAATCATGGAGAGGGGACCTCAGTCTGTCACCTGCCACTCAAGCTGCAGGTTTTTCTGGCTGTGAAGTCTCAGTGCTGGGTTCAGCTCTCACTGGGGGCTCTCAGTGCCAAAACCCACCAGCAGAATTCCTTGGGATGCAAAGCAAAGGCTTTGGAGTCTCAGTCCCCTGAAGCCAAAGTCAGCTGGCACCAAGGGCCCTCCTCAGAGAGCTCAGGATTGGGGTCACACCTCCCAAAGGCTGGCTTGGACACACTGTCCATGGTGATGACCATCAGTGTCCTCCTGGTGGCCCCTTCACACTGGTTTGAAAGAGGAGCTGTCACACTAAAAAGTCTTTTTAAGCAATTAATGAATTTTAATTAAATCCTGAACTCGCTTGCTTTGCTTTTTGTGGATTTCCATGATTTTTCACTTGCTGCTGAAAATCTGTCTCTTGTACTAACCTGAGGCTCTGGCACTGATCCCTCATTTGTGGGGATCTCATCAGCATCTCCTTGGCAATAAAGGTTTAGGAAGAAACTGAACCAGCTATCAGCACAGAGCCACAAAAAGGCTGAATTTGGTCAGCCACAGCTCACATCTCAAAGTTTATCTGCCAAAAAGTTGATTTCTTTCACCCTGGAGTCATTGATCCCCCATAGCTGCCCTCCACCAGAGCCTAGTGATGCAGCTGGAAGAGCTTGGGTTGGTTTTTCCTGGAGGTTTGGGAGATAACGAGGGAAGGGGTAAAACTGAATTTCATTTTAGAAAGAAAAGACAAAAAGTAGTTTCTCCAATCATGGAAATGGCTGCCCCAGCCTCTGCTTTTCCCTTGGATCAGCACCATCTGCCCTTGGCTTGCACTGTTTGATGGATTTGGGTATGGAAAAGGGAGAATTCATCCCTGGGAAAGACCTTGCTGCTTGTTCTCCTCAAAAGTGGAGTGAGATGTGTCAGGGAGGGCAGGGGGAGCACAGAGAGCTCCCAGAGTTTCCCATCACTGCCAGCACTGCAGGTGAGATTTTCCCTGTTGTTTAATCCTTGGAGCCTGTGGTCAGTCACAGAGGGAGATGAACCCTCCCCACAAGGACCCTGCAACCACAGTGACCTACAGGAGGTTCCACAGGAATCTCTTCATTCACAGCTCCCTGCAAGTACAGCTGGAGCTGTTTTATCCATGGAATTCAGGTTGGAAAAGACCTTGAAGGACACAGAGCCCGACGTTGGCGCCGTGGCTGTGCCACAGCGATCCCGTGCTCCTGAACTGACCCCAGTTCCCAATTATTGCTCCTCTCCAGTTGTTTCGGAGTTTAAAGTTGTTTTGGAGTTCAGGCCGGCAGTTGTTTGGGGTGTTCACAGAATTGCATCCTGCAGGGATTGCTAAACAGAGCAGGAGCTGCTGGCCAGGCAGTTCTGTACCCATTGGGTTCCTCTTTCTAAATGAACCCTTCCTCCAGCTGGGAGGGGAACCAGCCCTGCAAAAACCAGGGGATTTATGTCATCCTGGTGGATTTCTAATGATTTTTTTTTTTAAACTTCCTGCAGAATTTGCAGTGTTTTCCATCTCAGACACCATGTTCTGGTAAACAGGCTTTTGTTCGGAACAGCCCCCTCGCTGGCCACGGAGTTCAAAGGGACTGTGGCACAGTTGAACAAACTTTAAAGTCCCTTCAGCTGGATTGAAACTCCTGGGAAGTGGCTTTGTTGTTGTCCAAGTCCTCTCCCAGTGGGTGGCTCAGGCAAGGGAATCAATCAGGCTCCTCCAGGGGCTGCTCCGTGGTGGGTCTGGGCAGGGGCAGTGGGGCTGGAGCTGTGCCTTCCCAACCCTGCAGAGATTTTCCCAGTGGCAGAGCCCTGGTCTGGCTGCAGGGAATCCCAGGGAATGTTTCCCCTCAGTCTGGGAAGGTACCTGTGCCTTCAGCCAAGGCCAGGGTGCTCTTGGGCTTTGATAGAAAATCAAATTACAAAACAAATCCACGAGGAAACTGCCAAACGTTGTCCTTGCACAAAGCTCCAGCTGCCTGGGGCTGTTCCCGTGGGATGCCAGCCTTTCCTCCATCCACTCTGCAACCTCATGACATGAAATTGGGGAAGGGATGGAACAAAGCAGCTCCTGGAGCTTGGGAAAGGGCAGCCCCAGGGCAAGGCGGCTCCAGGCTGGTGCTGAGCTCTGGCTGTGACCCCAGGGATTGAATCCATTGAATCCCAGCCTTGTGCTGGCCCTGGGAGCATCCCCAGCTCCAGGGGGAGAGCCAGAGCCAGCCAGGCTGGGCTGCCAAGCAGAGCCATCCCTGCAGGGACAGGAATCCTGTCCCTCATCCCTGCAGGGACAGGAATCTGTTCCTTGTCCCTGCCAGGACATCCCAGATTCTGACATTCCCAGGATATTTCCTCGGTGCTGAGGAAAGCTCCAGGGGTTCCTCATTCCTGGTGGCTCCCTGAGGAGTTACACCCAGGATTGTGCTGGGTTTGCCTGGGCTCAAGTTCTTCCCAGTTGGAACTGGAACTGGAGCTGGGTTGGGAATGTGTGGGGGATGCACCAGCAGCTCCCAGTTTGAGGATGCAGTGGTAGGAAACGTGGCTTGGGGTCACTGATCCCAAAGGATCCCATATCCAGAGGATTATTCCATGCTCCCCCCGCTCCAATCCTTGCCTGAGAAGGGGCATTGCTTCCTCCAGCTGTGGAAGTGGTAATGAGTAAAAATATAAAGTATTTTTTTAAACACTGAATTAATTTCTAAACTGCCTAAAAGAGACTTTCTAGCTAGAGCTGAGTTCTTCCCCAGGGCTGATGCTGAGCCCAGCACAGCTCAGGGGCTCTCCCCCATCCCAGGGTCTGCCTGTGCTGGGATCAGCATCACACACAGGGAAAAAATTCCTGATTTGTTCAGAGGACAGGGAGAGCGCTGTGTCCCACCAAAATCCTTGGACAGGGAGGATCTTGAGTGGTTCCCAGACCTCACTCCCACCCTCAGAACAAAGAGAGGGTGACCTTCACTCCTGGTGAAGAATCTGACTTTTCAAAGACACTTTGCTTTGTATTTTTGTTATTGTTTTCTTTTTTAAACACAGAAAGAAAAAGGTTCTTAATACACACAAGAAAACCTAGACCTGATTTATGATTTTGTTACATTTGGTTGCTTTAAAAAAACTGTTTTACTAATTTAAATGTTGCTATAGATGACACTCTATTTATTTGAAAGGGGTAAATATCTTTTAGTCTTAATTCTTCTCCAGTAAGCGCTGTGTATTCCCAATATTTGTGTTCCTGGCAGCACAAATTCCACTGACTGAGGGCTGGGCAGCCAGCAGCTCCTGAATCCAATGGCCTTGGACAACAAGATGTCTCTTGCAATGTATTTTTGTTTTATTTTAGTATTTCTTGATTCTTTTATGTCTGTGGTTTAACAAATCTGTTCAATGTTTGGGTTGTTCTATGTTTTGGGTTGTTTTGTTTTGTTTTTTTTAACAAAGAAAGCTGAATTACAACACTCTCGTTGCTGGTCTTTGCCTGGAAAATTTTTCTTTTTCCATGATTATCCCACAACCATCAGCACCTGGGTTTCCAAATATTCCTCTTGCAGGATTTAGGAGCAATGACAGCATCCATATCTCCATCCTCCTTTTAAAATTCTGCTTCATTTTCCTGAGGTTAAAACAAAGGGAATGGGAAAGTGGGAGAGCTTTGGGCATGAGGAGGGAGCAGAGGAGGAATATCCCAATTCCCAGGGTGTGTCCATCCTCTTATGCAGCAAAAGGAATGTCCAGCAGTAAGAAGGGACCAAGTTTTTGAGGGCAAAGTGCTGCAACTCCTCTTCCCTGTCCATTGCAGGCTGGAGAAGAGGATGTTTCCATGGGAAAGGAGCAGGGCAGGGATGCTCAGGCTCCCAAGGCTTAGTGGAGGATTTGATTTTGGGTTGCAGAGGGCAGAACTCCAAGGTTTTCCTTCCTAAAGGAGAGGGTGGTGCTGGGGCTGTTCCCTGGGAACATAAACACATCCCAAAGGAAGAAATGGGCAGGAAAAGCTGTGGAGAAATCCCAGTAAAGTGACACTTCAGTGGTGCCACAGGAGCAAATGTCACACACACATTCCACAGCCGGTGCAGGTGTGACAAGGAGGGAATTCACAGGGAAAAGACAATTCTTGGTTTGCTCCTGAGCATTATTTGGGAAGTAACACTGGGGTGGAAGTTGGAATGGAGCTGGAAAGGCACCAGGAGCGAGGGACAGTGCCCAAGACATGGAAACTGGAGGGGTGACACATTATGTAGGAAAAAGAATTCTTTTTTTTGTTTAAGAGCTCTTTCTTCAAGCCCAGCATCCCCCTAAACCCAAACCCAGCTATCACAGCAGCATTTACCTGGAAATATTTATTTTAAAAAGAGGAACTGGAGGTGGGAAATGGGAATGCAGTTATAGGGAAGCTGAGTGCATGAGGAGGCTCTCCTGGAGCCTCTCCCAGGCATTAGAGACTCCCAGGGAAGGAATTGGAGTAATCTAAGAAAAAACATCTCCCAAAGCCAGCGTGGCTGAACAGTGGGATAGGCTGTGATTCCAAAGAGATCCTTCCAGAAGTAACAGCTGTGGCCAAAGAAGGAAACCAGGGGAAAGAATAAACAGGCAAATTAAATATAAATAAATGTAAAACCTCACAAAGACAAATCACTGGGATTTGACCAGTGGGACATGCAGGAGCAGGGCTGGGATGCCCTGGGGTGCCTGGAAGGGGCACAGAAGCTGCAAACTCGAAGCCTCCAGGGCCCCAGAGCAGAGTCAGGTGTGTGCAGCCACTGCCAGTGCAGATTCCTGGGAGCTGGGAGGTGGAAAATGTGGTTCCAGGACAGGGTGAAGATCCAGGAGCAGCACAGAGGGGTTCCCAGAGGCTGGAGGGGAGGGTGCAGGGAGCAGAGATGGAGGAGCATGCAGGTGGGAGGTCACTCCTCAGCAGCCCATGGAGCTTCCAGTACCTCCATCCTTGGGTCTTCAGCAGGTTTGGGACTCCCTGAGCTTCCCATGGGGTTGGAAAAGGGAATTAATTATTGTTTGGGAGAGAGGGGAACACTGACAGAAGTCATTAATAACAGAGGGAGGTCTGCAGAGCTCACCCAGGGATCTTCTCCTGCTTGCCCAGGGATCTTCTGCTCTCCACTGGAGCACACAGGGCTTGGAAAATGAGATGGACAGGCTGGCAGAGCCTGGAGAACAAGGAGATACAAAGCCAGGGAGTGCAATCCCATGGATCTGTGCAATCCCCCTGGATCTGTGCAATGCCATGGATCTGTGCAATGCCCATGTATCTGTGCAATGCCATGTATCTGTGCAATGCCATGGATCTGTGCAATGCCATGGATCTGTGCAATCCCCATGTATCTGTGCAATCCCCCTGGATCTGTGCAATCCCATGGATCTGTGCAATGCCATGGATCTGTGCAATCCCCATGGATCTGTGCAATCCCCNTCCTCCATGAATTCCCTAAAGATCACCATTGTTGGGATCCCATGTTCTCCATGAATTCCATGAAGATCAGCATTGTTGGGATCCCATGTCCTCCATGAATTCCATGAAGATCAGCATTGTTGGGATCCCATCTTCTCCATGAATTCCCTAAAGATCAGCATTGCTGGGATCCCATCTTCTCCATGAATTCCATGAAGATCAGCATTGTTGGGATCCCATGTCCTCCATGAATTCCCTGAAGATCAGCATTGTTGGGATCCCATCTTCTCCATGAATTCCATGAAGATCAGCATTGTTGGCTGCTGCAGTCAGGGCCCTTTGGCTCTTGGCTCCCCCCAGCTCTGACCTTTCCTTGGTGCCCTCACAGAATCATGGAATGCTTTGGGTAGGAAATGACCTTAAAGCTCATCTTGTTCCCACTATCCCAGCTTGCTCCAAGCCCCTTCCAAGCTGGAACACTCCCAGGGATGGAGCAGCCACAGCTTCTCAGGGAAACTCCTCCAGAGAAGGGACATGGATTCGTCAGTGGTGCCACCATGGCAGAGGAAGCCTCCTGGAGAGCTTTTCCTGGGAAGAACTCCTGGAATGGGAGCCAGATGTGTCCCCAGCACTGTCCAGACACGTCCCCAGCTCTGCTCTTGTGGATGCTGGGCTTTGTCCCAGGGGCTGGAGGTGATGGGAGAGGGCAGCCATGGGAACACATCCCTCTGGAAAACACACAGGGAGCAGGGCTGACATTTTCCCACTCTCACACCAAACCCAGGATATTTTTCTCCCCAAAGCCAGGAGCTCCTGTGTGGGAGGGCTGTGGAGAACACAGGGAATGCCACCAAGGAAGGGTGAGCCCTTGAAGCAGCAGGTGGGAATGTCCCAGGACTGGAGGGAATTGCAAAAACCATTAAAGTGTTGTTCNGGTAGGAAATGACCTTAAAGCTCATCTTGTTCCCACTATCCCAGCTTGCTCCAAGCCCCTTCCAAGCTGGAACACTCCCAGGGATGGAGCAGCCACAGCTTCTCAGGGAAACTCCTCCAGAGAAGGGACATGGATTCGTCAGTGGTGCCACCATGGCAGAGGAAGCCTCCTGGAGAGCTTTTCCTGGGAAGAACTCCTGGAATGGGAGCCAGATGTGTCCCCAGCACTGTCCAGACACGTCCCCAGCTCTGCTCTTGTGGCTGCTGGGCTTTGTCCCAGGGGCTGGAGGTGATGGGAGAGGGCAGCCATGTGAACACATCCCTCTGGAAAACACACAGGGAGCAGGGCTGACATTTTCCCACTCTCACACCAAACCCAGGATATTTTTCTCCCCAAAGCCAGGAGCTCCTGTGTGGGAGGGCTGTGGAGAACACAGGGAATGCCACCAAGGAAGGGTGAGCCCTTGGAGCAGCAGGTGGGAATGTCCCAGGACTGGAGGGAATTGCAAAAACCATTAAAGTGTTGTTCCTTTGAAGATTAGTGTGGAAGATGAAAGGCTCTGGATCTGTTTGGGTTGGGAAGAAGCCACTGAAGGGTGGGGTGTGACACGGCCGGGAACAGCTTCAAGGGTGCACAGATAAATCAAAACAAGGAGCTGACAGGGAATTGTGGCTGGAACTAATAAAAGGATCCTCGGAGGGAAATAAATTAATACACTGAAAATGAGCTCCAGGTATGAGGGAAATTGGAGAAAAGGAGAATTGGTGTTGACAAACTTCCTTGCAGCAGAATAACACCCAGCAACAAAATTGTTCCTTTAATGTCGAGGCAATGGAACTGCCTGAAGGGGTTTTTTTACCATTTTTTAAAGGAGTTGCTGATTTTAACCTGCAAAGCCATGAAATAAAGGTGTCTCTCCAGCTGATTTTGCTGGAGATTTATTTTTATTGAATTAATTTATTTTTTAGGTGTCAGAGCTCAGCAGCACAGGGTTTTTGGAAAAGTGGGTGGTTGGGATCTTTAACAAAAGGATGTCTCCAACCCCCTGATTCCAGACCTTGAAATGTAACAGAGGGATTTTTTACACATCTCTGTAAGTTTTTTTCTCCCTGCATAATTCCTGGAGATGCAATTTTCTTGCAATTCTCCCAGCTGGGAATGGATGGCACAGGAAACAGCAGGGTGGGCAGGAGGGACCTGGAAATCCATGGAAACTGTTCTGGCTGTGCCTCAGTTTCCCCCTCTGAGCAAGGTCCTGCTCATCTTCCCAGAAGAGCCTGAAAGCTCTGTCTCAATCAGTTGGGGGAATAAACGCTGGAAATTCCCCTGCTCTTCATCCAAGCTGCACAACAGGAAAGACAGATCCACATTTGGATCCCTCCATTGAATTAGAGACAGGGAGGCAAGAAATGGCAAATTCTGTTGCCTGAGCCTCTTTCCTGATTTAATTCATGTGTCCTTCAGCTGCTGTCCTGGGGTGGCCATGCTGTCTCCGAAAACCAGTTTGCAGTCAAGGTTTGCTGGGGAATGTCCCTGTTGCCTTAGGGCTGTGCGATCCATGCTTTGGAGTGCCTGCTGCTGGATTTGGGGGAGCTGAATCCAATGATCCACGTGTGCACCTGGAGCTGTGGCAGCCAGCAAAGAGCTGGGATGGAGCTGGGAAGGCACCAGGAGTGAGGGACAGTGCCCAAGACGTGGGAATAGGCAGGATGACACATTATGCAGGGAAATTATTCCTTTTTTTGTTGTTGTTGTTTTTTCATTAAGAGCTGAAATTTCATTAAGAGCTGAAAGAGTTGGGATTTTCATTCCAACACCTCATTTTGGAAGTGATTCCCTGCCTCCTTCTGCAGCCAGGACAGCAGCACTGGAATGTCCAGCTCAAGGATCCCAGTTTTTCTGCATGAGCTGGCATCACTTGCCACTGTGTCCCTGGGGGTGACAGGGACACACACAGGTCACAGAGCCACCTCAGTGGGTGGGGATGCATTTGGCCATGGCTGCCTGCCCTCCTTACATCACAGCATCATGGAATGGTTGAGGTTGGAGGTTAAAGCTCACCCAATTCCACGGGCAGCTCCCACTCCATGTGTCTGCATCATGCCAGCACCACCAGGGACCTCTCCAGGGACTGTCACAACATCAGGTGACAAATCCTGCAGCCTCCAGAGCAACCCAGAATTATCCCAAAATGAGTGATCGGAAGCAAAGGCACAGAGCCCTTGGGATGTTGCAATATTCCAGGAGTGTGGTGTGCTCCTCTTTGGAGCTGTTTCCTGGCTGCTTAGGTGAACATCTCCAGAAGCCTGGCTCTGGATTTCAGTGAGGCCATTTCTGCTCTGACTTGCCTGGGAAGAGCAGGGACTGCTCCTCTCTGCCCTTGTGTAACCAGCAGGAGCTGCAGGGCGGGAGCCTCGTCCCTTGGGCTCCACAGAGCTCCAAAATCAGGTCTGGGCACCTCAGGAATTTGGGAGGTTTGTGGTGCAATGAGCTGCTGCATGTTGGGTCTGTGAGTAAAAAGGCACTGGCTCAGTTAAAAGACAAATTAAATGTCTGGAGGGGCCGTGGTGCCTGTGCCAGGAGCAGGGGGGTGAAGCTCCTGCTCAGTCTCTGGGATTGCAGCCCTGCCAGGCTCTGTGTGGTGCAGAATATTCCAAACACACCTGGGGCCTGTGAGGACCTGAAGGAGATTCCTGCTGGCCCCAACTTCCAGCAGCCAAAAGGGCAAAAATTACTCTTGCTGGTCACAATTTTTTCTTGAGGAGGAACATTTGGGGATGGAAAAATCCTTTTGGTCCTTGTTTGTGTTCTTCACGTACTTCTAATATTTTCTAGAAGAACCAGAAGCCTGATATCACCTAGTGGCTCTAAATCTGGAATCTTTCTGGGGAAGATGAAGATGAAGGTTTTGGGGTCGTCCCAGCTTTTGCTGCATGTTTGGAGGCAGCTGGATCTTTAAATGATATTCCTGATGAATTGCAGGAATTGCTGGGAATGCTGGGCTGAGCTCCCTGCTGCAGTCTCCTGTCTGTCTGTCTGTCTGTCCACAGCCTTGCTTCTGCTCAATGGGATTTATCCCTGTGCCAGCACTGGGTTTGCATTAGGGGAAAAAAAAAAATCATAATCCACAGTGCCAAAGTTGCATGAAATAAGCTTTACAAAGAGGCACTGGCTCCCTACAATGTAAAGAGTTTAAGCTCTCACATGATGGCTCAGGCTGTGCAAGAATTACTGCAGGAATCAGCTCAGGACAGCCCATTCCCAGGGGAGAGCAGGGTCCTGGGGAAGCAGCTGCATGGAAAGGTCTGGGCTGGTAACTGGGGAGTCCTTCCACAGGTAAATAATGGCTTCAAATTAAAATTCCCAGCTCCCAGAAAAAAGTCATTTTAAGCCACAATAATCCCAGTGTATGCCAGACCCTCTGAATAATCAAAAATTACTCTTGCTGGTCACAATTTTTTCTTGAGGAGGAACATTTGGGGATGGAAAAATCCTTTTGTCCCCTTGTTTATCTTTGTTTTCTTCAGGTACCTCTAATATTTTCTAGAAAAACCAGAAGCCTGGTATCACCTAGTTAGACATCCTGCAAGCCTCAAACCATTCTCTCTTTATTTTCCACATTTAATTAAAATTAACAGAAATTGAAGCAAAATTAGCCTTTTTCCTGGTACCCCATGGAATTTCTGAGCAGGTGCTATCACTGCTGAGCAAAGGTTAAACAGGTTTTTATGTGTCTGAGCCATGAAACCAAATCTGAGAGAAGCTCCTGTGCCCAAGGCAAACAAGATAAACCCACAAATCCTGAAAAATATTCTCTCTGGGATTTACTTCTCGCTGTGTGGGCCAAATACCATCTGGATTTCTCTCCTGCCCTCCACACAGAAAAATCAGCCTGGAAAAGCACTTTGACACCCTCCTCATTCTGGCCACAGGCTTGCAGCATCCTCAGGGACTGATGCAAGATCCTGCCAAGGGCTGTTGCATCAGAAAAAACCAGCAGGAATCTGTTGGCTCTGCCCTGTTTTCCCCCAAAACTACAGATTCCTTCCTTTTTTGGGGGGGAGGAAAGGGACTTCCAGCCATGAGGCTGCTGATTGCAGAGCTGCCTCAGGAATGGGAAGTTGTGCTGCAGAAGAAGATTCCCTCAGGAACAGAATTTATGGGAACTCTTGGGTTTTCCCAGCTGCCTGTTGTGGCCTGCACTCCACTGGGAAAAAGGCTCCAGCCTGGAGCCTTTGGATGCTGCAGCTCTGTTGATTCATGCAGGGGATTAGGCAGGGAAGGATGCTTTCATTTGATTTTCCTTGGCTTTATTAAGTGAATTCCAGCTTTTCTGTGGAGCTGCTTTGTGTGCCACAGCCTCGCAGGCGCCAGGATCAGTGAGGGCTGATCTGCTCCATCCCCATTCCCAAAAATCCCGTTGGGATGGGGATCCATCCCTCTGATGGATATGGGAGAGACTCTGAGAACACAACAAGGACAAAATGGAGCTCAGGGGTGGTTGGCTCCAGTCAGGTGTGACAGAAACAGGGCTTGGGTAGAAATGTGGAATTGGAGACAAAGAGGAAAACTGACCTGGAATGAAAAAGGGATTTGATCCTACAAACAGGAAAAGGAAGGTCAGGGGAGATTCCCTGCTGGGTGCAGGGTTTGGTGGTGGGCAGGAAGAAGAAATCCCTGAACACAGAACCCCAGAGGGGTGATGGGAAGCACTGGGCCACAACCTTTGGATTGCAGTGCTTGGGAAGTAGAAGGCTTTGGATACAGCTGCTCAAAGCCAACCCAGACTCCTGCAGCACCTGGGTGAAGTTCCCATGTTTTTACCTGGGGCTGAAGGGATTTGTGAGGATGCAGGCAGAGCTTTGGCTGTGCCTGACTCACAGCCTCTCCCCAATAAAGATCCACCAGCCTGTTCAAACCCCTCTGGCTGCAGGGGATAAAGGTGAGGGATTTGGGAGGAATGAGCCCAGCACCAGCCCATGCCTGCCTCCAGCTCAGCCCTTCTCCAGGCAAGTCTACGCCTGGGCAGAGCTGCAGCCTCTCCTCACAGCTGCTCTGCACTGCAGAGCATCCCTGCTTCATGTATTTGTGTGATATCCACCAATTCCCCCTGATCAAACCTTCCTGGAGATTCTCCAGTGGATTCTCCACATGGAAGGACTCCCTGCCCTGTGTGGGCTGTGCAGCTTCTTGATTTCATGGTGTCCTGAAATATCCAAACTTTTTCATGGACTGGCATCCCCCAGTGCCACAAGTGAGCAGGAGGGCAATGGGCAGCTGGCACTGCACAAACACATTCCCTGTGTCCTCCTCTTCCAGGGGTCTGTCCTGGACTCTCAGGGAAATTGCAGGGAAAAGCAATTGTATAAAATCCAGGGGTAGGATTTCAATGATCCTGCTGGATCCCCTCCAATTCAGGATATTCTGGGACTCTCTTCCATGGGAGTATAAACCACCACTCCTGCTGGAAGACAGGAATAACTCCTCATGGACACCCTGCAGCCCACCAGCACCATCCCAATCCCAATCCCAATCCCAATCCCAATCCCAATCCCAATCCCAATCCCAATCCCAATCCCAATCCTAATTCCTCCCAGGCTGTTTCTCCCCAAAATGTGCTGGTTTACCCTGTGGGAAGAGTGAAGCTGTGCCAGGTGCCAGGAGCCACCATAGAAACCCTGTCTGCACTCCAGGCAGAGCTGCCCAGCAGGGAGCTGAGTAAATATTGGTTTTCCCATGGGATCTCATTCCCACCTGCCTGGTCAGCAGCATGGATGGGGTGGGGTGTGGGTCAGGTTGTTGTTCACGTGGTTATCATAAAACTCCTGCTTTCAGTGCAGGCAGCACAGAAAACCCCACTGTGACGTGTATCTGGCACCTGGGGGTGGCCTTCCTGAGTGACTCTGTCTTTTCTAGAACAGAAATGACATCTCAGCTCAGGAAACCAAGGTGGTTATTTTCAGAGAGAGCCGGATGGAAATTCTTAACTGAGGCTGCAGGTTAAAATTAGACCTTTTCTTTAAAAACTGAGTCAGTAATAGAGAGATACGGGACAATCACCTGTTACATCACGTCTGTAAAAACACCTCGAGACATGTTCAGGAATGGATGTGATGTCATCTTTTAAAATTTAAATTGCTGGAGTTTGAATCCATCTGGGCAGTCATTCAGAAGCAGTGTTGGGAGGAGGTGGGGGGCTCTGTAGATGACACTCCGTGTCCTGCTGGAAGGAAAAGCAAAGTTTTATTTACACAGTCCCTAAATTGCCACCCATCCTTTGAGGTTCTGCTGAGACTTTGGGGTTCACAAGGAAATGTGAGAAAGAGGAAATTCGATATAATTTTAACCATGGGGAAGAGTTCTCCCATGTCTCCTGCACTGACCCCACCACAGCAGCTCCTCCTCCTGCAGGTTAATGCTTTAGGAGAACATTCCTGCTCAGGAGAGTGGTTAACACACCCACTTGTACCTTTTAAAGCCACTGAGAATGAACAAATATTTTCTTTCCTTTTGCAAAACCACAAGGAATCTTGCCAGGGTCATCATTACCTGAGGGTAAATGCTGAGATAAGAGATGTAAGGAGTTATCTCTAGTGAGGGGCTTAGAGAACCAGACTGAACTGGAGCAGAACTCACCAAATCCTCCCCAGTGCCTTGCTCTGACTGGTAAAGCCTTGTCAAGTGCTTTGAGAGTAGCAGGTAGGGCAGCAAATCCATAATCTGATCCTAAAGGCTGTCACAGAACTGCCAGGAAAACCAATCAGCTGTGGAAAAACCTACTCACCTATCAGGCCAGGGTCAGGGTTTTTTTGTGGAGATAAACCAGAATTAATGTCATCAATGGCATTGTTGTCAGGGCTGAGGGAGGTAAAAATCAAACACTGAGGGTCAGACCCCGTCCTTTACCTCCTCAGCTGTGAGTGCTGGGCATGGCAGGACAGGGAGAAATGATCCAGATCCACTCTTCCCACAGAACAGGTGAAAATCCTCTTTGAAAGGGGCTTAGACACAGCTCTGAAAATTCCACAGTCAGTGTCTTCTCATGTCTCACTGTGCTGGAGCTCAGTCCTTTTTCTGTGATGTTTAAATTAAACTTTTTTCTGGTTATATATAAGGAATCCTCCTCACCCTCCCTGCTATGAGATCCCTCTCCCTGAACACAGGTGAGCCACTGAGCCCAGGTTCCTAAAGCTCCCTCAGGAAGTGACAGAGGAAAATTGGTGCTGAAGGAGGGAATTGTGTCCTGGACTGCAACAAAAGCCAGCAGGACACTAAACCCTGCCCTGCCCCAGCCTGGCTGTTCTCATTGCTGATCTCATCTGCCCCAGCATTTCCTTCCCCATCTAAAGGAAACATCTCTAAAATGTTCTCAGCCCTGTGAGGAAGGGTTTGTGCTGGGAACTGAGTGCTGGCTGTAAGGTAACTGGATGTCAATACAGCCTTTAAGGTTATTTTTAAGTGAATTTGTACCTGAGTTCTGAGGGTGAACAGAGCTGAGAACTGTGGCCAGTTCTCTGCATCACCCACTGCAGGTTCTGCTCTGGAGATGCTGTATCCCAAAAAACAACCCTGAGCTCTCTGGAGATGCTGTATCCCAAAAAACTGCCCTGGGCTGTGCTGGCACCTCATGCCAGAGGTGTCCCTGAATGTGCTCAGACAAATTCTCAGCAAAAACATGGCATTAATAATGGAAATACTTTCTGCAATGCTGAATTCCTGAGGATGTCCTGAAACTGGAGAAACTGAAATACAAAGGATTTCCCCATCTAAACATGCTTTGCTCACTGGGGAACACTTCCCTGCCTCCTGGAGCTGGGATATCCACATCCCTGAATGCAGGGCTGTGCTCCAAACTGGGATATCCACATCCCTGAATGCAGGGCTGTCCTGGAGCTGGGACATCCACATCCCTGAATGCAGGGCTGTCCTGGAGCTGGGATATTCGCAGCCCTGAATGCAGGGCTGTCCTGGAGCTGGGATATTCGCAGCCCTGATTGCCGAGCCCTGCTCGGGGCTGATGCAAGCCTGGGGCCGGTGTTGCAGCAGCAGCAGCAGCAGCAGCAGCAGCAGCAGCAGCAGCAGCAGCAGCAGCAGCAGCAGCAGCAGCAGCAGCAGCAGCAGCAGCAGCAGCAGCAGCAGCAGCAGCAGCAGCAGCAGCAGCAGCAGCAGCAGCAGCAGCAGCAGCAGCAGCAGCAGCAGCAGCAGCAGCAGCAGCAGCAGCAGCAGCAGCAGCAGCAGCAGCAGCAGCAGCAGCAGCAGCAGCAGCAGCAGCAGCAGCAGCAGCAGCAGCAGCAGCAGCAGCAGCAGCAGCAGCAGCAGCAGCAGCAGCAGCAGCAGCAGCAGCAGCAGCAGCAGCAGCAGCAGCAGCAGCAGCAGCAGCAGCAGCAGCAGCAGCAGCAGCAGCAGCAGCAGCAGCAGCAGCAGCAGCAGCAGCAGCAGCAGCAGCAGCAGCAGCAGCAGCAGCAGCAGCAGCAGCAGCAGCAGCAGCAGCAGCAGCAGCAGCAGCAGCAGCAGCAGCAGCAGCAGCAGCAGCAGCAGCAGCAGCAGCAGCAGCAGCAGCAGCAGCAGCAGCAGCAGCAGCAGCAGCAGCAGCAGCAGCAGCAGCAGCAGCAGCAGCAGCGGGGCTGCACTGGTGCTGACACCTCGTGGGGCTCCGCAGCCACTGCACCTGACTCCACTCCAGCCCGGGTTGCATCAGACTCGGATTTTGAAGACTAGTGAGGAAAAATGTTCCTTTGCATAAGGACAGGGGATTTTAAGGTGTTTTTGGCTGCTTTGCTCTCTGAACAATATGGTCTCACTGGCCAGGACTCATTTCTCACATCTCACCCCTGATTTTCTGGGGTTTCCTTTCAATCACTTCATTTCTCTGAGGTTCACCCAATCATTTCTTTAGAAATCTCAAAGTGGGTTCAGAGACATGGGGTTGAGCCCCAAACTGTGCCCCTGGACCTACAAACCTCTGACCCCAGGTGAGCCAGGGTCCTGACACTGAAGTGCTTCTGGGTCAGCTTGGGACATAAATGAGTGGAAAAATATCAAAACTTATTCATCAGCAAATTGGGAATAGAGCAAAACAAGGCTGGTGACAGGCAAGGAAAAGCAGTTTCAGCTGGAGTCAGCTGGATCCATCCCTGATATTGTGAGCCCTGCTTGCCTAGGAAGATTAAACATCTCTAAAGAAGCTTAGGTAGCCTAATTAATGGTTCACCAGCCTAATTAATGAAGCTGCAGGACAGACATAAAGACAGTGTAAGATTTCTGCTTTCTCATGGCCGTTGTGGTGCTTGCTGGCACACGACAGGAGCTGAGTGATGGGGGTCAGTGTCCTGCAAAATGTGCCAAGAGCTGGACAGAGCTTTTGGGAGCAGCTTCGCTCCTGGGCTGGGAAATCCTGTCACAGCTCAGTGACACCACGGACACACCCGAAACACCCCCAGCAAAGCAGCTCGGATGAAACAATGGCAGCAAAGCTGTCCCTGCTGCAATCCCCGGGGTCTGATAAAGGACAAGCAAAGGAGGGCAGTGACACATGCAGAGAAATTTGGCTGCTCCACGAGGAAGTTTGGCTGGAATAGCATGGAAAGGAAAGAGCCATTCCTCCAAGAGCCCTGTCCTCCTGAGCTTACTCAGATCTGAGTCATCAGAGCCTTTCCCTGAAGGGAATTTTGGGATTTGGGTGCTTTTGAAGGTGGGGATAAGCCAGTGAACAGTAGGAGCAGAACCCTCTCATGTGGCAGCTGAAATAATCCCACAATCTCCCTGCTCTGGCATGGAAGGTGCTCCATGCAGGATCCCAGCACTGTCAGCGTTCCCTCAGCACCCTCAGAGACAGGGTCTGCTTTACACAAATCAGAAATTCTGTATTTCCCCCAATCCACAACCAGTTAAAACCAGAGATCAGAGAGGGTGGACTCTCAGGCTCCTTTGCTCTGACATTCTTATTTATTTGCTCCAATTTTCCTCTCAAAAAGTGCAGAAACCCCAAGGAAATCCTACTAGAATGGCAAAACTAAGGGCTTTCACAGCTTCATGGGGAATTTTTGGCCTCAAGCCTGGCACTGTGCTGAAGGATTTAGATGGATGTCCCTTGGGATCTGTATCTGGAAACAGCCACACTTTGTACTTCCCTCAAGGGACGCCTCCTGCCTTCCTTGACTTCCTCTGCTCTCGAGATATTAAAGCACCGATTTCCAAACAGAAAATCCAGGAAGCCAATTCAATGGCTGGGAGATTTTATCAGCTCCTGGTTATATATGAGCCTTGAATGAAGCAGCAGCCACCTGCCAGCTCCCAATCCAGCTCCACATTCTCCCAGCATAAGCAGGGAATGAGGGGCCTCTGCTGGACTGTCAGCACAGCCAGCAGAAAAAACAATTCCCAAGTTTTTTCAAAGTGAGCCCTGGTTATGGACATACCTTTGTCCCTCAGCTGGATTTGCCTTTGGAGATGATGGATTCTGAGTGTCACCAGTGCCTGGAAGGCACATTTTGGGTGGATTTCTCCCTATGTTATCTGTATGGAGGAGGAAAATTGCAGCCTGAGCCTGCAGACCAAAGGTTATTTTGACTCATTTTGTGAAGTTCTCCTGCATGAAGCTGCTTCCAGCGACAGGATGAGAGGAAATGACCTCAGGACTTGCCAGGGGAGGTTTAGATTGGATACTAGGGACATTTTTTCATGGAAAGGGTTGTCAAGCCCTGGCACAGGCTGTCCTGGGCAGTGGTGGAACTGTGGAAAAAACATGTAGATGTGGCATTTGGGGACAGGGTTGGCAGTGAATGTGGTGCTGCTTTGATGATCTAAAAGGCCTGCTCCAACCTTAATGATTCCATGATGTTCTGGGTTTTTCACCACACAGCAGCTAAAGAAAATCATTTTTCCTGGGCATCCTGGCATGTCCCAGGGCACTGGGAGCCCTGGCTGTGCTGAACTTCTCCAAACCCTGTGTTCTCAGGTGTCACTGCTGTGAGTTTGTGTTCCCTGGCAGTGCTCCTGATTCCCCCTGTGGTGCATCCACCAGCACCATTTCACTCTCCATCCCTGGCACTGTCCAAGGCCAGGCTGGACAGGGCTTGGAGCACCCTGGAACAGTGGAAGCTGTCCCTGGCCATGGCAGGGGATGGGATGGGATGGATTTCAAGATCTCTTCCAACAAAACCATTCCAGGATTCTATAAAACACTCACCATCAGCAGCCCCACAGCTCTCTCTATGTGCAGGGCTTATCTTTATCCTCCTCTTTCCATATAGACAGAGGCAGGGCTCTCCAACACCAGCAATTCCAACCATTGCAATGCCTTTTTGGTTGGTTTAGTTCCTGTGCTGTCAGCATGTCCTCCCGCTTCATCTGTGGCAATAATTCCTTCCTTGCTACTGGCTTCAGAAAGCATTAACAAGGGAAAAATAAATCAAGTGTTAGAGCACAAAGAAGACTTGTGGGAAAAAGCTTTTGAGCCTTTTCTGAGGCTTTCATGCCTGTTATTCTTTACTTTGCTGATACAGCTGGATTTACCATCCTGTTGAATGAACATATTCCAGACTATAAAAAAATAACAAAGTGGAACCACGTGGGCTTTGTATAGGTCAGAGCTGGAGAGGGGCTGCCAGAGACAACAGCACGGGACAACTTCAGAGCACAAAATGTGCAAGCACAGCCAAAGTGCAGCTTATGTTCCTCCAAACAAAGCAGGGACCAAACCTGAGACACAACAGAGACGAGTGTGGGACATGTGGGGGTGGGAGCTCTGTGTGTGTGTGTGCCCCAGCTGTGTGCAGATGTTGGTGAGACTGTGGGAACATGGAGTGGCCTTTCCCATCCTGGGTGATGGGAAGTTTGTGGAAAGAGCTCACCTAAGTCAGTGCTGGGGTTTTAAATGGGTGGTTTAGGGCATGTTGGTGCTCTTCATCCTTCCAAGGAAGACTCATCCCTGAAGTCACCTCTGTGGACACAGCAACTCCTCAGTGGTGGAGCAGGGCTGAATTCCCCAAGGAATTCCTGCCCTGTTTCATGCTCCTGTCGTGCTTTGCATTTCCCAAGAGCAGCACAGAGCTTTGGTTGTCCCCCCGTGCTCCTTTCCCACATCCTCCGTGAGAAGCTGGACTGGGGAGTTCAAGAGATCAGAGAACTCACACCAGCAATGTCCTGCCCCACACATCCCAAACTGCACCAGAAACATGGGAAATAAAGGGGTGAAAAAGCAATCTGAGCTCGGAGAATCTCTGAACTTATGGAAATAACCATGAATGATGAAGCACCAAAAAGAGGTGAGTGTGCAGCCGGGTGTGCAGGAGGTGAAAAACTTCTCGCTCCCTCAGCAGGTGAAGACTTTGAGGGTTAATTTCCTAAAAATGCAGCTTTTTCATTTCAAAGCCTCCCTAAAAAGTGCTGGAAGATCTGGACCCAGAGGAATTGTTGACCTTTAGACACCAGGAGGGGATGTGTTTTCACACACTGAAGTCTTTTTGAGGTTGAAGCCCAAGGAGCAGCAGGGAAACTTCCGAGCCTGTTTGCAGTGCCATGGAACTCAGCAGAGCTCCCACATCTGGGAATTGCAATTGTCCCATTCCTGGTGCCTCCACAGTTTCTGTTCCCCTTCCTGCACATAAACATGGACACGCTGAAGCCTGAGCTGGAACCACAATGTTTTCAGAACAAACAGAAAAACAAAGTGCTGCTCATGGTGTGCATTGTCTGCAACCTCAAAATAACTTTCCCAGCTCTTCCTTCTGTGCTCCAGGGTTGTATTTTTCCCTGATCCCAGGTTCTACAGTAGGTGGATGTTCACAGCAAAGGATCCATCCTGCAATTCCATGGCACGTGCTGGATGTTTGGGATAACTCAGTGGGTGTTGAACTATACCTTAGTGGAGATCCTCGCTGGTTTGGGGTGGTGAAAACCCCTCTGCTTCCAGGAAATTAGGGGTTTTGTGGGAATTCAGTGAAAAAATATAATGATTTTATTCCTCCTGCTCCACAAGAAACAGCCATGGTGGCAATTTTGATGCACAGTGGGATGAACTCACAGCTAAAAGAAACATTCCAACCCCTATTTACACCCTTAGGTGTTCAAAGCAGGTGTTTTCAGGAAATTTTCCCTGAGCTCAGCATTTGTGTGAAATACCACGTAAATAATCATTATTTCTTCTCCGTCACTGAGGGAAAAAGCAGCTGCTTGGCATTGCCTGCCAGTGCCTGTACTTCTTTTGGTTCTCCAGCAACTCAGGATTTGGAGAGTGGCCTGGATAAACCCCATTCCCAAAGCTGGAAATGAAACCACTTGCACAGCACCAGAATCCCTGGGGAATTCTGCCCGTGGTTTAATTTTATTATATTTCTGCACAGGGCCTCCCCCAGGCCTGGCTCATGTCTCAGGTGATGGAATTACAGAATCCCAGGATCACTGAGGTTGGAGAAGAGCTCCAGGATCATCGAATCCAGCTTTTGGCCGGTCCTCACTTTGTCACCAGCCCAGAGCACTGAGTGCCACATCCAGGCCTTTCCTGGACACCTCCATGGATTGGCACTTCAAACCTCCCCTTTCAATGTTTAACCACCCTTTCTGTGGAGAAATTCCTCTTAAACCACAGAATCATGGAATATTTAGGGTTGGAATCCTCTGGAAATCACCCAGCCCAAGGCTGTGTCGCCTGGAGCAGGTGATACAGGAACATGTCCAGGTGGGTTTGGAATGGCTCCGGAGAGGGAGATTCCATAACCTCCCTGGGCAGCTCCAGGGCTCTGCCACCCTCACGCTGAGGTGGAACCTGTGGTTTAGTTTATGGCCATTGCGTTTGTCCTGTCTCTGGGCACCACCGAGCAGAGCGCGACCCTCCCCTGGAGCCACGTCCTTGCCTCCCCTCCCCTGAGGGGGGGCCATTTTGTGTGAGGGGAGGGGGCCATTTTGTGGGCTCCACATTCTGCTCGGGGCGGGAATCACCTCCAACGCGTCCAAGCCGTGCCAGGGCTGTGCCAGCCGGTGTGCGGGGCTGCATTAACCCCTCTCCCCGGCCCTGCGGGGCTCCTGATGCCGCCTCGGAGCTGCCGCGACCCGCGGAGCGTTCCCTCAGTGCGGGCGGCCGCCATCAGTCCTCCGGGCCGGCAGGGGGCGCTGCCACCCGGCGCAAGGAGCGGCCGCGTCCCGGCCCCATCCCGGGGCCTTCCGGGGTATCCGGCCCGGCGTGATCCCGGCGTGATCCCGGTGTGGTACCGGGGTGATCCTGCTGGAATTACCGGGTATCCTGGTGTGATACTGGGGTATCCTGGCCCGGCGTGATCCCGGCGTGATCCTGCTGGAATTCTGGGGTATCCTGGTGTGATACTGGGGTATCCCGGCCCGGCGTGATCCCGCTGGAATTCCGGGGTATCCTGGTGTGACACCGGGGTATCTCGGCCCAGTGCGATCCCACTGGAATCCCGGAGTATCCCGGTGTTATCCCGGGGTATCCCGGCTCGGTGTGACCCCAGTGTGGTCCCTCTGGATCCCCGGTGTATCCCGCTGTGATCCCGGCGTATCCCGGCCCCATCCCGCTGGAATCCCGGGCTATCCCAGCCCCGCCGCCATGGGGAAGAAGGGGAAGCGCGACAAGAAGGGGAAAGGCGCGGAGAAGACGCTGGCGAAGCTGGAGAAGAAGGTGTCCCGCAGAGCCAAGAAGGAGGAGGTGATGGACACGGGGCGTCTGGGGGCAGGGGGAAGGTTGGCGACAGGCTTGGGAGCAAAAGAACGAATCCAAAGGGAAATGAGGTGCCCAGGGAAAGCATGGATCAAGGAGCCGTGGGATATAATGGTTTGGAAGGGACCCACATGGGTCCAGCTCCCGGCGAAGATACCACAGCAATCCCACCGTGTGCCTGAGAGCTTTGTCCGAACCTCCTTGAATTGGACTTCAGGGATGCTCCGGGATCCCTGGGAATGCTCCAGACCAGCTTGGACAAGGCTTGGAGCAAGCTGGGATAGTGAAAAGTGTGCCTGCCCATGGGGCAGGGTGAGATTTAAAATCCCTCTGATTCTAAGGGATCTTGCTTAAATCCCCTCCGATCCCTAGTGTGTGACTGCAGGTGTAAAAGGAGAGGAAAACGCAGTTCAAGGCTCCTCCTTGCTTTCAATCCCCTTCATCTTTTTCTTCAGCTCTTAAAAGCAAGTGAGAATCTTTGTTTCTCCCACTCCTAGAGGGGCTGTTCGTGTTTAAGTGACTTTTCCCTGGTGAAAACGTGGTGTTAATGGCCTAATGGAAAACTTAAAGGCATGGAAGGTGCCCCTGTAGACATCTGGCTGTAGGGAGAGCTGGTCCCATGCAGCACAGGCAAAATTCCCAGGCTTTGGGAATTCCTGCTTGGAGCACACCTGCAGAAAAGTGACCTGAAGGGAGGAGATGAGCGGTGGGGTTGTAGGAGAGACTCTGGCTCAGAACCTCCCAGTGCTGCAATCCTGCTTCTGCCCTTGGTCACTTTTGTGGGGGGGCAGATTTTGGTTTTCATTGAGTGAAGTTGAAAAGGAATAAAGATGCACGAGGTTGCTCTGGATATAAAAGAGTTTCCAGTTATATTTGGGCAGTTATTTTTCCTTTAAAAAAGGAAGGGGAAATTGTGGGAGTGAGTGCTGGTTTCATGTGTTCTTCTGTGCATGTCAAGCTGCTCATGGCTGGTTTTTTCTTTCCAGGAGGATCTTGAAGCCCTGATAGCAGAATTCCAGAGTTTGGATGCGAAAAAGACCCAAGTAATTGAGTCATCCTGCCCACCCCCCTCACCCAGGTGAGAGAATTTGTGTGAAGCTTTGGCTGCCATTTGTAGAGCAGTTGGGGGTGCTTTTAGTGGCATTTATTGATGTAAAATTATTTCCCAAGAGTGGAAGGTAGAGCTGATATCTGGAGTTCTGAAATGCCTGGAATGCTGAATTCATGGTTAAAAAGAGATCAAAAGCCTTTTTTTGGGCATCAAAATCCACTTTTTAACCATCCCATCAGCACAAAAGAGGCAAAGCAGGGTTAGATTTCAGGGCTTTGAGGGAAAATAAGGGAATTCAGAAGTAAAAGGATGCGTCATGAGGTAAAAAAACCACTTTGTTAAGTGGGGTTCACAAATTTGGGGATATTCAGGAGAGCAGTGACCAGCAGCAAGGGCAGAATAATGACAGAGATAAATGGAGAGGAGACAGCCCAGAGTTCTGTGCCTTCATAGAAGTCATTTTTGTTCCTGCCACCCCAGCATTAAAATTCAGGAGCTCACGTCAAAGGGGGAGTTAAATCACAGAGTAACGTGTGCTCCTGAAATAGGAGAGCCTCTCAGACAGTGCCCAATTCATCTTGCTGGAAGTTTTGGGAGAAATTAATTTCTTTGGAGAAGTTTTTAGCCCTGGGGTGAACATCACAGCAGGGTAATTTGGCAGATGATGGAGAGACCTTTGGGGCTGGAGGGCAGAGGTGCTGGTGCCTGAGTTAAAGGCTCCAAGGTTCAGATTTTTAAGGACTTTCACATATTTTTTTTTTTCTATCCTCTTTTTTTCAGGCTGAACTGCTCCCTCTGTGCTCACCCCGAGAGAGATGAGCTGATCCTTTTTGGAGGTGAATATTTCAATGGCCAAAAAGTAATGTATACTTCATTTTCTTCTTCTTTATCTCCCCCCTCCCTCCTTTTCCTGTAATTTGCACGGGTCTCATTTGAAGGGAAATTCAAGGCAGAGTCATAAAATATGTATTTGTCCCTGAATGAGAGCAAAATAGCCTTTTAATTCTGCCATGGCTCTGTCTCATGGCTGAGCAGTTGGCAGGAAGGAGAGACACTGGAACCCATTAAGGAGTCAGAGTGATTGTCTCAGCATCAATATTTCAGAGCTTCGTAATTTCTCCAGACTTAATTGTAGCCATGTCTGCCCCTCATTTGGGATAACTAGTGAAGAATCTCTTGCACTTCTCAAAACAAGATATTTCTGCACTTTGCTGCTGTCTGCCTTGGAGATGGGAGCAAACACACTTTTTCCTGAATTTCTGCAGGTTGCAAGGGGTTATTGTGCTCCTGGAGACAAACTGTTCTGGAAAACTCCAGCCTGGCAGTGATATTTGGCCAGCTCAGAGTTACCCCGTGTGATGAGCTGAACTAATTCTGCTTTTTTTTACCACCTGGAGCTGATCTTTGCTCTGGAGTTCAGCAGCTTTAACCTGAACATTTGTGTTAAGCTCCAGCTTTTTAAATCCTTGTATCTCAAGCTGTCACCAGTGGTTTGGGAAGGAACATTCCAGCCCAGTGCAGTGCAGGAGCTCGTTGTCCTCCTTCCCTGCCCTCTGAGGAGGTTGTGCTTTGCAATCTTCACCCCAAATCCCCCCTGTGCAGAGCTGAGCTGAGCTGCTGTTTCCTCTCCTGTCTCACAGAGCTTCCTGTACAATGACCTGTACATTTACCACATCAGGAAGAACAGCTGGGCCAAGCTGGACATCCCCAACCCACCCCCGAGGCGTTGTGCTCACCAGGTAAAGCTCTGGCTGCCAGAGCAGCAGCTGGGCTTGTTCTAAAGATGATTTGGGAGGAGGCTTTGAATCTTTTTCACCTCCTGAGGGTTTCTTGCCTCTCTTTGTTCTCCTCCTAATGGGCTGCCAGTGGTGTCGCTTGACCTTTTCTGTCCAAGGTGCTCTGGGTGTCCTCTGGAGGAGTTCAGTGTTTAATGAAGATTTGGGGTTGTAGCTGTTGATTTGGCAGGGCTCAAGCAGAGCTAGGGGGGAGATTCTTCTTCAGAAATGAATTCTCTTTGCTGCATTACACAAGGACCAGCTCAAATCCATAATCCCAAGGGGCCCTGAATTTTCAAGCTGGAATTTCACTGAAGTCCATTGTTCCCTTCGTGGCCACAGCCCTGCATCCATGAACATCCCAGACAGTGCCACTGCTGCCAGCAGGGAGCACTTGGGCTCTTCTCCACCTCTCTGCAAATCCAGGTCACTGGCTGCTTGTGAGGATGAAGGATATGGGTTTGTTTACTTCATGTGAACACCTGCACAGCAGAACCTGGACCAAAGACTTGTATTTTTTGCAGGTCTTTGGCCCTCACCAGCTGATAGATTTTCTTACCTGCTGCAGCCAGTGGGTGACTGGTGCCTTCCCAAAGCTGCCATAGAGGATGTGAATGTCCTTTTCCCACCCATCCCAAAGCTCCCTGGTAAGATCCAACACCCCAGTTAGGTTCATATCCCCTTATGTTACAGAGTACCAGTCTTGCTCTTAGTTTTCTATCCTTGAATTGAAAGATTCTGACTTGATTTTTGGGCTACTTTGTGTTGTTTAAAGTAGAACTTGGTTTCAGAAGCCAAATTCCGGTAACCAGCAGGTGGCTGTCGAGCAGCTCAATCCAAAGAGAGCAGCTGGGGAGCTGCAGCTGAATGACAACAACAATAAACTGAGGAGTCCTGCTCCAGCAGTGTTCTGATAATTCATTGTGGTTTCACAGGGGACAGTTCAGCCTCTTGAGTTGACTGGTTTGTCTTCTTTGTGACTTTATATTGAATGCAGAGCTCAGAGTTAAAAAAGAAGTGTCTGTGGGGGCCAGGTGCATGTTTTCAGTTTTATTTGTCATC
The DNA here is from genome assembly GCA_013397075.1 of Rhabdornis inornatus. Taxonomy (NCBI): domain Eukaryota; kingdom Metazoa; phylum Chordata; class Aves; order Passeriformes; family Rhabdornithidae; genus Rhabdornis; species Rhabdornis inornatus. Next base: position 155,749 of record VWZS01004465.1, read on the forward strand.
CCTGGTCTCTGACACACAATCCACTGCTGCAGTTGAGGTGAGAGGAGCTATGGGCAGGTGTTGGCAGTTGTTCAAGGAGAAGGTTTGGTTTTGTCACGAATTTCAAGCCAGCTCTTGGAAAGGTCACCCACAAGTATGAGCAGGCTGTTGCATAAACCTTCCCTTTAAGCTTTTAAGCACTGGATGCCCATGGAATTCAGGCACACATCCCCTTTGTTTAGGTAACTTCATGTTCCCACACATCCTGCCTGAAAGCACACCCTGGATTTTCTTACTTAATCATTTCGTGTTTGGGCTGGTTTATGGCAGGGCATGGTCCTGTGTGGGGCTAAAAATCTTTTTTTAAGGCAGGGAATGAAGCCTTGTGAGGAAAGAGATCATTATCCCAATGCTGAGCTGTGATGGGTGCCCTGGAGAAAACACAAATTGAAATTTGCACAGCCACAGCATTTCTTTCTTGGGGATTCCTTCCTTCTTCCTTGGTCCTAACACAGATAATTTTAGTGAAGTGGAGTCTTGCTCCTCTCCCTGCTTTTAACTGGCATCTTGCATGCCAGAGGTGTTTTGGTGCTGCTTTGTGCAAAAAGTAATATTAACAAAACCTTCTCTGCTATGACACAATCAAAGCAGTAAGTGTCTATCCTCTTGTCCAAATGCTGCATGTTTCCTTCTTTATTTGGGTGGGGGTTTTTTTTTGCTTTTTGGTTTTTTTTTTTGGTTTTTTTTGTTTTCTTTGGTTTTGAACAGAGAGAGTTGAGCAATTGTTGTTACACGAATCCCAGGATGTTTCCTAGGAAACTTTGAGCTTCCCACAGGAGTTGGGAAGATCCCAGCTCCTTGGCCAGCTTTCCCTTGCTCTAGGGAAGGTGAGCTAAACCATGAGCACCTTTTAATCCAAATTCTCCTTCCTTCAGCCCCAGAGAGCTGCTGCTGTTCCCTGGGATTTGGAGCCACGTGCTTGACTGGGGAAGTTGTGTGCCAGTTTTGGAATCCTGCTCTGATGCAGCTCTTCCTTGTCCTGCAGGCAGCTGTGGTGCCCACGGCTGGGGGGCAGCTCTGGATCTTTGGGGGGGAGTTTGCCTCTCCCAACGGGGAGCAGTTCTACCACTACAAAGATCTCTGGGTCCTGCATTTGGCCACCAAGACCTGGGAGCAGATCAAGTAAGTGCTGGGTGCTCATATCTGGACCATACTTTTGCCAAGAAATTTGGATCTCAGTGATCCCTGAGGTGTTCAGTGATTCTCTGTTTTGGCCTCATGAGGAGCTGTGCCAGTGTGATCCAAGTTTGATTCCTGGTGCAGTGCTGTGATTTTCCAGCTCTCTCTTAAATCCAGAGGTGCCCATGCTCAAAGAGGAGAAGACACCTCCAGAAAGAAGTGAGAATGAGAGATATGTTCCAAGTCTGTTGAGACCAAAGCTGGTTTATTTCATACCTGATTTTTTGGGGTGTGGGTGTGCCTTGGTATTGCTTAACTAAAAGGGAAGAGTATCATGAGGAGCTCTCTGTTCCCAACCTTGGCATGTCCAGATATCCAAAACTGGTGCTGTGTTTCCCTGGGCTCCTCCAGTGGGGGCTGTGCAAGACCAGTGCAAGGATCTCCCAGTTTTAGAACTACTGGAGAAGCCAGTTTGTATCTACCCAACTTCACTCCTGGTAACTTGAGATTCCTTGGGATAAACAAGCCAGTAATTCAGGCCTGTCAAAGGAAACAGGTGCCAAAAGTTTTTGACAGGAATGAAGGTGTAAATATTTTCAGTGGATCTGGCCCAAAGTCCTCTGTTGATGTTTCTTTAACCTTTGGCTCCTTGCTTTGGCTGCTCATGTTTGTGTTTGTGTGAGAGGAGAGTTCTGGTGACATCCTGAGAGGCAGGAGATTGGCTTTGGGTCTGAGTTTGGCTTTGGCTTCCTCTTGGACTTTGGGATTGTCTTGTACTCAGAACATAGCTTTGGGTGGGTTGGAGCTCCACATCACCCTCGAATGCCCTGAGAAAAGCAGCAGCTTTTGATCACTTAGGAGCTCCATGTTCTTCCTTCAGGTGGGAGCACCCAATCTGTCCAGGCTGATCCCTTTTGACCCTGTTGGAGTGTCCAGGCTGATCCCTTTTGACCCTTTTAGAGTGTGGCTTCTGTTACCTGTTCTGCCTCTCCTTGCACAGTAGCTGAGGGGGGTTTGGGGTGAGCTGTGCAGGGATGGGGACTCTGGCTCCACACAGTGACCTGCTGTGCCTGTCTCACCTTTTTCCCTTTCCCTGCAAAGTGGGAGCATTGATTGTGCCTCACAAGTGGAAATTTGGAATCTACTCCATTTGAGCCATGTTTGGATGCCCCTCTGTCCTTCAGCCTTGCTGGAATTTTGGGAACAGCCATGCCCTGGTCCCAGTATTGGCATCAGACAAAGCACATCCCCCTCCCCATCCTTGGGTTGCTCCTGGAGCTGCATTAATGAGGCAGAGGGAGGGAATGGCTTTGTTTTAATGCTGACCTGGCTGAGCACAAAAAAACAGGTTCTGCTGCCTCTTTGCTTTTCTATACAGCATCTTGATCAGGAGGCTGCTTGGAAAGGGGAAGAGGAAAGGGCAGAGGTGATTGTTGAGTTCTACAAGGTATTTTTTCCTGCTTTTAAAACTCTGATCATGATACCTGCTGCACTTCACTTCCTTCAGCATTTCCCATTTTTTGGGATCATGGTGGGGAACCATCCCTGGTACCAAGAGCCTTTACACAGACCCAGGAATAATTCCATGTATCCAGTGTGCTGCCAGTGTTACCTGAATGAATGCCAGGTGATAGACATGGCTACAGACCAGTGTGGCGTTTAGAAAATGTCATTTTAGTGCAAATAATAAAGTAATAAAATTAATTATTCATGAAGAAATGTCTGGACAAGAGAGGCAAAGTTTCTGTTTCTGTTCCCATGGGAAGGATCACAAGTGCCCTCTTCCAGGTAGGTTTGATGTGTTGGCTTGTCCAAGATGACCCTGCTGTGATCTAAACATGAAATTCTAGGAAATCTGGTTATTCCAGCCCCACAGTTCAGATTCCAGACAATGATGTTGTCCTTCCTGGCCTACAATTCCTGCCACAAACCACCCTGGTGCTGTGAGGGGCTTGATTCTGAAACCCTTGGGAAGAGAAAACCTTGACTAACTGTGAAAACTTCCCTGTGCTGGGCAAGTGCAGCTCCATTTTCTCCTAGCACACAGCACAGCGATGCCAGGCTGCCTGACAGAGGTAAAACTTGCTAAATTTAGCAAGATTTAGCTGAGTTTCCTTGCATTTTGCATGCACAAAGATGATCCAAACACAGCAAATCCCAGCCTGTTAGAAGTTGTGCCAGCAGCTGACTTTGACTTAGTGCAGCCACCTTATCTTGTGTGTGATGCACGAGGTTTTCTCAGTCCATGAACTGTTTGTTACCCTGCCTTGGAGCAGCAAGAGTTTAACCTAATTGCCTCATTTCTTCCTAGAGGGAACATTCCCACTCAGCTCTGTGGCCCAGTGCACTCCCTCAGGGAGAGACAAGGAGCATCCCTTGGAATTGTGTTTGGGAATTGCCACATCCCTCCTCTGGAGCTCCCTTCACTGAAATTCTGATGATTCTGATTCTGGAATGCTGCTGATATTTCCTGTAGGGTTTGGTGGGATGTGGTGCTGTAAATTTCCCAGTTTCACCAGTGTCTCTTTAACTGGAGCACTCCCTGCAGTGGAGGATGGCCCAGCACAGGGTTGGGTCTGATGGATGCCTCTTCTTATTCACCACAAAAATCAGGTGCTGCCACACCAGGTAGAAGGTGCTTAAAGAAAAAGGTGTTTTGGTGTAAATCAGGTAGATTGTCAGGCCAGAAATGAGTTTGTTCTTTGGTAGATCAGGTGTACAGCTGTGGATTGACTTTGCAAGGGGTTGGAATTGAGGATTTTGGGCCCTGTGCCAGTTGTGTTTTCCCTTCTCTACTTCCACCTGAGTATCCAGACATGAGGAGCCAGGATCTGTGTGTGCCACTGACTCCAGGATTGGGACATTTTCAGGTAAAACAACACAAATCCTGAGTTCAGCTTCCTCTGCAGGATAAAAGTGCTCTGTCCTCGAGTGCCCCTGTGTTGGAATGTTCTCTCATCCCCACTTTTATTATTATTGAGCATTCCCAAGCTTCACCTGAGCATCCTCTGGATGAAGAGGCAATTCCTGCAGCCTGTAGCCACTGGGGCAAGTAATTCATGAATCTGGGGGCTGAATTCAGCTCTGGTTTGTTACTACAAGTCCCAGAGTAACTCCACAGGCAAAAGAAAATTCCTTATGGAGCAGCTCAGATTAGCCTCCTGCTGTACATGTGTGGAGCCAGTCCTTAGCCAGAGTTTTTCATCTATTTTTAAAAAAGTCTGGAGAATTTACAGCTCCCTCCCACATGTCTGCCTTTTGGTGTCAACCCCATGGAATAGAGCATTAATCAAAAAGTCTGGGAAACCATTTCCAAAATGTTTCTTTATGACCAGGAGCACTGAAACAGGTAAAAGGGAAGAGTTTGTGTTTGTGAAATAAGTTGCAGGAAAATCCTCCTGGAGTGGGAATGAGGTTCTGCATCACTGCCAGTCCTGCCTGACTGTGCCATTTGTGCCTTGGAGTTAAATCTACCCTGGTGGGAGCTTTATTAGAACACATCAATGAATAAACCTTTTATTCTTCAGAATTTGTTTGGAACTTGGAGGAAACCTGTTTGAGAAACAAGGCACATGATATTCTCTGAGAGCAGGATTCTCGTGCTCGTGTTGGGTTTTAATTCCTCCTCTCCTTAAAAAAATAAAAAGATGATTTTAAAAGTGCCATCTTTTGAAATAATGACATGGGAGCTTTGTTACAGCAAGAGAAAATAATGATTTCAGGTCTTGATGCAATTAATGCCAAAGGTGCTGTTCTGCAGGGTGATACTTAAAGATCCAGTAAATGCTTGGAAAAACCTCCTCTCTGTTAGAATAAAGAGTCCAAGCAATCAATATTAATTCAGTCTTCCCCAAACGCTGCTGTTCTGGTGGAGTTTCTCATTATCACTGGGGTGAGGTTGTCATTTTCCATGGTGAATAAGGGCCCTCATTTTCTCTCTCCACAGAAATCCATCACCACATCCCCAGCTCCCTGCTGCCACTCCAAGTGTGGCCAGGGAGGGGTTGTGGCTTTAGGTTTTGCTGCTGTTTTCAGCTTGATTTATTTAGGTCCTGGTGGTGCAATCACTTCCACACCTTAAGGAGGAGTCTTGCTGGGCTCAGTGGTGCCAGCTGGGAACTTTGGGAGACTCCTCAGTGAGGGAAAATGGGATGGATTCGTCCATGGGGGCAGAGAGCACACAGAGCAAAACCTCTTTGGCCTAAAGTTGGCTTTGTTGGAAAGTTGTTGGGGTTGTTTTTGTTGTCTCTCATGTGATGCTGTGGATGAATGGGAAGGAAGGATTCCAGGAAGGAAGGAAGGAGAATCCATGTTGGACTGGGGTCCAGCTGCCCAGCTCCTTGGGATCTTTTTGGGTGGGGCAGATGGAAGGGGTGTTGCTTGTTTCTGGAAATGGAAGCAGCACATTTAACTGAAAGGTCAGGAAAGTTTGGAAGAGCAGAACAGGAATGTGTGGCTGCTTTTGGGTGTGTAGGATCATGGAGTGAGTCACAGAATCAGGGAATGGTTTGGGTTGGAAGGGATCTTAAATCCCATCCCATTCCTCCCCCTCCATGGACAGGGACACCTTCCACCATCCCAGATTGCTCCAAGCCCCATCCAGCCTGGCCTTGGACACTTCCAGGATCCAGGGGCAGCCACAGCTTCTGTGGGAACCCTGTGCCAGGAAGAATTCCTTCCCAACATCCCATCTATCCCTGCCCTGCTTCAGTAGGATAATGATGATAATGATGACTTGTTTTCCTGCAGTGCCTTTGTTCTTGAGGAAATCTGGGTAATTCCTGAAGTGTTTTCACTGGTTTGGTGTCACAGCCAAACTGCAGGTGGATGAGTGAAGGTGTTGTGGGTACACCTGAGGGAGGGGGGATGTCAGAGCCAGCCTTTGTCTCGTGGTGCTTGGAGAAAACATCTCCGTTTGGAGTGTCTTCCCTGCAATTGTGAAGTGCTGTTCATGAAACTCTCCTGAAGAATCAGCTCCTGATCATCACTGAGAAGACTTTGGGTGCTGTTAGGGTGGTTCATCTCTAGGAATAAAACTGTGCTGCAGCCCCAGGAGCTCCAGGAAGAGCCCCCATCCTGTTCTGGGGAAAAGCAGACAGGGATTGAGGCAACCACATCCCCAGTGGTTCCCAGTTCCAGGAGTGGCTGAGCTCAACCAGCTCAGCTGCCAATGCCTTCAATAAAAATGGCCTGGTGCACCACCAGGACAGGGGATTTTGCTGATAAATGGAATTTCTTTGTGTTTCAGGGCACCAGGAGGGCCCTCAGGACGAAGTGGACATCGGATGGTTGCGTGCAAAAGGCAGCTGATCATCTTTGGAGGTTTCCATGAGAGTGCAAGGTGGGTTGATGGGAGTTTGAGTCCTCCTTAAAAAAGACAACAACATTTCAGCAGTACCAGAAATCTGGGTGTTAATGGGAGGACTATCCTCAGCAGGACTGGGACTGAACAAGATTTTTGTGTTAGAAAGACAAGGGATCTTGGTTTAAAGGCTTCAGGTGTGGCTGAAATCATGGTAGCACTGAAGCAGCTGCTCATCCTTGCAGCCAAAGCTCAGTCCAGCACTTTTGGCCTCTGAATCTTCTCAGATTCTTGTCTTGTAGAAACACCTTCTGCAGTGGGGGCTCTTTTGTGCTGTTTTATCCTGTCCTGAGTGTCCCCATCACCAAATGTGCTGTGCCCACGTGCTCTCTGCAGAGATTTCATCTACTACAATGATGTCTATGCCTTCAACCTGGACTCCTTCACCTGGAGCAAGCTGGCTCCTGCAGGGATGGGGCCTGCCCCAAGGTCTGGCTGTCAAATGACTCCCACCCCCGAGGGCAACATCATCATCTATGGAGGCTACTCCAAACAGGTAGGGGACACTTTGTGCCAAGTCAGTGTTGTCCACAGGCTGGGAACCAAAACAGGCATTAGAATCTTCTAATTCTGCCTTTTTTTTCATGCAGTTCTGCTGATTGAGGGGCTAATCTTGGTTCAGATGATTTCTCTATTTTCCCTGCTGTTCTAATCCAACAGAAAGAATTGGTATCACTGAGGGAGGAGTAAGCAACTGGGAGAAATGACATTTTTTTGGCAACTTAAAGCAATCTCAGGTATTCCTTTGTGCTTCAGCACTTGCAGGTTCAAAGCAGCAGTTGCCAGGAGACTTTTATTTTGTGCCATCAGTGGCTGAGGTGAGGGAGCCAACTCAATAAGCCAAAAAAGACTTTTGACAAGCACCAGGCTCCCCCAGCTCTGCCCCTTGCTCTGTTAATCCTGGGAATTGATCCCAGGGAGCACATTCCTCATGGAGCAGCTATCCCTGTGTCCATGCTGGGCTGCAGGAAGGAAGTGTTTCATTGAGCAGAAGGCTCCTGCAAAAGCTTTTCATGTTGGGAATGCAGGCAGAGGCCCCAGATCCTGCTGCTCCCGTGGAAAGGCAGCAGGGGAGGAGGACACCTTGTTCTTCTGAGGGGAATAAATGAACAAAGGAGGGGAGCAGGGAGAGGGGAGTTGGTCTCTCTGTATATTTAGAAGCATTTGTGCCTCCTCAGGGCCTGAGTTTTGGGCTCTGCCTCATCAGATGTGCTGGATTGAACAGCAGTAACACCACAGAGCCTTTTCCACCTGAGAGGGCTTTGTGCTCTTCTCTGTCCTGTGTCCTCACAGGACAGGGTCCTCACAGTGCTGAGGGTGGGGAGGAAGCAGCAGCCTGCATGCTCTGCTAGATGTGGAGCTCTCCTGGAGCAGCTGGCCTCCAAGTGCCCCATGGAAATAGAAAAGTCACAGTGGTTGCAGTTGGTTCTGTGTTTGCAGTTGGTTCTGTGTTTGCAGTTGGTTCTGTGTTTGCAGTTGCTTCTGTGTCTGTAGTTGCTTCTGTTCCACTCTTGGTGTGAGCTGATAACAATGAAGGAGAAATGGGAGGAATGCAAAGCTGCCCTCAGCTTTTAGCAGGGCAGGGATGGGAGCTGGGGGAAGTTCTGTGCAGCTTGGAAAACAGCTTTTCCATTAGGACACTCCACTAAAGCAAAACAGACATTCCATTAAAACAAGACATTTTTAATAGGTGTTAAAAATCTCCTTCCTTTGTCATGTAGGGAGCTCTGTGTGCTTCTCTCTGATGGGCCATTCCTGCCAGGCTCTGCTTTTGTAGCACAAACTGACCAAAGCTCTGCACAGAATTTTCTCTGCAGCCTTCAGCATGCTCCTGAAAATTAAATTCAGCAGGATATGGCCCCTCTAGGAGAGACCCAATTCTGTTAATGTGTGGCTATTTAATTCTCATTGTGTCTTCACTTAGAGCTGATTGTGGAGCTGAGTGTCTGGGTTTGCTTTGAAGTGAAGAAAATGTGTTTGCCTGGGATACTCTTGGGAGAAGGTAGACATGGAGAAAACAATACTTAATTGGAGTTGGGCAGCTACAGGACAGGGCTTATTGCTTGTCTCCAGTGCAGATACTCCAGTCAGGGGTGCTGTGAAGACATTTTGGGGAGTATGAAGACATTTTTACATCTGAAACCAGGCAAATATCCAAGCAAAGCACCATTCATCAAATGCAGCGTGTCCTAAGGACTAAGTGACACGTGTGATGGGAAATTTGGAAGGAAAGAGGAGAGGAAAATCATAATAGCTCTTCTTTTTGAATAGGCTGTCACATTGCTGGAGGAGGCTGGTGACATGGCAGGGCTGCTGTCCTGTGCTGGGCAGGGAAGGCAGGAACAGACTTTTGGTGCCTGCTTTGATTTCCTGAACTTGCAGAAGTGATGTGGAGAGTCTCTTCTCAATACCATGTCAGTCCAGAGCTGAAATCCCTTCTTGGGACCTGGATTAAAAACTCTTTCCTGGCTGGGGGAGTAGAGGCAGAATGGCTGAAGTGACTTCCCTGAGGCACTGCAGGATTTGCAGAGCCAGGGCCAGCACCTTGGTCCCCACACACCTTTGCTGTGGATTTTCCTGAGCAAACCAAGCTGCAAAAAAGGTGAAAAAGGAGCTTTCCAACCCTGGGTGTGACTGCCTTGAGATGCTGCTGCCTGATATTTTAAAAAGCAGGATTCTCAGCACAATGGTGGCTCTGTTCCTGTTTCAGCAGCAGTCTGGAGATGATAAAGAGAATTTTTGTCATCTCCTGCAGAAGGGGATGTTGTGGGTGCTGCCAGCTCTGCCTAGAGCAGACCTCACGGTGCCCAGAGGAGCTCAGACCTGCTCTCCTGCTGATCCTAAAGATGTCCCCAGCCCTTTGCTGTGCTGGGGATGGGGCTTGCTGCAGCGAGCTGCATTTTGGGCTGTGTGAAGCTCCATTGCTAGGCAACAGAGGGGCTGGAGCTGCTGCTGCTCCACCTTGCAGGTGCAGCCTACAGGGGAGGGCTGGAGTTACACGTGGGCAGGGTTTTGGGATGCCAGAGATGGCTGGGGTGTGGGGATCTTGTTGTTTTTGGGGTTTTTTTTAAGTGGCAGTCATCACAAAGCTGAAGTGGATTCTGCTGGGAGATGTGGAAGTGCCTGAATTGTAAGGTCTGGTGGGACTGGTTCCCTCTAGCTCTGCCTGCTGAATTTTTGCTGTTTGGATGTTTTTGTACACTGTTGATGTCCTATCAGACAATTTTAGCACGTGGAGAATCCTGATTCCACTTCTCAAGCTCTCTGTGCCTCAGTTTCTTTGCAGTCTGTCAGCAGAGTTGGAATTTTCAGCTGATACCTGTAAAGCTCCTGTAACTCCCCCCTGTGCCTGCATGTGCACAGGCTACCCACAGTGCATATCCAGCTTTGTGCTGGAAAACAAACACCTGGAGCTTTAAAGCACAGAATTTTTAGGGAGCAGGAACCTCTTGTGAGTGATTTGTTCAGGGCTGGCTTGTCCTGGCTGGGAGGGGATGGATCTCTCCAGCAGCTGGAAGTGTCTGTGACAACAAAAACTGACTCCCACTCCACCCCATCGGGGTTTTCTGAGCACAGGGAGCTTTGTCATGTTGCACACACAGCGTGTTTGCTACAGGGAGCTTTTCAGGAGAAGGGAATGTGGTTTTTTCCACACAGCTTGGATGGTTGTGGAGCCAGCTGCTCTCTGTCTTTGCTTTCTTGCCTCTGGTGCAGTGCTGTGCTCCTCACACTTCACCTGTGTGGAGTTGTGCAGTGCCTGGAACTCTTCTCCCTAAGAGCTGAACACCATTCCCAGGAATTGGATACCAGGCCCTGCAGCAACAAAACCTGCCAGGTACAGGTGTGCAGCAGGACTCTCACCCTGAGGGCTGCACCCAGTTGGTTTTAATCCCCTGTGACAATTTATTTCTCTTCTCTGGGTGCCAAAATTCCTGCATCCTCTAGTCAGCTCATCTTCCTGGGGGCTGGGATGCACCTCTGGCATCCTGGGAGCAGAATTCCTCATCCCAGCAGTGCCCTGGCCCCAGGGGGAAAGGAATTACAAGGAAACAGGGGCTGGGCATGAAGGATGGGTGGATAATGACATTATTAACACACCTCCTCCAGTGGTGTGGCACAGAGCTGCCTTGGAATGCTGCTGTTGCCATGAGCACTGGAATGGGAGAGGAGCAGGGAAATCACTGAAATTCAGGCATTTAATTCTTCTTGAGCTTTCACCTTGTCCTTGCTGCTGTCTTGCTGCTGCCTTTTGTAGGGATGGCAGTGGGGTTTCTGTTCAGGAGGGTGAAGCTGTGCTCAGGGCTGTGTGAGACCCCAAATGGCAAAGCTGCCAGCTCAGGGGGACAGAGCTGTCACCTCTGCCTCTGCTGTGCTGCCTCAAGGGGTGACAGGGACCCCCTGGCTGCTCACAGGGCTGGTGAGGTCCTTGCAGATCAGAGCTGCTCAACATCCAGGCAGAATTCCAGAGGGCCTTGCAAGCCCTGCAAAGTTGTCATGTCCCACTTTGGGGAGTGGGAATCTCTTTCAGGAGTTAAATCAGCCCCTTGAGAGCACCTTGTCCTGTCTGGGGCAGGGTAAAAGGCAGGACCTTGGCTCTTCTGTTTCCTCAGTGCTGCCCATCCTTCCTTTTTTTGCAAACCAGTTGGTTTTAATCCTCTGTGACAATTTATTTTTGCTCTGGGTGCCAAAATTCCTGCATCCTGTAATCTTCATACAGCCACAAATCCCCAAAAATCCTTGCTGCAGCCTGGAGAACCCTTCCTGCTGCCACAGGCAGGAATTCTGGCACATCACAGGGAGTATCCCTGCTTTGAATCCCAGGTTTGGAGCTGCCTGATGTTCCAGAGTGGCCTTGCCCAGTCCCAGTGTTTGCATTTGCAGCTGGATCCCCTCTGTGATGTGGCCACTGGAGCTGTTTTCCTGAGCATCCCTGTGTTTTCTTTCCCTGCAGAGGATCAAGAAAGATGTGGACAAAGGCACCCTGCACACAGATATGTTCCTGCTGAAGGCTGAAGGGACAGGCAAGGAGGAAGGTGAGCATTGCAAGCCTGGGAATCCAAATCCTCTCCCTTCCTTGGAACAACACACCAAAAAACCTGGAGCCAAATTCCCCTCTCAGGGATAACCTCTGTGCCCCAGTGTTGGCTCAGGAAGAAATCCAAGAAAAGGGATTTTAGTGATTATTTTTGTTTTCCAGTTTGTATGTGGGAGGGAATTAAAACAACATTTCCAGATTTCTGTTTCTGGGACATTTTGATCAGTGCTTTCCTGTTCCACAACAGAAAATCTTTGGGATTGCAGAATTCTCCTGTGGTGGGGTGTTCCTGGGTGGTGCCAGGTACAGCTAAAGCTGCTCCATCCCTCCCTCCTCAGCTGGAGAAAGGAGAGAAAATCCAATGGGAGACTCATGGATTGAGATAAGGACAGGGAGAGATCACTCAGCTCTTTGCCTGCTCCAGGTTGTGCCCATTCCATGGGGTACAATCCTTATGGAACAGATTGATTGATCCATTGTGGGTCATTGGTTATCTTTGGTTAGAATAGGAATTCCATCACTTTCCTTACGAGATTTTCTCCTTGACTCAGGCAACAGGACAATTTCCTTGGAGCTGAATTTCTAAAATGTTAAAATTGTGATTGATTTCTCCAAACCTGAGTGTCTGGGATGGGATTTGGGGAGCAGGGTTGGTCACCAGCACTGTCTGGATTCCAGGCCCTGTTTGCATTATTCCTATTTATAGTTTTATCTTGTTGGAATTGCAGTTCCTCTGGAAGCACAGGACCTGGCAGTGCTTCTCCCAGCCTGCATTTCAGGGATTTGCTCTGAAGTCAGAGTAGAAGGGATTGGAGAAAAGCAGAGGGATAGAGCACAAGTCTTGTCCTGCTGCTGAGCCTTCTTTTAAAGCCTGGTTGGGGCTTTTTGGGATGATCTGTGTTTATTTTTTGGGGTGAGACAGCAGTGTAGGGTAGCAGAAGAGGTGGAGGGAGCTGATGGAAGGTGGGAGGGCTCCATGGGATAACTGAGGGACATTTGTTGGTGCTTCTGATCAGGCCTTGTCTGAACTCCACCCTCCAGTAAAGGTGCAGACACTTCCAAGAGTCTCCTTGCTCCAGCAAGCTCTGAAAATACCCTGGAGACACCATGAGAATACAAATATATATAAAAAAAAAAAAAAAATCCAAATACTTTTTGTGGAAATACCCAAAACAGGGCTGGGATTCTGAGAGGCCTTGGAATACCAGAGCAGGCAGGATTCTCCTCTGCTCACATTTGTTCTCTCCATTGCAGACAGGTGGAGCTGGAGTCGGCTCAGCCCCTCTGGGGTGAAACCCACTCCCAGGTCTGGCTTTTCCGTGGCTGCTGCTCCCAACAACCGCTGCCTCCTTTTTGGGGGGGTGCACGATGAGGAGGAGGAGGAGAGCATTGAGGGGGACTTCTTCAATGACATTTATTTCTATGACATCGGCAAGAACCGCTGGTTCCCTGCACAGCTCAAGGTCTGGGCTGAAATAGACTGATTCCATTATCTCACACATCCTTTATGCCTGATTTGGCCTCTTGGAGATTTCACAGATTGTTTGGGTGGGAAGGGACCCTAAAGATTCTCTCACTCCACCTCTCCCATGGGCAGGGACACCTTCCATGAGCCCTGGTTGCTCCAAGCTGGCCTGGGGCACTTCCAGGGATGGAGCAATTTTCTCTCTTTGAAGGAATCCTGTATTTCTGGTAGCTCAGGGTGCACCTGAGCAATCCCTCTCCTCCAGGCTGCCCCATTGTTGTGGAATGCAAAATGAAGCAAAGCAGCTTGAAAACATATTTCTGGTGTTTTGCTGAAAGCCTTCTCCAGGCCAGATGAGTCTGACATGAGGGGAGATCACTAAAAGCTGCTGTGAAAAGATTTTGGGATCAAACCTCTCCCTCTTCTCCCCAGTGCTGGTGAGCTACCAGAAGAGATGAAATGTTAACCTTGGCCCCAAGAGCTTCAGAACTCAGCTCAGCTCTTTGATTGTGTTTGAACCACTCTCACAGGCCAAGGGAGGTGCAAACTTCTCCTTCCCTCTGCACCTTCCTGGCTTTGTTCTCCAAATGGAGAAGTCAATCCCATAATAACAGGCAAACAGCCACTCAGCTGGTTGCTGCATCCTTCCCAAACTGATTGTTTTCCAGCCCTTTCATAGAGTTCTTCCAAGACCTGGAGTGCTGCCTGGTAATGGGCTGTGATTTAGCACCCAGCAATTGTTGTGATTTCAGGAAATCGTGGGTTACTTTCCCTTGTCACTGAACAGTGGCCTCTGTGTGTTTGTGGCACCTGGGAGCAGGAGAGCTGCTCCTCCCTTAACAGAGGAAGCAATTCCACAGCCTGGATTCTCCAGGATCTTCACTGTTCCTTGTTTCAGGCTGGGAGAAGCTGTAGGAGGAATTGCACTGATCACTTGAGACTTAAAATTGTGATGAAAAATTGTTCCTCCAGCATCACGCGTGCCTTTTGTACAAACTGCTGGTAGGTGCAATTGCCACCAAATCTCCTTGAATTGCTGTTCTCAGGGCCCCAGATCAGAGAAGAGGAAGCGCAGACGTGGCAGACAGGCTGAGGCAGAGGCTGCTGGGGAGGAGGAGCTGCAGCTGCCACCTCCCCAGGGCCCCCTGGAGATCGTCAAGGAGGTGGTGGCAGAAGATGGCACCGTCATGACCATCAGACAGGTGATCCCTGGAGCTGCAGAAGACAAGGACAGGTCTGGCTCAGAGGAGGAGGAGGAGGATGAAGAGGAAGGTGGAGGCCTGGGCCAGGCTGTGGAGCCATGCCCACGCTCCAGTGCCATGGTGGCAGTGAAGCATGGGGTTCTCTACGTCTATGGGGGAATGTTTGAGGTGGGAGATCGCCAGGTGACCCTCAGTGACCTGCACAGCATCGACCTGCACAGGATGGATGAGTGGAAGGTGCTGCTGGAGATGGATCCAAGTGAGTTCTGCTGCTGGGAGCTCTCCCTGTGCCTTCAGGGGAGCAGCACTGGGCAAAAAAACAACTGTGGGGCTTCCTCAGGGGTGGTGGTGAGCCTTTGAGTGCAGATTTTCCCTGGATAGGAGAAAGCTTGGGGGTGTGTGATAATGCAGTGTCTTAATGTGTGGTCAGAGCTTTGGGGTCGCTGTAGAGTCAGCTCTGCCCTGTGACTTGGAAATCCAAGAGCTGTGAACAGAGTTGTGGTGGCATGAGCCATGCTGGGAATCCTGCTGTGCCAGGCTTGTCCACTCCTCCAAGGAACAGGGATGTCCTCACTGTCCTCACTGTCTCAGGGCAGTGAAGGGCTTGTGGGCATCTCCTGGGGTTATCTCTTTGTACCTTAATTCTTCTCTTCTCTCTTCTCTTCTCTCTCATCAAAGAAACCCAGGAATGGCTGGAGGAGTCAGATGAAGAGGAGGAGGAGGATGATGTGGAAGGTGCAGAGGGAGGGGAGGAAGAAGAGGAGAGCTCTGAAGAGGAGAGTGAAGATGAGGAAGGTAATTACTAATAAATGCTGTCTCCATGCTAATCTAAAGTGGGATTTAGGCAGTTCCTGGTTCTGCTGTGTGCCTGGAAGGTCTCCCTGGCATCCAGGTGAGTTTTCCAGCAGAATCAGCTTTCCTAATACATTGCACTTGGGCTGGTTGCTGGTAGATTCTCAGGCTGTTCCATTCAGCCCCTCGTGGCCTGGCTGATGTGGCCATGGCTGATGTGGCTCTGTGAGCTGTGTGTGACCTCTGTGTGTCCCTCTCTTTGCCCAGGGGAGCAGCAGCACCCAGCAGTGCAGCCTGGGGAGGCCCAGCCCCAGTACACGGCCAGGACAGAGCAGTACTGGCTCAGGCTGGCCCGCAGCCACATGGGCCCCGAGGCCAAGGACAAGAAGGTGCTCAAGGTGGCTCATGCCATGGCCAAGGCTTTCTATGAAGATCCCATCCAGACGTCCTGAGGCTGCTGCAGGAGGGAAGGAATGTGCTGGGAGCAGTGGTGAGCCCTGCTGAGCTCAGATGTGCATCCTGGCCTCCAGCCTTTGCCAGCTCTGGGCTGACCGTGCTGGATGGATGCTCTGGATCTGCTGTTACTCCTGGGAATGCTGTGGGAGGGTCCTGAGGAACAGGATTGCTGTCCAAGCACTTGTTCTGCTGAGGTTGGCCTGTACAACACTGGCTTTGTTGTTCCAAAGTTGATTTGGGTCTGTCCAGACAAACTGTGCACATGACAATGGTTCACTGGTCCCAAATTCCTGACTGGGACCAGGATGTCCCACAGGTTCCTACAATAAATTTGGTTATATCATCTTGTTTTGCTCAGTAAATCCCATCCCAGCTTCTGTTCTTGTTTTCCTCCTGGTGTGCAAGAGGGATTGCAGTTCCTGCTGTGAGCTCTGCAGGCAGTGTGAAGTGCACCAGCAGCTCTGAGATCCCTGGAAAAAACCTGGGAATCCTTTCCTGCCTTACCTTTGGGATGCACTCACAGAATCCTCTTCCTTTTCCATGTTCACTGTAGTTTTCCCTTTGTGGTATCTCCCAGTTGAGTTTTTCCCCGTTGGCCCAATTGTCCTGCAAGTGACCTCTCGTGGCCAGTGGAATATCCACCTGCAAATGTCAGCGAGGCCAGGAAGGATTGGGCTGATCCAAGGATTTGTTTTTCAGCCCCTCTCCTCAAGGCATCCCTTCCTTCCCAGCAGAGCAGTGCTATGTCCTTGGGGACAACAGATGGGCTCCAAGTGATGCCTGGAGGTGCCACCAGGGCTGGCTGTCCTTGTGCAGGGAATTCCAGGTGCCCTGGGTATTGCTGTGGCAGGGCCATCCCCAGGGATGCAGCTCTCCAGAGAGCAGGGCTGGGATCCACTGGGTTAATTAGGACAGAAGGAAGATTAAACAGAGCTGACAGGGAGCTTGAATTGGTGAGATAAAAACATGTCTGACAGGGAGGGACCTTCCCCATGAAATAACAGGTGAGAGGTGGAAACCATTTATTGATGGTCTGGGAAAGGTGAAAACAAAGCATTTTTTGTTAATTTTGTTAATCCTGGAAGGAATCTCTCATGCTTGCTCAGTCACTCACGCTCTTGTCCTCTCCCTTGGTAAATTCACATCTTTCTGTGCAAAATTCTGGGGGATTTGCCATTCCCTGTGAGGGTGGGCAGGCCCTGGCACAGGTACCCAGAGCAGCTGTGGCTGCCCCTGGATCCCTGGAAGTGTCCAAGGCCAGGTTGGACAGGCTTTGGAGCAACCTGGGATAGTGGAAGGTGTCCATGGCAGGGCTGGGAGGGGATGAGCTTTAAGATCCTTTCCAACCTAACCCATTCCATGATCCTACAACTGCTGCAGCCATTCAGGAGCTGTGCAAGGAGCTGAGCTGTTCCCTAAACCAGGAGAAGCTGCCACTGTCAGGATTCTGTTCTGTGCAAACCCCTCACCCCCAGCTCAGCAGATCCCATCCCATCCCTGCTCCATCCTCAGCACAGCCCTCTGGAGCCCCCCTTCTCCGTGTGACAGCTTCCAAAAAATCCCTGCTTTCCATCCTCCCTGCACTTGCCAGAGCTGCCGGCTGTAATTAGCCCTTAGGTCTCAATTAAACCCTCCAGCGTGGGTCCCACCCTGTTTCTCCTGGCGCTCCTCCCCTTCTGATGCAGTGTGGATGTGTTTTCGCGGCAGCACTTCCTGGCAGGGATGCTGCCACAGCTCGGGATCTCTGGAATCTCAGGCTCTGGAGAGTTTTGGAATCTGGGTCTCGGGTACAAAACCCAGACACCAGATGGGCTGGGGAGCAGCTGGGTGCCACAGGGGGTTTGCTTTGTCTCCCCTTCCTTCCTGCTCTCTTCTCCCAAGGATGCTCTGCTGGACCAGCCCCTCTTACCAGGTGGGATCCAAATTTCCCTTCCCAAATTCCCCCTTCTGCTGTGCCAGCCCCTCCTCGTGCTGTCAGAACAGACAAATTCCAGTGCAGCCTAAAAAAGTCATCCAAACCTTCAACTGACCAAGTGCAGCTGCCAGCCTGGACATAAAGCAGCAGGGCTGGATCATTTCCATGGATTTATGGCCCACCTTGATGGGCGTTTTAATGGGCCTTAGGTAGATCTGCAGGAGCCAGGCTCATAAGACAGGGAAATACACTGAATTACCTCTCTCTCTGGGCTACTTCTCAGGAATATTTCTGGCCTTGGGCAAATGTGAAAAGCCCAGGACTGAGACAAATTGCCCAACTCCCCGGGATTAAGAAAGGAATCATTATTTTGGACCATGTAGGTTGGGAGCCAATTAATATTAGTCTGTGGCTGTCTTTCCTACTGAGCAAAACTCAGCTCGACTGAGTGGAACAGTGAGCTGAAAAATCCAAGCTGGATTTGTGCTGGTCCAGGGGCAAGAGCAGGAATAATTAGGCAGGCACCAGTGGGAAAAATCCAGTCAAGAAACCGCCAGTGCTTTTATTTGCTGGATAACAAGAGGCATTTTTGGTGCTGTTTTACAGATACCTGAATATCTGTGTCTGCAGGGCTCTGTTTAATCTGCTCCTGACAGGACCTTTGTGTCCTGCACTCGAATGCACCAAAAAAAAAAAAAAAAAAAGAAAAGTCCTCAAGAGTCTTTCCAAAGAGTAAAAGCAGAATTCCAAACCCCAGGGGTGAATTCCTAAGGCTGCAATCCCAAAATGTCATTTTTTTGGTTCGCTTCAAGTGCGCAGCAAGCGTTGAAGAGGGGAGGAAAAAAAAAAAAGATGACTAAGGACCCAAAAGGAAAATCCAAAACAACACAAAAAAAGGAAGAGGTGGGAAGATGATGGACAGTTAGTGTGGAAAATGGAAATTCAAAATTATCCTTTCCCCTGTCCACCCATAGCCCTGTGCCTGGAAAGGGAAAGGAAGGAGAAGAGGAAGCAAAACTGCGACAGGAGGGAATCAGACCATGTAAGGAAAAGAACTGAATTTAACTGGCACATGCTCTAATCCTTAGTTTATTTCTGGTTAAAAATATAGCAATCCAGTGCAGTGTAATAAGAAATCTGCTGAAAAGGTAGCAGAGAAACAGCTAAAACAGAAGCAAAGCAAAGCTGAGTCCACGAGTCCGGGCTGGATCCAACAACTCTGGACGTGAATGTCGAGGAGGGCTCGTCCCTCCTTCCCCACCCCCAAAATCTCCTGCGAGGGTCTCACCCCCCCTTTGGGAGCTGCCACCCCCTGCACCCTCCTGCTGCTGCTGCAGGGAGGGGCTGAGGCTGGAATTGGGGCCCTGGCCCTGCCAAATCCCAAAGGAGCTGCTGGGGAGGGAATGGCAGCTTTGGGAAAGCCGCTGCCAAGGACTGGGGCTGGGAGCACGCAGTGTGATGGGGACCAGGACAGCTCAGAACAGGGACACGGCATCTTTAATGAGTATGCAGATTACCCGTGGGGACAGGGAGGGGACAGAAATCAAGGCAGGCATAAGTACAAAGATGGTAGAAACGAACAAATTAAGTGACATAGAAAAAAAAAAAAAAGAAAGAAAATACATCCTTAGAGGCTGCCATTGCCAATGATGTTTGGTTTGATTTTTTTTTCTTTTTTTTTTTTTTTTTTTTTTTTTTTTTTTTTTTTTCCTTTTTTTTTTTTTTTTTTTAATACAGGGACATGTTGGAAGCTGGAATATACATCCTGCATTACAAAGTGCAAAATACTACATGCTCAGAGCCCAAGCATGATGTCTGAAACAGTCCACAGCAAGATGTAAGAGACAAACCCACCACCCTCTCCCTCCTCTCTGGGACATGCTCCAGGTGCTCCTCCCCAGGTGCCTTTGAGAAACAGTTGGATTTTCGCTTGGTTTTGTTTTATTGTCATCCTCAGTGGATTGGAATTGAGCCCTCTGTCCCCTGTCCCTCCCCACCCTGCTGCCTGTGCACATTTTTTGGGATGGGCAGGACGCTCCTCACCAGCACAGCACCATCAGCTGCTCCATCCGTGCTGCTGGAGGTGCCTCCAAGGGATTTTTTTTTTTTTGGGGTGGGGAATTTTTAGCCAGGAGAAATTGGCTGTGAATTAAAAGTAGCTCTGGGTGGTTTTCCAGCCCTGCCATGGGTGAGGAGCAGCCTGGGGAGGAGGAGTGAAGGCAGGAGGGTGCTGGGGCTGCTGCTCACACCTCGTGTTCCCTATTCCCCCCTGCCCCGAGGAATTCTGCAAAAAGCCAATTTTTGATTTAAAAACAAGGATCAGAATGGGGCCTGTTCTCCCGTTTTCCCATCCAGACAGGGTTCATCCTTTCCCTGTGCTCCTTCTCTCCTCCTTCCCACAGCAGCATTCCTCCATTTCCAAAGGGTGAAAAGCCTGATTTTGCTTTTCTCTCCCATTTATCATTAAAGCTGTTGTGGATTTCCCTGGGAAACTCAGCCTGGAGCATCCCAGAACCCATCCCCACTCCACCCAAACTCTCCCCATGGTCCCCTTGCCTCATCTCCATTTTGAGGTTCATTGCTGTTGTTACAAAGACTTTTTTGTTGTTGTTGTTGGTTTTTTTTGGGTGGGGGGTGAGGGGAAGGGAAACGAGGTTTTTTTTCTTTTGTTGGGATTCCTTCTCATCCTTCCCAGTGTTGGGGGGGCAGAGTGTTGATAGCATTTTGCCATGCCACACAGCATAGTGTTATACAAGCAAAGAATTTTGGCTAAAATCCAAAAAACATTACCCAGGAAAAAAGGCAAACTGTGAGTGAGACTCGATCATTTGTTGTTCTTCTGTGAAAAGACTTGGAAATTGTCAGAGGACAGTTTGAGTTATGATTTTTCCCTTTGATTTTTGTTGTTGTTGTTTGGTTCTGGTTTTTTTTGTTTTGTTTTGTTTTGTTTTGTTTGTTTTTTTTTCCCCCATTCATACATGTAACTGTTATTTTTGCAAACAAGACAGTCTTGAATTAGATGAAAAAGTTAATAAACAAAATGGCGACTCCGATATTTAGTAAGATCACCATGACTACCAGGATGGGAGCTGAACCCTGCAAGAGAAAGAGAAGGAAAGGAGTTAGATGGATCCTTGGAATTCTGCAGGCAGCTCTGGGGATGAGCAGATCCCAATTTACACCTCCCAGAGTGCCCAGGAACCCTTGGAGGGTTTTTTAAGCTGCCAAACAAACACTTGGCTGCATCCCCTGATGGATCGTGGATCATCCCATAGGAATTCTGGCCTTAAAAACAGAACTAAAATTGGTTCTTTATGGGGTGGTCAATGACAAGGAAGAAAAACCCCAAAAAAGCAGATTATATGGGATCTTAGAGTGGTTTGGTGGTGGTTTGAAGTGTCCACAGGACATTTCCCAATAAACACAATAAATAAATAAAAATTATTTTCCAGGTATCCAGGACATCAGGCCAGCACACAGTGGTCCATGTTCAGGCAGCATTTTGGGAATGCTCTAATAGCCTTTCCTGAGTTTATATGGACCAAATGAAGCTTCTGGGAACTACCTGGCAGTGTCCAAGGCCAGACTGGATGGAGCTTGGAGCAATCTGGGACAGTGGGAGGTGTCCCTGCCATGGCAGGGGTGGGATGGGATGAACTTGAAGGTCCCTTCCCACCCAAACCATCCCAGAATTCAGTGATTTTACCTGGAAAACATTGCAGGAACCCCGCTGCACCTGCCCTGTGCACACACACCCACCCCAGCTGGGCTGAACATCCCAGGAATGGTTCAATCCCCCCGGGAGCATCCCTGCAGCACATCCTGGACAATCCCGTGGGACCCCAGGAATGCCAGGGGCTGCAGCCACCCCTCCAACACATCCTTCTGCAGGACCCTGGTCAGGAAAACATCCACTGGCACCTCATCCCTGGCACCTCATCCATCCTGGCCCCCCATCCCTGGCACCCCATCCCTGGCACCCCATTCCCGGTGCCACGGTGGGAGCGTGGCTGGCACCGGGGTGAGCGATGCTGGCAGCACGTGGGTGGTTGCTATTTCTTGGAGCCGCTGGGATCCTCAGCTATTCCTGCTGCATCCAAACCCTGGGATGCTCCAAAGGTTTTTCCCCAGGCTCCTGTTCCCCTCCTAGCACTCCCCACATCGCTGGGATGGAGCGGGGACAGGGCTGGGCACTCCTCGGGAGCTTTTCCTGGGAAAAGAAAAGCCGCTGGAAAAGAAAACGGGAAAAACCAGCTCCTGGCTGGCCAGGGATGGTTTCTTTTCCCAGCAGCCTGATTCAGCTCGCGTTTGGGAGTGGGTGGGAGCGAGGATGCTGGAGCCTGCTGGAAAGGCAGATTTGTAGCTTAGCAACAGGGTCAAAGGCAGCCAAGCCAAGGCAGGGATTGCAGAGAGCAGCCAGGTACCGGTCCAGGGCTGGCTGCTCCTGGCAAACCTCTCCTCCTGTGCCACGCAAAACCTTCCAAAGGCAGCAGGCACCCCCTGCTCGCTGCTCCTGCCCTTCCCCAGCCCGGCCGTGCCAAGCCCAGCCTCGCTGGCGCTGGGAGGGATTAGCTGCATTTCAGAAGATTATTGGGTTTTAGGGTTTTTGAGCTGCTGGTAATATAATAACAGATTGCAGGCGATTATCGGTGTCATTGTTTGCCTTGGCGCGGCCCCACTGGGGCACTGAACGAGCTCCTGCCCCCAGCCCTGCAGCCAGGGAGGGCTCAGCTGCAATTCCAGCATCCCTGAGCTGCTCCATGGAGGAATTCCCTGCTAAAACAGCACAGCCCTGCTCTTCCCACACTGCTGATCCCTCCGAATTCCCTGTTCCCTCACTTTGGGGTGCACCTGAGATGCATCCTGGATGTGTCCAGGGAGGGAGCACAGCCTTCACTGGTCACTTCTCCCAAGAAAATGTGACAGGACAAAAGGAATCAGCCTCGAGTTGTACCAGGGAGGGTCAGATTGAATATTTGGGAATAATTCTTCACTCAGGGCAGTGATGGAATCCCCATCCCTGGAGCTGTGTGGATGTGGCACTTGGGGACATGGAGCAGAGGTGGCCTTGGCAGTGCTGGGGGAATGGTTGTGCTCAATTCCAGAGCATTTTCCAGCCCAAACAATCCCATGGTTCTGTGATTTACACACAGGGCACCAAAGCTGTGCCCTCAGCTGGAAAAATGGGGGGATCCAACCCCTGCTCCTGGATTCCTGTCCTGCTCAGCCCCTCTGCTCAGGCTGGGCCTGTTTGCATCCTGTACCCCCTGAGCAGGGCAGGGGCAGGAGAAAATCCTTCCTTTGCCACTGCAGGCACAGGATCCCCCGCATTTCCCAGCCAGAGCATCCCAGGAATAGGATCACCAGGGAGGGGTGGGAGCTCTTCAAACCGAACAGCTCAAATCCAGCTGACACCTCCCAAATTCTGCTTCCTTTTTACAGCTCCCTCTTTTTAACCCCCTCCTCCCTGTGCTGCTCCAGCCAGGGCTGTCCAGGTGGGAATGGCAGGGAATGCAGGTGCTGCTGGATAAGCAGCTTTGCCCCTCCAAAACTTTTATTTTAGCTGCAATTACAGACCCTGCTGCACTTCTCAATGTTTATGCCTGCCGGATTTCTGCCTTGTGAGGTCTTGGTGCCTTCCCCTCTGCTCAGAGGGAATGTTTGCCCTTCTCCCCTCCTGGGACATGTGGCAGCTCTGAGCACCATTCCTGCTCCGTGCCTGGCCAGGAGATGGATCAGTGCTGGGGCTGGGCTTTGGGAGTGAGGCTTTGCTGAGCCCAGCCTGGCTGCAGGGCACTGAACTCCCTTCTGCTGCAGCAAAGAACCAGTGCTTTAAAACCAGGGGCTTTGAAACCCTTCCCACTGTGTTCCAGCCTCCAACAGGAGCCTTTGGAAAGAGGAGACACAGCCCCTGATTTGCAGCTTTGCCTGGGGCCTTAGCTCATCTTTTTCCATTCCTGTGGAATCAAGGAATGGTTTGGGTTGGTTAAGGATCCTCTCATTCCAACCCCCTGCCATGGGCAGGCATCTCCTGGAGATGTATTTTAATTTTTTTACAATAAAATCCCTGGAGTCCTTCACAGGAGAAGGAAAACATCTGCCAAGGATGGGAACCCACACCAATATCAGCTGGGCAAAAGGATCCTTCTCTATCAACAAGTTGGATCTCCAAGGATTTTTAAGCTTTGCTTCCAAGCTTAAAGAACAGAAACTTAGACCTAAACCCATGGAAACACTAAAATAGGAATAAACCATGGTTATGGCACAGGAGTAATAGCAGTAATTGTAGCTGTAGAGTAATTCCTGCCCCTCTGCCTTGTTTGTTTTTATCCTGGAACTGTTGTGTAGCAACTCCAGAGTTTTCCTGGGAATACGACGGACAGCTGGTTTACAAATGCAATTGTGGCATAATTAATTTAAGCATTAGCAATCCATTATTATCTGTTATCACAGGGTACAAGCTCTGCCTCTCTGCCATGGAAACCAGAGTGCAGGTTACCTAGGAATCCCTCCGGGATCTATTAAGTGTAATTACTAAGGACTTGGATCAGAAAAAAAAAAAAAAAGAAAAGATATATGCACCATTTTCCAGCCTCAGCACTGCAGAAAGGGCTGCAAACTTAGCAGCTCGGTGACATTTGTGCTGAATTGTCACATCATTGCCAGGAACAGGCTCTGTGAAATGGTTAAGGAGCATTTAGCAAAGGAAACATCAGGGAGTCACTTGGCTTTCTCCAGCAGATTGCAGCAGCTCCCCTGGCTCCAGGAAGGGGCCCAGGAGATGCTAAAAGTGCTTGTGTGAGTGAAAGTGAGTTGGGTGGGATGGAAAAACCTGCTGCTGGGGGAGAAAAAAGCTAAAAAATGAGGATTTATCCTCTTAGAGATCCTCTAACCTCTTAAAGAACTGGTTTGTCACCTCTGGTTCAATCCTCACCTTCCAGGTGCTGAGCTCCATGTGGTTTTTTAGGTATGTTTGAAGCTCTAATTTTAAGATTTTTCTTCTAAAAACAGCAGTCAAAATTTGGTTCTAATGCAGTCAAAAGCTGGTGTTTGGCCCCAAATTTTTCAAGCTGAGAGGTGGAATTGGGCTCAACCCCCACATGCAGGTGACAGGAGCAGAGCCAGGGAGGTGCTCCCAGGTACATCAAAGGCCCTGGAGATGAAAAGGCTTTGAAAAGGACCCTGTGGAGTTGAACATCCCATTTCTCTCTGAAGGTTATTTAGCTCAGGTTGTCTGAACACGAAAGGGATTAGAGGAGGAACAGTTTGTGATTATTATTTGTCTCAAGAAGAGACAACCCCTGCAGGGATGCTCAGCCCTGCCTCATTCCAGAGGTGTGATGGCAACAGGACTCCTCTTCCTCCTCATTCCCATGGAATGATGGCTTCTGTTTGTCTGGACACGCACCTGGGACTGGGGTGAATCTCTTTGGGTGAGATGAGAGGAATAAGGAAAACCCAGGAATTGTGTTGGGACATCTGGGGATGGCTCCCGATGGGGAAAAAAAAATTAATGGGAAAACCTGAAGCTGGAAGGCTACAGGGATAAATCACAGGGTTTAATACCAGGGAGGTTAATACCAAACAAGTCTCCAGGTCCCTTTTCCAGCAGCCAAATGGGAACAGGGAATGCACAGGGAATGCCATGCACAGGGAAGCTTCACACCCCAAACAGGGAGTGCCTGCTTGGAGAAAACACCCAGGTTTTGTTTTAAACTCATTTTACGACCTTTAAGGCTAAAGGAGCCAAACTTCCCTAAAAAAACCGAAGGGATTGGTTTCCACCCGGAGCTGTTATTCAGGAATAACCCTCATCTCTGGCAAAGGGAGCATCCAGCAGGTGCCGGTGCCCGGCTCCATCCCCCTGCCCCAGCCCCTGCTCGCATCCCGGGCTCCGGCAGCTCCGCACGTCCCTGCTCCTCCCGCACATTGGCTGCTGCTGCTGCTGCCTTTCCCCAGCGACAGCCAAAGCTGCCTGCGAAACCTTGCTGGCAAATCCCGGAGCAGGGAGGGAAGGAGGGAGGGATGGATGGATGGAGCGGCTGCGCTGCCGGGATCCCTCCCCGCCACCCCCGCGGGGACAGCGGGGGCTCTCGGAGATCCCGCAGCCGGGAGCTGCCTGTAAAGCCTCTCGTGTTGCTTTTTCCCTGGGAATTTTTGTATTTAGGCTGGGATTTTTTTTTTTTTTTTCCCCCCGGCATCGTGGGATGGTTTGGGATGCATCCCTGGGGATGCGATGGGACACGGAGCGCCTTGAAGGGCCGGACCTGGAGCATCCTCCCGCCCCCACCAGGCGTCCCTGGAAGGCTCCCTGAGCGTGTTGGTGACCACCGCTGCTAAATGAGGACATAATTAATGCCCTAAATGATGAATCAGGCTCCGGTGGTGCCTGAGCCCCAGCCCTTCCCTCGGGCACGCCGCTGCTCCGTGCCCAGAGCGCTTCTCCTCCCTGCCAGCAGCGCCAGATGTTCAACACCTGCAGGAAAGGAAATCCATTCCCTTCTTTTCTCCCCAAACATTCCCTTTTCTCCCTAACCATTCCCTATTTTTCTCCCCAACCATTCCCTTCTTTTCACCCCAACCATTCCCTTTTTTCTCCCCAGCCATTCCCTATTATTTTTCTTCCCAACCATTCCCTTCTTTTTTCCCCAGCCATTCCCTTTTCTCCCTAACCATCCCCTTCTTTTCACCCCAACCATTCCCTTCTTTTCTCCCCAGCCATTCCCTTTTTTTCTCCCCAGCCATTCCCTTTTTTTCTCCCCAACCATTCCCTATTTTTCTCCCCAACCATTCCCTTTTTTCTCCCCAACCATTCCCTATTTTTCTCCCCAACCATTCCCTATTTTTCTCCCCAGCCATTCCCTTTTTTCTCCCCAGCCCTGGGATGGGCTGTGCTTTGTGCCCGTGGGTAAAAGGATCACTGGTATTTTAGAAAGCTTCTTTCCCTTCCCAGTCTCTGAACAAATTCCTTTTTTCTTTTCCTGTTTTAGTTCTCCTCAAAGGCTCCAGGAAGCTGTGAAGCATCCAGGCACAGGTTTTGTGCCTTGTGGGCCTTTAAGGCTGGGCAGGATGGTGGCATTCCTATAAATCCCTTAATCCCACAACACCAGCACCGGTCCTGGCACATGGCTCCCGTTTTCCTCTGCTGACAACTGCTGTGAGTTTGTCCTGTGGGTGCTGGGGTCAGTGCCCTCAGAGGCACAGAGAGATCAGGTGGCCTTAAAAGTCATTTTAAAGCATTTGTGTGGCTCAGTGACCCCGAAACCCCCAAATCCCCTGAGAGCCAACACCAAGCAGTGCTGAATTTCATCGACATTATTGAGCCGTGGCCTCAAGAAATGACTTTTATGAGAGGATTTTTCAATTCCTGATGTGCAGCCCCAACAAAAGGGGTGGGTTCTGGGAGCTCCTTTTAAAGGACTGGGGAAAAGGGACAGAGGAGAACAAAGTTCCTACAGCTCCTACAGCAACCTGTCCATCTGACTGCCTGTGCACATTTGGAAAAGTTCGGATTTAAGGCCCCATGACTCCCAGCTTGTTTTTCAGACAGGAATGGAGAGCAGTGGTTTTTTTGGAGGTTTTTTTTTTTTTTTTGTAAAACCTGCACCCCAGCCTGTTCAGCACTGCCAGAGGTGTGCTGGCACTCCAGCACAGAGCCAACCCCCTGGGCTCATGGATGGCTTGTGCAGAGCTGGTTTAGGGCAGATTATTTTTAAAACAAGCTAAGCTGGGAGGGTGACCTCACTTCTGCTCAGGGACACCTCAGTGGGGCAAAAATAGCTCTGAGCATCCTTCCTGCCCATTGGCAGCTCCTTTCTGAGGGAGCCCAGCTGGTGGGAGGTGGGAGCTGCCCTTTGAGCCCCTCTTTTTGGGGGAGCAGCTCCCAGCTGGCACTGCTGGGATCCAGGGAAGAGGCAGTGAGCAGCCAGGAGCAGTGTGGGCTCTCACACATCTGCCCACAGCTGCCTTGTCCTGGAGCTCACACCCTGCCAGGCCACAGGGAAGGAGGATTTCAGGCCCAGCATTGGGAAATTGGCTTTTTGGGGGGATTGGGGAGCCTTGGTTCGCTGTGGGGGATGTGGGGCTCGAGCAGGATCAGGGGGGTTTTGCAGGATGGAGTGTGGGAATCTGCCGAGCACATGGAGATGGATGTGGGGCCTGTGGGATAAATCCTTCCCCTTCAGCCTTCCCCTCCTCTTCCTCAGGGATGCACCACACTCCCTGAAGTCTGGAATGCTTCTGATGGCAGAAGGTGCAGGTGAGGTCACAGATTTGGGCAGGAGGTTGGAGCACAGATCCCTGCACCTCCCATTCCCCCCCTCCAGCTTCCCCTGCTCCTGTCCAACCACCCCCTCCCTGCCAGGCCACTGCAACAAAACCCTGCTAGCACCGTGCAATTCCTGCTAGAACAAATTGTTGCTGGCATTGTGGGTTATTTAAATCCACATATTATCTCTTCCTCTGTATTACATTAGCTTCCTCCCAAACCTTCGCCATCTGTTCCACCCTCGGTTATGAATGTGAGAAAACTGAACATGCTGCTCCACAGCTCCAGCACTTCCAAAGTAGGATGTGCATCCTAATGGCTTCTCCATGCACTTCTCCGTGCAGGCTGGGCCCTTCCTTAGTGCCCAGGGCTCCCTGGGAATGGTCAGGAATGTGCTGGTGGCTCTTTGCCTCCAGCCGTGTGGAGGGAGGTTTATTGTGACAGCTCCGAGGTGGGAGCGCATCTGATGGGCTGGGTGGGGACACAGCCCAGGGCTGCTTGTGCCAGTGATTTCCACAAAGACGTGTGGCTCTCAGCGAGGAGAAACAGTGCTTTCATCCCTCCTGTGGGCCCTGTGTCTCCCAGGTTGTGTTGTCAGAGGTGCTGGAACATCTGCGTGTGCCACAGCCTTCCCAGGGTTGGTGTCTGTGCAATTACTGCTGCTGCTCTTCCCCTCTGGGAGCCTGTCAGGCTCCTAATGCTGCCTGTCATGTCTCCAGTGCTTCCCAGGCATCCAGGCAAGGCCAGCCTGCATGGCTCTGTTTTTCCAGGGCTGCAGGATGTGTCCTGTGGAGCCCCCGTGTTCAGCTCATCCTCTGTGCTGGGTGGGAGCTGCTGAGCCTGAGCCCAGGGACAGGGAGGCAGAGAGCTCCAGGGCTGCTGGGGGGGATTTATCAGCAGGGAACATGGGGCAGATCCATCCTTCTGCATCCCAGACTGCTCTGGGAGGGATTTATCAGCAGGGAACATGGGGCAGATTCATCCTTCTGCATCCCAGACTGCTCTGGGGGGGATTTATCAGCAGGGAAGATGGGGCAGATCCATCCTTCTGCATCCCAGACTGCTCTGGGGGGGATTTATCAGCAGGGAAGATGGGGCAGATCCATCCTTCTGCATCCCAGACTGCTCTGGGGGGGATTTATCAGCAGGGAAGATGGGGCAGATCCATCCTTCTGCATCCCAGACTGCTCTGGGGGGGATTTATCCACATCCCCAGCAGGGAAGATGGGGCAGATCCATCCTTCTGCATCCCAGACTGCTCTGGGGGGGATTTATCCACATCCCCAGCAGGGAAGATGGGGCAGATCCATCTTCCCACACCCCAGGCTGCTCCCTCCTCTCCCCCCTTCAGCTTTGCTGGCAGATGCTGAGGAGCAGGGATGCTGCAGCCGTGGCAAATGTCACCACACCTCACCCACCTCGATGCCTCTCGCCTGAATTTTCAGCCTGAATGACGAATTCATTTCAGTTTCATGACCAGGCACCATCCTGTGCTCCCCTGGCAGGGAGATTTAGCTCCTGTTGTTGAAATGTCACCTCCTGAGCGTGACAGCTTTTCCATTCCTCCTGGGTAGGTCTGGGCCATCCTCATGGGACACCTCCAGCCCTGCCCTGTGTGTGGCACTGACTCAAGGGGCACTTTGGGGCAGTGGGAGCTTCTCCAGTGCTCCCAGCAGACCCCATCACCTCAACGGGGACAACAAGCGAGGAAGCTTCTAATGGGAAATCCAGGAATCCTCAAAAAACAAGACTGCAAAAACCCTAAACCCACCCAGCTCAGCTTTCTCCCGAGGAGGTTCTGCTCTGTCCAGGTCCTGCCTGAGCTGGTGATGTCCAACCTCAGACCTCCTCCTCCCCCAGCCCTCCCAGCCTCCCCAGGCAATTAATTCCAGCCCTCACCTCATTAGTGATGGTTAATGGCTCACCCTCCTTGACTTTAAGCCCATTAATTCTGTCTGTGGAGAACAGATTCTTCCCTTCCACTTTGCAGCAGCTTCTAAGATCACTCTGTCTTCTCTCCTGAACACCTCCAGCCCTTCCCAGCAGCCACTTCATGCCCAAAGTGTCCTTGTCTCCCCCAAAATGAGGAGCCCAGGGTGGGATGTCTCACAAGGAGTTGTCCTGGACCATAACCATAACCCAAGGAAGCATCACCAGTGCCTTGTCTGCTCCTGCAGCTTTCCCACCAAATTCCCAGCAATAATGGGTTTTTTGTTGCTGGCCCAGGGGCTGGGCTGCCACACTCCAGCTTTCACATCGTCCAGGGATGCTGCTCACATCCTGCAGGGAAAATTCTGCTGCTCCCACCAGAGCCTGCAGGGAACACCCCACACCAGCAGGATGGGAGGAGGGAGGAGAGGGGATTCAAGGCACAAACCGACAATAATTCACATTTCCCAAATTTCCCTCCCTTCCTGCTCCACTCAGCCCCAGAGCAGCCCCAGGCTCCCCCATCAGGATCCCGCACACATCCCTTCACTCACCGTACTGGATTTGAGCGCATCCCCACTGTCCTCTTCAGATTCTAGTGCAACAGGTAAAGATTTCTGTGGCGGGGAGAAGGTTAAGTCCCACCTCAGTAGCCGAGGTTCAGCTTTGTCCCCGAATCTCAGGTTTTCCAGTTTCTGCACCGTGGGCTCGGCAGAGGAAGCTGGCCTGAAATTCTCTTTGTTCTGGGACTTAGACCTCAGTCTCTGAACCCCGAAGCCCCGCTCTTCCCCTCGGTGCTCGTCAGCCACGCTCCTGCAGCCTCCCCCTTTGCTGTAGTGTCTTTTTTGGGTGTGAATCTCTTGCATATAAGAATCCATCCTCATGAGGGGCTTCATCTCCATCTCATAATTACTCATCTTCTCCTCATCCAGCTCAAGCAGCTTGGAGCTCCCTGAGCTGTGGTTGTGAGACCTGTGGTGGGAAGTCCACGAAACCGCGGCTGGGGGATCTGTCCACCTCTCTCTGGGCTTGTGGTTGGAGGCCGAATGTTTGTGAGCCCCGCTGCGGGCTCTGTAATCTTCATGGCCGGCGGTGGAGCCCAGCTGCCCGCTGCGCATCGCCCCGCTCCTCCCGGCGCGGCTCCCGCTCCCCTTCTCTTCGCTCCAGCTGTTGGGGCGCAGGTAATCCCCGCCCCGCCCTTCCAGCAACATCTGGATCTCGCCGCCCCTCTCTTCATCCACCGACACCTGCCTGGAGAAGTGGGCGCTCTTGTTCCTGCAGGAGGGGCCGAGGGGCGGCGTGGAGCAGGGGCTGGCAGGGAAGCTCTGCAGCGGGCTGTCCTCGGGGCTCAGCTCGGACGGCGTGGTGCCTTTGCGG
Organism: Rhabdornis inornatus; assembly: GCA_013397075.1. Taxonomy (NCBI): domain Eukaryota; kingdom Metazoa; phylum Chordata; class Aves; order Passeriformes; family Rhabdornithidae; genus Rhabdornis; species Rhabdornis inornatus. Next base: position 186,707 of record VWZS01004465.1, read on the forward strand.
TACAGCTCGGGGCTCTCTTGCTGCAGGGGGGTGCCGGTGGACAGCACCTCGATGTCATCGCTCGAGTTCTGCCGCTTCGGCCGCTGGCATTCCAGCCCTTTTTTTTTTTTTTTTTTTTGGAGGGTGTGGAGGCGGTCGTGGAGAGGAGAGAAAGGAGAGAGGAAAGCAATGAATGGGGTTGTTGCTGGGTGCTGGATGCCCCCCATCCCCCCATCCCCGAGGGTTTTTTGTGGTGCAGAAGAGGGAGAAGAGGGTTGGGATTGGGACAGCGCTGGGATGTGGATACACTGGCAGGAAGCTAGGAAAATTACAACCAGGAAAGTCACTTCCAGGCTGGAGCTTTTCAGCTCCATTCCCAGGCTGATAAACTGGTTTTAGCTTCAGCTGGGGAGGAATTCTCCCAGGATGATAATTTGGTCAAAACAGAATGGAATCTGGTCAAAACAGAATGGAATTCACAATAAAGATGAACACCTGGTGTTTTTCTGTGGGACACATTAAGGCACGGTCTCACGGATGTTTTTCCCAATTATCCAATGAGCGACTGTCCTGTCTGAGCTCTCCATAACATGCTTTAAACACGGGCTGTCCTTTCAATAAAGTTGGTCTTTTTTCCCTACAGAGGCCCATGTGTGTTGCTGTCTTTGCTGTCTCTTTTTCTCTCTCTCTAGCGCAGTGACCACACTGGGACAGCAGTGTCACAGCTGCTGGGAGTGACACCAACCCTGCCCTGAGCCCTGGCCAGCACAGGAATGGTTTTTCCAACCCCGGAGAGGTGGAGAAGCCACCAATGACACAGAGCTGCTGGGAGGAGGTGCTGATGGTTTTTGGGATCCATCTGACCACATTTCCTATCAGTCCCCAGGCTGGAAGCATGGGAAGGGAAATCCATGATGTGGCTGGTGGCACAGCCTGTACTCTGTGTTTGTGTGTGCTGGGTGACACTGGGACCACCCTGGGTGACACTGGGACCACCCTGGCTGTCACTAGGATCACCCTGCCTGTGCTGAGTGACACTGGGATCACCCCGGGTGTGCTGAGTGACACTGGGACCACCCTGGGTGACACTGGGACCACCCTGGGTGTCCCTGGGATCATTCTGGGTGTCACTGGGATCATCCTGGCTGTGCTGGGTGATACTGGGACCACATTGTCTGTGCTGGGTGCCCCTCGGATCACCCTGGCTGTCACTGGGATCACCCTGCCTGTGCTGAGTGACACTGGGATCACCCTGGGTGTGCTGGGTGATACTGGGATCACCCTGGCTGTCACTGGGACCACCGTGGCTGTGCTGGGTGTCACTGGGATCACCCTGGGTGTCATTGGGATCACCCTGGCTGTGCTGGGTGACACTGGGATTACCCTGGGTGTCATTGGGATCACCCTGGCTGTGCTGGGTGCCACTGGGATCACCCTTGGTGTCACTGGGACCACCCTGGCTGTGCTGGGTGTCACTGGGATCACCCTTGGTGTCACTGGGATCACCCTGGCTGTCACTGGGATCACCCCACACCAACAGCCCTCACACCCCTCCTTGGTGGGAACCACCTCAGTTTTCATCTGCCAGGTGTAGGAGGGAAACAGCCACATCTGGACAGGTGTGCAAGAAAAACCCCCCAAACCTGATACCCAAGAGCAATATCCAAGAGCATTCCTGCCCCACAGAGCCCAGCAGGACAAGGATCTTCCCCTGCTCAGCCCCCAGCATGGGATGCAGGGACAGGGCTGCTTGGGGACCCGTTCAGGGCCACCAGCTCCCCACATCCTCCTCATCCCACTGGAGGCTCCTCATTCCTTCAACTCCACAACTTCCCAGACAGTGTCACCCTGGGGATGGGGGGTCAGGAGGGGCTGAATGTCCTCTGCTGCTGGAGGAACCGGGAACAAAATCCTCCAATGTGTTCATCACTGATGAAAAACCGAATGATTTCAAGCGAGCTAATAGCGGTTAATTCTCTTTTCCCCCTCTCCAGTCATTCCCAGCTAAAGCCATGCTAAATTAGGTGAATAATTTGATAAATGTATTAAGTGCCTAATGCCCCTGAAATGCATCTAATTGTGATTGCTATGGCAAGACAAGAAACGAGGCTTGAGAAGGGAGAGCTCAATTTTCGTGGCATCATTTAAAATAAACATTTAAAATCAGGAGCACCTGCTCGGGTCTCTCCACTTCTGCTGTGTGATTTTCTCTCTTGAAGGTTTTTGGGGAGCTGCTGGGATGTGCCTTCACCCCCTGCCAGGGTTGGGATGCACACAGGGAATGCTGGAGTCCCCACTGGAGCACTGGCAGGGAGGGAAATTGTAAAAAAGCTGCTTGGAAATCTACCCAAGCAATTAATGGGAAATGGTCTCCTAACGACTCGAGTTTTTGGGACAATACTCACATTGTCCAGCCTTCATTTTTTCCCTGTTCGTATGTAGGAGACTGAATCTCCTGGGGTTTATCCAGGGCCCCTGAGCAATCCTGGTATTGGTGGGAAATCTCTGAGAAGGAGAAAGGTGGAGTTCACCCCTGTGTTTTCCTGCAGATTATCTGTCTCTGGGACAAAACACACAATTTTTTGGGGCTGTTTTCCAGTCATTCCACCTTCCAAGATCCCAAATGGGAAGCTGAGCCACAGAGGGAATAAATGATTTCATGTGAGAGAGCTGGAAATCCACCTGTGGGAATGGGCTCACCCAAGTTTTGGTGTGTTTTTTTGGGTTTTTGGGCTTTATCCCTAGTTTTGTCCCTGGTTTTTGGACTTTATCTTCCCCAGTTCAGGGATTTTGCTGGAGTTCAGGGATTTGCAAGCTTCCCACAAGCTCCAAGGCCTCCAGAGCTGATCTCCAGCCCCACAACCAACCCCAACCTGGCTACACCCACTGCTCCTGTTCCCAGAGACAAGAAACCCCAGTGATGCTCCCCCAGAGCTACCCCAGGGGAAATGTCATTGAATCATCCTAAATCCTAATCCTAAACTTTCCCCAGCCACCCCTGCACCAATCTGCCTCTCCATGGGTGAATTCCTGGAGGGCTGGGGCTCTGGGAGGAGCAGGACTGGAGGTTCTGGGGGGATTTTGGGGCTGGCTGCCCCCCAGCCCTGCAGCCCACAGGGATGGAGGCGTTTCCAACTCCACGGATGCACCAGGGCCAGCTTTGGGCACCCGAGGATGTGCAACAATTATCCAGAGCTAAAATTAGTCCTGGAGCACGTGATGTTCCTGGAAGAAGGGTTGTGAGTGTGAGGGAGGATGCAGAGCACCAAACCTGGATTTCCAGCAGCATGGAGACAGCTGAGCTCGGCCTCCAAGGCTTCAAAGCCAAACCTGTGGTGCCCTGAGGAGCCACATTTGGGATTTGGGAGCGGTGCCAAGCTCCAGGATCTGGCTCTGGTGTGCTGCTGTCACCATGGGGACTCAGTTCCACAGCACCACCCAACCCATGGGCACATCCTGCTGTGTCCAGGAATTGGGATGAACGAGCACCTGGAATCCCCATGGCTGATGGGGATGGAAACCGTGGGTGACAGGGTGATGCAGGATACAAAATAGGGATATTTTTGTTTTTCCCAGGTAAAAAACTCTACCTTCCAGCAGCTGCAGCTGCCCAGGGGTGTCCAGGACCCCCACAGCACCCACAAACCCCTCTGAGGGGCCACCCAGCACCCCCAGCACTCGCTGTGCCAGGTACCCACACCCACCACCCTGCCGGGAGCACATCCAGCACCCAGGATCCCGAAAGGATCCCGTGGAAAGGGAGCACAGCCAGCACCCAGGGGTGGGTGGCACTCAGCACCCACTGCAGCATGCCAGGGGTGGCACTGGGGACCTGCAGCACCCTGCAAGGGGGCACAGCCAGCAGCCAGGATCCTGAACTTGGGGGGCATCCAGCACCCACAATCCTGAATATGGGGGGCACATCCAGCACCCACAGTTCTGTACAAGGGGGACAAATCCAACACCCATAATACTGAATATGGGGGGCACATCCAGCACCCACAGTTCTGTACAAGGGTGACAAATCCAACACCCACAATCCTGAATACGGGGGGCACATCTAGCACCCATAATTCTGTACAAGGGGGACAAATCCAGCACCTAAAATCCTGAAAGAGGGTGACAAATCCAGCACCCACAATCCTGAAAGAGGGGGCACACCCAACACCCACAATTCTGAATATGAGGGGCACATCCAGCACCCACAATCCTGTACAAAGGACACAAATCCAGCACCCATAATCCTGTGAAAGAGGGGGCACATCCAGCACCCATAATCCTGTACAAGGGTGACAAATCCAGCACCCACAATTCTGAATATGGGGGGCACATCCAGCACCCACAATCCTGTGGAAGGGGTGACAAATCCAGCACCCACAATCCTGAAAGAGGGGGCACATCCAGCACCCACAATCGTGAAGGAGGGGGGCACATCCAGCACCCACAATCCTGTACAAGGGGGACAAATCCAGCACCCATAATCCTGTACAAGGGTGACAAATCCAGCACCCACAATTCTGAACATGGGGGGCACATCCAGCACCCACAATCCTGTGGAAGAGGGGCACACCCAGTACCCAGGGTCCTGTGCCAGGGGGGCACGCAGAGCCCCTGCAATGCCAGGAGTGTGGTGGCAGCTGCCCCCATCCCCTGCTCCCAGCCTGGGGCCTGTGGGTGACACAGCCACTCGTACCCATCACCTGCCCGAGTGGCACTGCCAGCTTTCCAGGCACATCTGGGATGCTGTGTTTGGGGTTTTTTTTTACTGTTTTTGAATGTTTTAATGTTTTTTTTAAACCACCTTCCCTCTCGTGGCTCACACAACCCCCCCAGACAGAGCTCCAACCACACAAACCCCAGCACGAGTGAAGAGCCCCGTCCAGGAGGTAGTAAAAAATGTATTACCTAAAAATATCTTTCCAAGAGGTGATTTAAACCAGCAAAGTCTCCTGGCAGGAGGAAATGGAGATGAGGAATATCTCAGGGCTGGAGAAGCCCCTGGGAGCACGCAGCCCTGCGAGAAAGCTCAGATCTGCCACGGACAAGTTGGGTTTGGGCAGGAGGAGGGAGTGAGGAATGAGGAATGGAATGAGGCTGAGCCTCCTCAGCAGGCAGGAGATGCAGAGGATGCAGGGAATGCAGGGGATGAGGGGATGCAGGGAATGCAGGGGATGCAGGAAGATGAAGGAATGCAGGGGATGAGGGGAGGCAGGAGATGCAGGGGATGCAGGGGGATGCAGGGGGATGCAGAGGATGCAGGGGATGCAGGAGGATGAAGGGATGCAGGGGATGGAGGGGATGCAGGAGATGCAGGGAATGAGGAGATGCAGGGAATGAGGAGATGCAGGGTTTTTAGGGATGCAGGGGATGCAGGGTATTTAGGGATGCAGGGGATGAGGGGATGCAGGGGATGCAGGGGATGCAGGGTTTTTAGGGATGCAGGGGATGCAGGGTTTTTAGGGATGCAGGGGATGAGGGGATGCAGGGGATGCAGTGGATGCTCGGAGTGCCCCTGGCTGGGGACGTGCCCTGCCTCAGGCTGCAGCAGCCCCCAAACCCGGCTGGCCCGTGGTGCTGAGCCCCTGGCAGCCCCCCCATCTCAGCGAGGCGAGCAGGGGCCGGGCTGGGCCAGCAGAGCCCGCGGTCCCTTGTCCCCGAGCTCGGGAGCGGCCCTGAGTCACCCGCAGCATCCCCTGGAGCAGTGACAGCCAGTGAGTAATCCTGGCTTGGAGCTGGGAGAACAGCGACAGCCGCCTCCTGAGGGGGGCTCGGTGCTGGAAAACCTCTCAGTAAACCCAGTCACACGTTAATTATGGTGTTAATTATTGCTGGGGGGGAATTGGAGCTTCCCACTCCCACTCGGCTGCAGACCCCGGCCTGGGTTCAGCTCCGTCCTCCCCGAGGCTTTACTGAGCAAAAATGTGACAAACCAACAAGGAATGGGAAAATTAGGGAAGGGAAGGAAGGAAGGAAGGAAGGAAGGAAGGAAGGAAGGAAGAGTTTGCCACCAGGCAAACCTCAGATGAGGATTTTCCCAGTGACTGATTTGCACAGCTGAGTGAAGGGTCAGGTCCCACTGGGTCCAAACTTCCCAAAGAAATCGGGAACTGCACAAGCCATGGCTGTAAAGTCAGTGGTGACCTCTGGGATCATCTGTGAGCCCTTGCTGGGCTCTTTCTGTGCAACCATCAAGGGCTATGAACTAAAAAATTGGGGGAAAAGAGGAAATCCCGGGAAAAAAGCACTGAACAAGGTGGAATTATTGGGTATTGACAGCCCTGTCCTGAATCTCCCCAAAATCAATGTTCCACGGAGCTTTCCCATTCCACGAGCTCCGGCGGGGATCAGGAGCTGCGTGCACAGGCTGAACCTGCAGGCAGGGGAGTTTTGGGGTGTTTGGGGTGTGTCAGGGCTCCGAGGGGCAGGGTGGCTCTGGCACTGACCGTTCTCCCTGTGCTGGAAGGAAGGGGAGAACTCTTTGGCAGTGATCCTGGCGATCCGCGCTTCCTCCTGCGCCTTCTGCGCCGCCGTCACGGCCGCCTCCGCCTTGGCCCTGGAGTGAGAGGTCCTGCAAGGAACACAGACACCCCGTCAGGCAGCTCCTCCCCGCCATGGAAAACCCCAAATTCCCTGTGGAGGGAGCAGAAACCATTTCTGAAGCACAGACCCTCTCTGAGGCCCTGGAAAAAGCCCCGTGGAAGACGATGCCTTAAGATTAAAAATTGTTTGCTTGGAGTGATCAATAGCAAGGAGCATCTCTCCCCCCCTTGTAGACCCCTGTGTTATCTTTCTGTGATTTTAGTGCTCCATTCTCCTCTTAGATCATGGGTCCCTTTTTCCCCTGAAGTCCTTTGTAGATTGGCTAGTTACAGAATTCCTTTAGTTATTGGTGCAAAATACAAAACCCTTAAACCCTATAAAAAGCCCCCTTAAAACCCCACCCAGTGGATTTGCTGGACTGGACCCCCTTGGCAGAAGAAATCAACTCTCTATGGAATCATCCTATCCTCAGGTCTCCATCTCTTCCTCTGCTGGCTCCAAAGGCTCTTTGTGAGCCTGAATTCTATCCAGGCAAAGCTTGCAAAGGTGCCTTGTTGCCAAGAACTGCCTGGGCAGTTTTGGGGTCTCACTGAGGCTCCCTTTACCAGCAACAATTCCCCCCAAAGATCCCTCTCCAAAACCCTCAGGTTGTGAGGGAGGAGCTGCCAGCAAAACCTTGGGGGCTGGTTGGGGAATGGGGGATTTTCCAACACCTCCATGAGCTGCTCCTCAGCCTGGAAATCACCCAGGTAATTCAGAATCAGGATTTGTTCCCCCCAGGGTCCCTCCATCCCATTCCCCACCCCATCCCATCGTGCATCCCCCTCCAGGGTTGAATTTAAAGCTGGCTTGGTGTCGGGTTTTTTTTTTTTAACCAAACTCATTTGCTTTGGGGATGAAGAAAGAAAAGAAAAAAAAAGAAAAAGAACATTTCCACGCCCACCCCCACGTTTTGCATAAAACGCTGGATGTAAATAAATACTGGGAGCAGAGGTAGGAGCGGGGGGTTCGGCTCTGGGGCCGCCTCCACACATCCCTTCACACATTTTGATCCGGGCACTTTTTCCCCCTCTGGATCAACAACTGTCCCCTGCACTCACCAACGATTCCCCTCAAAAAAAATTTTTTTTTTGGATGGCATTTCATCCCATCACTCAGGATTTACAGCTTCTCTGAGAGCATCCTCCGGAGGTTGCTTTGCCCCTTTTTTCCCCTTATCCGAGCTATCCAAGCATTTTCAAAAATTCCTGCTCCCACCCCGGTGCAGGCAGGGTTATTTATAACTCTGCTGATTTCTTTTCCCTCCAAAATCAGGCCCTCCATCTCCTTTAATCATTTTTTTTCTGCCTCTCTCTGAATTCCCTCTAATTTCTCGACATCTGCGTGGAGAGGGAGTGCCATTTCTGACAGGCTCCTAAAAATGGAAAACAGGGCCAGGAATGTGCCTGCTTTGGTTGGAAGAATAACCAGGGCTGGGGAACAGGGTGTGAGTGTGGCTGTGCTGTCACCTGTGCTCTGCTCCTGACACCTCTCAAGCCTCTTTGCTGTAATAAATGCTTTATTCCCATCCTTTGGCTGCCTTGGAGTAGCCCTGGAAGCGAATCCAAGCTGTTTTCCAGAGTTATTGGAGGTGCTGGAGGGGCTGTGGTGGTGCTGGTGCAGATCCTGGGGGTTCTCTGTGATTGATGCACCCAAAAATTGGGTTTCAGTGGGTTTTTATCCAGCTGGAGTCCAGCACTCAGGTGGGGTGAGAGGAGGGGACAAAGGTGTCACAGCCCATTCCCTGCCAGGTGTCCCAGCCCTGCTGTTTTAGGAGGAGCAGGGATTTGTTCCCAGGGAGCAAATTGCTGGGAGAGGAGATGCAGACTGCTCCTGTTTGTCATGGAATCGTGGAATGGTTTGGAAAAATACCTTAAAGTCCATCTCATTCCAAGCCCTGCCAGGGCAGGGACAGCTTCCACTAGTCCAGGTTATTCCATGGACATTTCCAGGGATGCAGGGACAGCTTCTCTGGGTACCCTGTGCCAGTCAGGGCCTCCCCACCCTCACAGATATTGGGAATTTCATCCCAATATCCCATCTAAACCCACCCTTTTTCAGCTTACAGCCATTCCTCCTGTCCTGTCCCTCCATGCCCTCCAAAGTCCCTCTCCAGGTCACTTTTCAGCCACATTTTTGGCACCAGCGTGGTCTGTGGGAAAGGCTGGGGCATCAAAGCTGTGGATGAAACCACGGGAGCCAGCAGGAGGCTAAAATTCAGATTCTGCCTCTCTGAGCTCCTTAAACCTCTGGCATCTTCCAGGGGAGCTTCTCAGGATTTGAAGATGCTCCATCCATTTATCCCAGTGCTGTCCCCAGGGCTGGGGCTGTGCCTGCCTGGCTGCACTTCCCCAGGTCCCAGCTCGGGATTAACAAAGTCTGTGAGTGCCTGGCCCGAGCTCAGCAGCCAGGATTACACTCTGCTCCCAACTCCCCTCCCTGGAGAGGAGGCTGGAGGCACCAATCCCTCTCTGCCTGCCAGGGAAGGAGGCTGGAGCAGCAGCCTCTGCCATTCCAGGGGGCTGGGGCATTCCAGGGGTGGTGGCAGAGAGGGAGGTGACACTGGAGGAGCCACCACCCCGGCCTGGGGTTCTGGGATCACCCAAACTCTGCTCCTCTGCACAGCCTCGATGGAATCATGGGATCATTGAGGGTGGGAAATGATCCAGGATCACCAAATCCAAGCTGTGCCCAACCCCCACCTTGTCACCCAGAGCACTGGGTGCCACATCCTTGGACACCTGCAGGGATGGGCACTCCAAACTCCCTGGATAGTTCCAATTCCTGAGCACCCTTCCCAGGAAGAAATTCCTCCTGATATCCAACTAAATGGATTAAAATCAGCATCCCTGGGTGATGCTGGAGGAGCCCACATGGAGCCACCACCCCAGCCTGGGGTTCTGGGATCACCCAAACTCTGCTCCTCTGCAGAGCCTCGATGGAATCATGGGATCATTGAGGGTGGGAAATGATCCAGGATCACCAAATCCAAGCTGTGCCCAACCCCCACCTTGTCACCCAGAGCACTGGGTGCCACATCCTTGGACACCTGCAGGGATGGGCACTCCAAACTCCCTGGATAGTTCCAATTCCTGAGCACCCTTCCCAGGAAGAAATTCCTCCTGATATCCAACTAAATGGATTAAAATCAGCATCCCTGGGCGATGGATGCATCTCCATCCCTGGAAAACTCACTCCCAAGATTCTGGATCTGCTCAACCCCACAGACTCCCAGGATCAGCCCAGGAAGTTCAGGGAATTTAACAAATGGAAACCAGAAAAGGTTAAAAATCAATCACATCAATGAAGCCACCTCTGATCCGAAATAGCCTCAGGAGGGAAGGGATGCACTGGATTCCCCGGAGCAGATGGGATACACTGGATTCCCCCAGCACACAGAACGCAGATTAATTGTTTGTAAAGCTCCCTGAGATGCTGAAAAGCAGAATTATGGAGATCCATACATTGCATAATAAAATCCATAAGTATTCCCAAATAAATGCCAGTAATCCAGTTAGTGCTTGCATGACTTTGTCACATCCTAAATTTACCAGCTGTCTCCTTTCTCCACGCCTGCTGCTCGTGGCGTGTGCTAAATCTTAATTCCCACTTAATTGCCTGGAGTTTATTTCCCTGGAAAAGTGCTTTTTTTTTTTTTTTTTCCTCCCTGACACATGGACAGGGCCTGATCTCATCACTCTGCTCCTCCTTCCCTAAGCACTGCCATAAATTTTTTTCCAGGATGGAGACGCCGAACAGGAGACCACAGTGAAAATAAGGCTGGGGCCTTCCCAATAAAACAGAATTATGGGATGAGTTGGGTTGGAAGGGACCTTAAAGATCATCCTGTTCCTGTGGGCTCATGATGGGATGGAGGGAAGAGTGATGCAAGAGGAGCTGTTTAATTCCTCCCACCTCTGAGCATCCCCAGCCTCCTCCTCCAGCTGGGATGAATCCAGGAACCTGGGACAGTGGAAGGAGTCCCTGCCTGTGGCAGGGGTGGAATGGGATGGGATTTAATGTCCTTCCAACCAAACCATTCCATAATTCCAGATTTTAGTGCACTTCAGTGCCCAAGCTGAGCTGGGGGAGGGTGTTTAGGCAAAGACTGGGATTGGGAAGAGCCAGAGGGTGGAAGGCTGGGATGGTTTGTGGCTTTTGAGCCCCTGTTTTGGGTTTCAGAGCAGAGAGTCCCTGCTGGGGCCAGCCTGGAATATTTCATTTATTAATTTTTTTTGCCAAGCTGACTCACTCTTCTCGGAGGATGAGTGGGCAAGTGGTCAAACTGGCAAAGGGAGCTGGCAGGATGCAGGGAAAAAATCCCAACCAACCAGATTCCCAAAAATCTTTGCAGATCTCCTGTGATTTGGCCAGAGCTGACAAGGGAAGGGATAATACCTGAGCCTGCTTCCTAATGCCAAGTTTATCAGCTCCAGCTAATCTATAAGAAGCTGGAATCAACTGATTTGCAAGGAAGAAATTGGCTTTTTAGGAATTCCACCAGTGACTCTGGGCTGGGCTGGAGTGAGCCAGGAGTGGATCCAAGGGTTTGCTGCAAACCCAGTGCTGGGGGCTGGTTTAGCCAAAAAAAAAAAAAAAGGCTGAGCTCCCAGCAAAATCCTCAGGGATTCAGGAAGGAAGGAAGCAAAATTCAAACCAGGTGAGGTTTGAGAGGTGTTTGGGTTCCAGGAATGCTTTGGCAGGAGAACAAGTGGGACAAAGTGCTTTAAAATTAGGCTGGAAATTAGAGCAAGTTTACAGAAGCCCAGAAAAGGTTTCTGAGCTGTAAATGTGACACCTGGAATTGCCAGGATGGCACCTGGAGCCACGAGAAACCTGGATCACTGGTGAGTCCTTCTCCATCCATTGTTTGGATCCATCCAGGGGAGGGATTTGCTGCCTTTATTCCTATTTTTCCAGTGTTTTTATACAGAAAATACATTCCAATAAAAACCAGGCAGCAGACACTGAGCAAACTCATGCTTGGGGTCAAAGGGAGCTCTGTGCTGAGCACAGGGAGAAATCCACATTATTTGGAAGGTTCAAAAGCATCCTATGGGTAAGATTTCTGGGAAAGAAGGTCTGTTTTCCCAAATTCACATGGCAGCCCTGGCTGCTCTTTTCCAAGCAAACTTCTCTGTTCCCTAAACCCAAAGCCTGGCTCAGGGAATATGAAATTCCTGCTTTATTGTTGGGATCCTGTGCAGGGATGGAGATGCTCAGCTCTCCCCCATCCCACACCCAGAGCTCTCCCCTTATCCCAAATCCAACAGGAGCACCACGAGGCTGCAACAAGTCCCAAACCCTTTCTACCCCAGAAAAAGACCCCGTGGCCCCTATTTTCATGGAAAACCTGGAAACTGGCACATTTCCCACGGGCTTCTCTGGGAGTGGTGAGGATGGAGTTAAGCTGGCAGTGAGCTCATCCCTAATGAACAGCCTCAAGTTTTCCTAAGGGGCCAGGTTGGCTCCATCTGATCCACTTTGTCTCCAGGTCAATACTTCATCAGGCAGCTTTGGGGCTGGTTTTTTTCCTCTTTAAATGCATCTTTATCTTCCTATAGGAGGGAATGTTTTCTCTCCCTCCATTACAAAGCTTCATGTATTTTTCAAATGGCAAAATTCAATTAAAACACACGCCAGCTGCAAGGAAATACTTCAGGAAAAATTCAGAGAGAGCATTTGCAGGGCGTTTAAGACTCTCTCTCATCCAAACGCTGGGGTCAGGAAAGCCTTGGGATGCACCTTGTCCTGGGAAGGGATGGCTGGATGAAGAAAAAAAGGAGATTTTCAGTGCAGCTTCCCATATGGAAAACCCATGAGACTGGGAAGGAATGGCTGGATGAAGAAAAAAAGATTTTCAGTGCAGCTTCCCATATGGAAAACCCATGAGACTGGGAAGGAATGGCTGGATGAAGGAAAAAAAGATTTTCAGTGTAGCCTTCCCATATGGAAAGCCATGAGGCTGGGAAGGGATGGCTGGATGAAGAAAAAAAGATTTTCAGTGCAGCTTCCCCATGTGGAAAACCATCAGGCTGGGAAGGGATGGCTGGATGAAGGAGAAAAAGGAGATTTTCAGTGTAGCCTTCCCATGTGGAAAGCCATGAGGCTGGGAAGGAGGTGAGGAAAAGGAGATTTTCAGCCTCCCCAGCAGGAATCCCTCGGCTCTGTGGGCTCCACGGGGGTTGTTTTCCAGTCCCTCTAGCCCAGCAGGATCCAGCAAGGAGCACAAGGCACCATTCCCCAGGTGATGGATGCTCCAGCCCCGCAGCCCTGTGATCCCATAACCCTCCCAAGGATATGGGATCGCTCCCATATGGGATGGGGAAGGAGAGGCCATCCCATCTCCCACATCCCTGCCAGAATTGGGATCGATCTCTGCAACAACCCCGGGAAGCTCTGCCTGCTCCGGGCAGCCAGGAGGGGAGGCTTGGCTTGGGCTCTGTGCTCTCCTAGATGGGACAAATTGGGACTGAATTATTAATAACCACTGCAGACTGTCTGCTTCCCACCTCTGCGGGAGCCTCTCTGATTTAGGGCACAGCTGCAGTGCCCATCCTGCATCCCGTTCCCATTCCAGGGGTTTCTCCGGGCACCGCATCCCGCATCCATCCCTCTCCAGAGGCTCGGGATGAGCCAAGCCCGGAGCCGGGCTCTGTCTAGACATGGCCCCGAGGGGATGGGGGAGATGGCAGCAATTAACGACCTGTTCGTTATTTTCCCTTTCTGGCGTTTATTGCCCCGATAAAACCCGCTCCTAATTCCAGCCTGGCTCTTTCCCGGCTTCCCTGTTATTGCAGCAGGCTCTCGGTGAATGATCTGTGCAGGCAGCAGCACCGCGCTGCTCCTCGGGGGGTGCAATATTAGACACACCAATTAGCTGGCTGTGGATAAATTCCCATTTACCTGCTCAGCTCAGGCATTTTCCCCATTCCCATCCCTCCTGTTTCCGCCCTTCTCTCTCCACTCTCGCTGGAATTCTTAATTAAGAGGGAAAAAAGCTGCTTAATGTGACCTCTGACATGACGTAATGCAGCCAGACACGGAGCAGGTGCCGTGCATAGCAAAGAGAGAGCCAGACCTGCCAGCTCCAGAGGCAGATTTTGGGGATTTTGGATGGGATGGGAACAAAGAGAGAGCCAGACCTGCCAGCTCCAGAGGCAGATTTTGGGATGGGAGCAGGGATGGAATACTCACCTCAGCCTGGGCTCTGAGGAGGAGCAGGAAAGCTCCCACCATCTGGGAAAGGCTGGGATAGATGGAATGGTGACAAAAAAATGACTCTGGATGTCACATTTCAAAAGAATTAAGGAAAAAGAAATACTCAAACCCCTTAATCCTAGGAAAAAAAAAACCAAAACACCTCGATGTGTTTGTTGCTGCCCAAGAAAGTAAATTACAGAGAAGCACAGGAAATGTTGTGGTCAAAAGGCCAAATCCACGTTTCCCTGTAGTTTTCCAGTTGGAAATGTCACATTAAGGTGGGAAATCATTCCCAAGGCAGCTGGGACATGGAATGCTCGAGGTCTCCCAAATTCATGGAGATGGGGCTGGGGCCAGTTCCTGCTCAGCTCATTGCTCCAGGCACCTGTGCCAGAGCTTTCCCTACCTTTGTATTTTTGGAGTTACAAATGGGGAGTGAATTCACCGAGGAATCTTTCACCATTTTACACTGAAATTCCATTTTTTAATCTGATTAAGGGGGAAAAAATGTATCCCAGGCTGTGTCCTTGTGTCCTGTGCCTTGCCTTGGAGTGACCAAAGGAGTTTTGCTGGAAAACTGAATTCACAACATGGAAAGGTGCAAAGTCTCGGTGACTTGGGGGACAGGGATGGGCCATGTCCCCAGAATTCTGGCAGAAACAGCTCAAACCACATCCCTGAGCAGAGCCATTCCCAGTGGAGAAAGATGAGAGCATCAAATGCAAGGATCATCAATCCCAAGAAAGGATTTCTTTATTTTCCCCCTGTTTTTACTAAACAAACAAAAAAAAAAAGCCAAGAAACCCCAACTCCATGGACTTTAAAAGGCTGGGCCAGGTGGAGCTGGTACCCAGAGGCACACCTGGCCCCAGGATGCTCCCACAAGGAGCACATGGAATGAGCAGGGCCAGGCAGATTCCTGCATTTCCCTGGCAGTGATTTCCCTTCCCTTTAACTCCGTGCCCCCCAGCAAGGACAGAGCTGATGGCCTTTGAAGGGAGATGATGCCCTGGGTGTTATTTACAGCTGGCCAGAAAATCAACATCTGGAGAGGAAGCCTCATCCCTGGCCAGCTGTCACTTGGGATGGAGCTCTGCAGGAGGCAGGGGAGTGAAAACACCGGGATTTGCCTCGGGAAGGGGTGGCTTTGAGGCCACTGTCCCACCTGAGGTTTGGCCTCTCTCCAGAGTGGTCACTCTGCCCTCAGAATGGGCAGTGCTGGGACAGGGAGTCTCTCCCAGGATGCAGCCAAGCTCCAGGAAATTCTCCCTCCCAAATCAGACATGGAGCAAAAAGCAAAGTGCAAACTGCAGCTCCAGGGATGGATTTTCCCCTTTTCCTATAAACAGGGGACAAGTGCAGAGCTGGACACTGAGCACTTCCTCCTGGATCCAATGGACCACCAGCATCCCACCCATCACCAGGATGCTCCCAAAACTTCCCATTCCTGCCATGGCTGGGCTGGTGCCCTCACAGGATGGAGAAAGGGTGGAAATCTCAAAGCCAGAGGTGCCAAATGCAGCACAGGGGGAGAAGCTCAGCCAGGCAAAAGGAGCTGAGGGAGTCTCTGCTCTGCCTCCAGGGAATCCCTCAAATCCCTCTGAGGAGCCACCAGCACACCTCGGTCCCTTGGGAATCATCTTGGGAATCATTAGAGGCTTTTTTTTTTTTTCCTCCAGCCAAGGGAAAAGGGCTTAGAAGAGAATTTAGGGAAAAACCTCCAGGTGAGGGAGGTGCTGACAGAAAAGCAAAGCTGACCTGGCTGTTGAATTTCAGTTTTAATTTGGATGCCTAAAAAGAAGGAGCTAAACCAAATTCCAAAACAAACCACACCAGAACCACAAAGAAAAGTCTTTTTTCCTGTCCTGACCCTTCACCCCTTCAGGTTTTGGCCGAAACTCTTCGGCAGCTTCTCAAGTTTTGGTCACCTCAAGCAAAACTGACTTTTGGCAACTGAACTTTCTAGGCAAATTGTTTCCCTGCTGTTGGAGGCACAGAATTCTGAGAGAGGCAGTGAAATGTTGTTCCTCCCTTTCCCCTGGTGATGGAGAGGGATGATCCACATCCCTCCCTGTCCCTTCCAGGTGTCCCCACACAGGTGAGCACTGCTGGCACCGCTCCCCCATCCCAGCTCTGCCCCAGCTGTTTCCTCCTGCATCCCAAAGCTCCTTTCCTGCTCCATTCTCTGGCAAAACCATCCCTCTAAGCTGGGTTTTGCTGTCACGACACAAAGCACAAAAGTGGATTTGGGACATCTTTCCTGGCAGGCACAGGGAGAAGGACAGAGCCATCCTAAGGATTGGGAATCTCTGCTGCATTTCAGCACAGCCCAGCAAAGTTGGGAATGGTTTCAGGGATGTTTGTCACACACCCGGGCCATGGATATGGGATGTTTTGGCTCATGTTTATCTCTCTGGAGAGGGAAGCTGGGAATGGCCAGGTTGGGATCAGTGGTGGTGGGTGAGGGGTGGGAGGGAAATGAAAACCAAAACCCCACTGGGCTGCTCTGCCAGAAGACACGAATGACCCTGCTGAGGTTTTTCCAGCTGGATTATCTTGCAAAGTTTCATTCCTATAAAAGTCACTTCATTGTCCAGCTGGTCCCTGGACCATGGGGGACACATCCCTGCCCATGGATGGACACAGCCCATGGTGGGGTGGCTGCTGGGGACACACTGAGCCAGCCCTGAGCGAACCCAGAGGCTGCTCCTGACTTTTGACACGGCCACAAAAAGGCTTAAGGCTGCAAATCCTGTCTGAGCAGGAAGTTATTAAATTGGCGTGGCAGGAGCACGTAAACAGTCCCAGTGGCCACACCACACCCCACAGGAGCCATGGGGAGGGAGGGAGGAAGGGATGGATGGAACACTCTGGGATGGCTGAGCCTGGGCTGGAGGTGGGAATGTGCCTGCCCTGAGTCAGAGGTGTCCCTTCTGATGGGGACACAGCAGCAGCAACGACAGCTGATCCTGATCTTGTCCCCTGACCCCTGGCAGCAGGGGCAGGAGCAGGAGGGAGGTGGCAGGGAAGGAGGGAATGCTCATTCCATCAGCAGCAGAGCCTGCTGGAGGCAGGGCTTTGCCTCTCTTGGATTGCACAGGGAAGGTTTGGGCTGGGGGAAGCTGGGGGGACAATCACCTCCTGCCCCAGCTGCTCTCAGCCTCCGAGTCACCTCCATCCACCCCCTCTGAGATTCCCTCCCTGACTCCTTGCAGCCCTCAAGGAAAGGATGGAGAGCCTGGGAAGGGATGGAGGGAGCACATTCACCCCAGGTGGGACCTGCTGGGGTCCAGGTGATGCCCTCAGTGACCCCAGCAGTGCCCAGCTCCCGGGCTGAGGTGACTCCTGCAAATCCTGAGCTCCAGCTGGGAACAGCAGCACTTCTCCAAAGGGCCATAAGCAGAGGAATTCTCCCAGAGAGGGGCTGGTGGGAGACCCTGCCCCACCTGGGCATGAGCCCAGCCCCATCCCTGCAGCCAGTTCAGCTCTGCCCCATCCTGGCTTTGTTTGTCCCTGCTGTCCTGACCCAAACAAGGCGACACAAAACCCTTTTGGGGCCCTTAACCCTCCTCCTCCTCCTCCTCCTCCTCCTCCTCCTCGTCCCTCTCCATCTGCAGCAGGAGCCCCTCGGGCAGCACGAGGCAGGATTAGGGTCAGCCCCCCCAGGCACCCAAAAAGCAGCAGCAACCCAAAATCAAAGGCAGCCCAGACAATGGCAGAGCTGCGGGCTCAGGCACAGCATTAAGCAGCAGCATTACCAGGGCTGGGGACAGCCAGTGGGGACATTAAAGGGACCAGGGAGAGCCAGTGGGGACATTACCAGCGCTGGGGACAGCCAGTGGGGACATTAAAGGGACCAGGGAGAGCCAGTGGGGACATTACCAGCGCTGGGGACAGCCAGTGGGGACATTACCTCCACTCACAGAGCACGGCTTTTCTCACAGCAGCTTTGCTTTTCTCTGAGTTTTGCCCGGGCTGTGTTTCCATTTTTCTCAAGAAAATTCCTGTTTGGCTCTAAGAACCTGCTGCACTTTGCTGCTCAGCTCTCGGGGGCTTTTCCTGTCAGCATCCTGAGGAGCATCCAAGAATTCCCCTTCTCCCCCTCCTCACTGCCAGGTTTCATTTCCTTCCTTTTCCCATTTTCCTCCAGTTTCCCTTTCTGGAGTTGAATGACACTGTGCTAATTTGCAGCCCAGCTCCTCCTGAGACTGTGGAGCTTTAATTATATTTTTCTCCTGGTTAGTGCAAGGCTGGGCTATAATTATGGCAGGAAGAGCATTACTTAGGACTGACCTGGGAGCAGCATTCCCTCTGGGAGCCAGGGCACTGGCTGCTCCCAGGAATTCTGATTTGAGGTGCTGGACAGCAGATCCCCTGTGCTGGAGATCCCTGGGACTCATCCCTGACACCAGTGATGGTCCCTGCTCCCATAACCAGCCCAGCCATTATTACAAACCCTTGGACTGTGGAAGCAGGAGGAAATCCTGGAGAGTTGTAGGGTTTGTCTGTTTTGCTTTAGAAGTGCCATCCTCCATCCTGGAGAGCTGCAGTCAGTCCTGATCTCCCCTGACATTCCCTTTGCATCCTTCCTCCACAGCAGTGCCAAAAACGAGGGGCTGGGATGAGCTCCCTGGCCCACCTTTGCTGCCTGCATATTTTATTTTATTTTATTTTATTTTAGTGGATGATGACACACCAGTGCCTACAGCTAATTTGCCTGAGGTGTCAATTAGCACTAATGAGATGAGACTTGGGGTGTCCAGTGCATCCTTCATCCTTCCAGGGTGGCAGCAGGAGGAGTGCTGGCTCTGGGCTGATTTGAGAGGGAATAAAGAACTCCCAGAGCACTCAGAGAATACCCTGAACATTCATTTGGAACAAAGGAACTGGAAAAGAGTTCCCTCCTCGCCTCCCTCTGAAAACTGGTCATGGAATCATGGAAAGATTTGGGTTGGAAAGGACCTCAAAGTTCATCCAGCTCCACCCCTGCCGTGGGCAGGGACACCTTCCCTATTCCAGGCTGCTCCAAACTTTCTCCTGGACACTCCCAGGGATGGGCCAGCTGCTCTCAGCAGGAGTTCCCCAGCCCTCATTCACATCCCTTCTCCCCCATTCACTTCACCTGAACAATTCCAGAGAATCAGAGGGAATTATGCATTCACCCACTTTAATTCCAGCAAAGAAAATTTAGGAGAATCTCCTCTCGACCCTAAAAGAAATCCCTTAAACGTGCAGGTATCACTGTGCTCTACTCAGACTCCAACAACTTTAGGAAAGCAATTTACTTGTCTCCAGAACACTGTGTTTTTAGCCTACTTTCCTCAGGAAATGGGGCTCACTCCTGTGATTGTGCTGTTTATATATCTATATGCCATCACTCCCACACTAATAACTTTTGAACGTGTTGGCCAATTCCAACCAAATCTGACAGAGCGGCAGAGTTTTCAAAAATACTGAATTCTTACAAATTTAATGAAAGCCGTGGGTGGGCACAGATTTTTTTTATTTTTTTTTTTTCCCCCACCAAGGGAAAGGCTGCAGAGTGAACTCAGATCAGACAGAAAGGAAAACACATACGCACACAGCCACGCCAGGAGCTGGGAATTTGGAATTTATGTTGGCATTAGAGGGGGGATATTCCACCCCTGAGCCCCCAAAACCTCGGGAATGAGCACCAGGATTGTCCCCCAGCTCTGTCTTGTGCCATTTGGGCGATGCAGTTTGGTGTGGGCACAGCAGGGGAGGGTTCCTTCATTAGGAAGCTTTAAAATTAATCGGACTAAGATTAATAAGAAAGCTTTTCTATCTGGATCTCAGGATGTAAAACCTTGCTGTGCTCTGGTTCTGCAGGCTCAGGGACTCTGCCAAAACCCTCACGGGGAGGGGGAGCTCTAGCTGAGGGATTGGAGGTTTCAGACAAAGCGGTTTAAGGTAAAAGAGCAGAGATTTACGTGGGATATTGGGAAGGAATCCTTCCCTGGACCCACCTAATCCCATCCAGCTCCAGCTCCCCACCCTCCCTGCTGCTCTCCAGCAGAGCCCTGGGCCACCCAGTCAGTGCAGGGCAGGGAGGTGGTCACACTTGGCATCCATGATTGGATTTTTACCCCTTCTCTCCTATAATTAGAGGTGGAATATTACACATCAAGAGCTCATTAAGCATCTCTTCCAATCCCACTCTCTATGGGGATTCCAGGATCACTTCCACAGTGTTCCAGGATCATCACCACTTGGGATAGAGGATGCTCAGCTTCTCAGACCCAGCATCCCATGGCAGACTGGAGCTCCATGTTTCCAGGATCCATCCCACAGCACGCTAGAACTCCACATTTCCAGGATTCCAGCCTTTCGAGGCATTCCCATCCATCCCCAGATCACAGGGAAAGATCTGCTCTTCCCACTCCTCTGCAGTCTGCTTCCTACCTGGCATTCTAGTGGGATTTTTAATTTTTTTCCCAGCCATCAGCTCAAAAACATCATCAAGCCCAAATGTGCTCCCAAAGCAGGCCTGGGAGGCTCATTCATATTGCAGATAAACCCTTGGCAGACGTGCTGATAAAGATTTCAAGTGTGACTCTGCATACAAATATTCCAGACCCAGCAATTAATCCAGCACAGGAGGCTGAGGAGGTACCTGGGTTTTTCCCCTAACCCCAGCCCTTTTTGCCAGCCTGGCTGCTAAATATAGCTCTTGCTCAGAAAACAGAAAGGAATGACATGCTCTAATAAACCACCCCAAAATGTGATACAAAGAGCCCTGAATTCTCCAGAGGAGCTTTTCCTCCTCTCCTCACTGCTGCTCTGGGAGATTCCTGCAAGGCTCCAGCTGCCTTTTGGGAGTCAACTACAGGGTGCTTGAGCTGGTCCTTCTTTGAGCTGGGACCTTATTTCAACTTAAATTAGACCTGGCTCATTTTCCCCTTCCCTCCTGCTGGTTTTCAGCCGGATCAGATCCCAGCTCTGGATCTCTGAGCAGTTCCATGAGGGCTGCACAGGGAGAAGGGACATTATTGGGAACCCAGATCTGCTGTTTTCCAACAGAGCCTCAGCCAGGGAAAACCCTCCCCAGGGCTGAAGCCACATATTTGACTGGTTTTCCACTCAAAAGCCCTTTTGGGAATGGAAATAGCTGGGAATCCTCCCAGCACAGGCCAGCCCTGGGATGGTTCCTCTTGGCTATGAGTCAGGCAGAGGATATGGGCAACCAGCACCTCAGGAGCTCTTCTGCTTATCCAAGAGGAAAGGGAAAAATGGGATAAATAACCCATTTATTTATACCCATAAATAACCCATTTATACCCATAAATACCCACAAATGGGTTATAAAGAACCCATTTATAACCCTAAGTGACAGCTCTCAGCCTGTGACAGCCACCAAGGTGCCACCACCCCCTGCTCTGGTGACCCTGTGTGGCCTCCCTGCCTCACCTGGGGAGGTTGTGCATCCCCAGCCCACTGGGAATTCCCAGGGGGATCCAGCTGGGCTTGGATCCACCCTGTTTTGAGCAGCACCCCGAAGCTTGGGCAAACCCAAGGCTGCTGTGAGATCCAACCTGCAGATGCTCACCATGAGCTGCTTTCCTCCATCAGCACCCCAAAAACCAACAAAACCAGCACACAACAAAACCAACAAAAACCCTTCTCCCCTTTATCCCAAGCCCCCACACATCAGGATGGGCAGAAATCCCCCAGGACAGGATCCTAACTCAGACACACCAGGATGGGCTGGATCCCAGCTCAGACACACCAGGATGGGCAGGAAATCCCCCAGGACAGGATCCTAACTCAGAGACACCAGGATGGGCAGAAATCCCCCAGGGCAGGATCCCAGCTCAGACACACCAGGATGGGCAGGAAATCCCCCAGGATGAGATCCCAGTTCAGACACCCCAGGACATGCAGGATCCCCTCACCTGGACGCCGCGATCTCCGCTTTCTGCTTGGCGATGGTGGCCGCCCTCTCGGCCGCCTCCACGGCCCGATCCACCTTCTCCCGGATCTTGCTGGCGCGCAGCGGGATCAGGTTCTTCCTCTTGCCGCTGACCAGGATGTTCTGCTTGTACTTGCCCTCCTCCTTGGTGCCATCGGGGAAGGTCATGCAGCCGTAGCCGTGGCGTTTGTTGCTGGCCCACTCGCCCTCGTACTTGAGCCCGTCCGAGCGCTGGCTCACGCCCGAGCCCGAGCGCTTGTCGTTCTTCCACTCGCCCACGTAGATCTCGGTGGTGGTGGCGTCGATGTCGTCCTCGATGACCGAGAGCTCGGCCTCTCCCTCTCCCAGGCTGATGGTGGAGTTGATGTCGCTGGCGGTGGAGCTGACCGTGCTCATGCCGGCCTCGCTCCGGAACGAGCTCTGCTTGCTCCGCTGGCTGGCCAAGGAGCTCTTGGACTCGGACTTGCGGAGCTTGAGCCCGCTCAGCAGCGAGCGCCGGAAGATTCCCTTCTTCTTGCTCTTGAGGATCTCGGCGTCGCTGTGGGCCATGAGGACGAAGCCGCCGCGGGACACGGCCGGGCTGCCGGCCACGGCGGGCGAGGCGTCGGGGTGCAGCGCCGTGCCGTTGGTGTGCTCGCTGCGCAGGGAGTTGATGGACGTCCTCAGGGGTGACCTGATGACCGCAGCCATGCCGTAGGGAACGCTCTGCCGCACGCCGTAACCCTGGCGCATCCCCCCGACCCACTGGCCCTGGTATGTGCCTGCGGAGAGGAGGCGAAAGCAAACAGGGGGTGGGTCACGGTGAGTGGACGTGCTGTTAGAGGTTAGGAAAATTACAGCCAGGAAAATCATTCCCAGGCTGGAGTTTCTCCTGGTTCTCTCAGATCCGTTCCCAAGCTGATAACGCGTTCAGCTCCGGTAGGGAGCTCTTCCCAGGACGATAGCTTTGTCAAAATAGAATGGAATTAATAACACAGATTAACACTTGGTGCCAACCATGGGACCCGTTCTGAAGCACGGTCCCAGAGGCATTTCTCCAACTATCCTATGAGCTACTGTCTTGTCTTAGTTCATCAGAACACCCTATAAATACAAATCGTGTTCTCAATAAAAATCTTCCTTTCCCCAAGGAAGTCCGTGTCGCTCATTGCTTTCTTTAGCTCAGTAGTAACAGTGGTGAATCATGGTTTTAAGAGTTAAGATTTTCGGCTAAGGGTAGAAGTCATTTCCACGACCAAGATGTCAGTTAGGTAGGTAAATGGTTAATGATCACTAGATGCTTAAGCTAGAGCTAATTGGTATAATTACCTGCTATTATGAACTTACATATAGAATAGTGTAAAATAAGTAAACCGTAATCACAAAGCACGAGGCCTTGGATCGTGCCAGAGGGTCACCGAGACCTGATGAAGACTCTCCTGACTTCATCCTTGGAGACCACTGACCCATTCCGAGACCACCAACCCAATTCAAGAGAAGAATTGTGCATGCATGAAGGACTAATGGGATCATTTTAATATCAAATAGGGATGGGAGGTGCCGGGGTTATGCATTTGTATTGTATGTAAGATCTTAGGGAATAAATAGATGGCAAAAAACCTTGTTTGGGGCGGTCACACCTTTCGGAGGTGACACCCAAATAAACATACCTCTTTCTAACTTTAATTAGTTAGCAGGTCTCTGTCCATGATTATACCAGTTTTAACAATTCAATGGTATGAAACTCCTCTAGGAGCGCTTTGCAGCTCTGTGTCAGGAAAATTACTCCACAAACATCAGAGGTTGATGTCGCTGCAAGGCTACGGAGCAGCTAAAAAACACAGCGACACAGGCTTCATCCAGAAAGCAGAAGAATGGATTTATTGCAGGAGTAGACACATTTTTATAGACTGGTTCTCTGAACCAAGGATAGAATAAACTCATTGGTCCAAGGAAGGCAAAACCTCTCGTAAACATGCTTTTACCAAAACATCATGTTCCTTACACACTCCTCCTGTCCACAACACCAGGTGCTAAACTTTGTTATTAATTTTTTCCCTTCTATTTTCCTTTGAGTAGCTTGGGAAAACTTAAACTGCTGTTTTCCCTGGCTCTTACCAGCATCTACAGCTCATGGTATCAAACTCCTCTAGGAGCCCTGTGCAGCTCTGTGTCAGGAAAATTAATCCACAAACACCAGAGGTTTATGTTCAAAAAGGAGACAGAGGAGTCCTTTTTGCTTTATTGGGAAAAAGGGAGAGGCCATGGGGCATTCCCCTGGGATCTCTCCAATTTTTAGAGGATGCAGCCTCCCTTTTTATCCAGGATTCCAGCCTTTCGAGGCATTCCCATCCATCCCCAGATCACAGGGAAAGATCTGCTCTTCCCACTCCTCTGCAGTCTGCTTCCTACCTGGCATTCTAGTGGGATTTTTAATTTTTTT
>VWZS01004465.1:211167-225781 GCA_013397075.1 Rhabdornis inornatus
TGCTGGTTTTATCTACCAGCAGATTCACAGCTTGTTCGTAAAGACAAATCCAGCATTCCTCTCATCTGGAATCCCAGTCCCATCTCTGGGATGAGGATCGCAGTGTCAGGGTGTTGAGGGAAAATTGGTTGGATTGCAGATTTGCAAGGCATCAAGGAGCTGCCCCTTGGCTCAATCCCTAATGTGAAAGGGAAGGGAGCAGGGGTGTGGAATTGGGGAATGCTTATCCAGGAGCACACTCCCATCCCATCCATGCTGCTGGCAGGGATGGCATCTCACAGTGGATGAATAATGTAAAACAATACATTTATTTATATATTATATATAATGTAAAACAATACATTTATTTATACACACAGTGCCTTCATCCGCTGTGCTGGGGGAGGAGGCAGCTCCACAGAAATAAAGGCCTCACAGGGAGAGATCCATTTGGATATTCCCCTTGGAATTGTGCCCCTGTTGGAGCCCCTTCATCTGTGTGGGCACTTCCTGGAGTTTCTGAACTGCTTGTTGGTGGCACGAGACACACACAGGGACTGGGAATGGGGGGACAAGGAACCCACCCAGCCCAGAGGGCACAGCTGGATCTCACAGCACCCTCCACTGAAATTTGGGGTGGGTAGTAATGGGCTGAGGGTTCCTAATCCCATCCCCTCCTGGAGCTCAGAGGTTGGCACAATTCCAACCAGTTCCAAGCCTTATCCCAGCTGGTTGAACTGCAGGGCTTGTTTTTATTCTTAGGTCAGCTTAATCTCCAGACCAGCTCGAGATGCAGTGATGTTCTGCTCACCTAAACCCTCCTGGGGCAGATCCAGGAGCCCGAGGGTGGCTCCTCACCAGGCTCTGGAGCTGCTGGAATGCTGTGAGGAGTCCCAGCCCCGGGATGTGAAGAGCTGGGATGAGCACAGGCAGCACCTCGCAGCACTGGGACCTCCCTTTGTGCCAGCCCAACTCCCAAATGCCCGGGGAGTCTGAAAATAGATCTGCTGAAATACTGAGCCCTGTGAGAATGGGGCCAATCCTACCCCAGGACTCCCCAAGGAATTTCCCTGCCTGGTTCTGGGGCTCAGCAGTGGCTCTGGGCTGGAGCAGCTCTTGCAGAGCACAGGAACTGCTCCCTGAGAGTGTGAAACCAGCACCTGGCCACATTTTGGGGTGTATTTTGGGGTGTATTTTGGGGTGTATTTTGGGGTGTATTTTGGGGTGTATTTTGGGGTGCTTCAGCTCTCTTTTAGCTGCCAGCGCTTTGCACAAATCCTCCAGGATTTGGGCATCCTTCCCTGTGCTCCAATGGCATTACATTAGTGAGGTGACAGCTTTGTGCACCCCAAAAAACCAACAGGGCCAAGCTGGGGAGCCCACAGAGCCTGCCTTGGAGAAGGGACGTGGAGAGGCAGGGGCAGGCAGGATTTATAGGGTTTATAGGATTAGCAGTGGGATTAGGGCAGGCACTGGCAGGGCAGGGAGAAGGATGGGGGCCAACCTGCGAGATGCAGCTCAGGGGACACAGCAGACATGTCCTGAGGGGGGCTTTGAGCAGCGAGCCTGCCTTGTCCCCTGTGGTGTCCCCAAAAACAGGGAACAACCAGTGCCATGCACCCACGGCTCTCCCCATGGCTGGAATGGTGGCTGTGGCAGGGGAGTCCCTGCATTTCCAAGGTGTCCTTGGGGACACGGCAGCTCCTCTCTTCCCTTTCTGTCTCCATCCCAGAGTATCTCAGCAGCACAATGGAGCAACTGGGGGGAAGATTTCCCCCAGCACCCTGAGTTCCCTCGCTGTAAAAAACTGTTATTCCCATTCCCATATCTTTGCCTGAGAGCTCCTTAATTTCAAAATTATAATAATTTAGAGGAAAGGGGTTTACACTTCCCATTTCAAGAGAGGTTTCTGCCTTTCTTAACAACCACCTGTCTTTCAAACCAAAACACTCACCAAGGAGCCCCGAGGGTGGCTTGAGTTCCCTAGAGATGGATTCAATGGGTTTCAGGGAAAGATGCCAGTGTGGGCAAGGGCACAGGGAGAACAGGTCCTGCATGAGATCCACCAGATCCCACCCTGCCCAAGTCCTGATCTCCCTTTCCCTTGGCTGAATCCCTTGACTGAATGAATCCCTTGACTGAATCCCTTGACTCGATCCCTGACCCCACACAGGTCCCTCAGCCTCCTCATCTCCCGGCAAATGCGAAGCTGAAAAAACTCCCAGGATTAAGCTGGAGCAGCGTGGAGGATCACAGCCCTGTGCTGAAAACCTGAGGGACTGGCAGGGAGCAGAACAAAGCTCTGCAGGCTGGAGCACTGGCGGCAAATTGGTCCCAGCAGGTCCCAGCTGCAGCCTGTGCTGTCCCCAGCCAGGTTGAGGTGCTGCCATCCCTGCCTGGCCTTCAAACCTGCTCCTGGGATGGCACAGCTGCCAGGAGCACTCTCAGCATCTCCTTGGCATCTGCTTGGCATCTCCTTGGCATCTCCTTGGCATCTCCTTGGCATCTCCTCAGCATCTCCTCAGCAAGGTGGATTTTCCAGCCACTCTGTCCTGCTTGTCCTCTCCCAGCACCCTGGAGCAACTCCCAACCCCCAGCTCTGCTTTCCTGGATGTCCTTGCTTCCCTGCGTGGCAGCAACCTGGATT
This sequence comes from Rhabdornis inornatus, assembly GCA_013397075.1. NCBI lineage: Eukaryota > Metazoa > Chordata > Aves > Passeriformes > Rhabdornithidae > Rhabdornis > Rhabdornis inornatus. The sequence continues at coordinate 213,794 of VWZS01004465.1, forward strand.
ATCCCCAGGGATCACTCAGAGGCCACCCTCGTGTCCCCATGGCCACCAAGACAGCTGGGCAGATCAAAGAGCTTCCTGTCAGGGAGCTCAGTTCTTCCTCAGCCAGCAGTGCTTCTTCCTTCCCCTGGCTTCACGATGTTTTAAACCCCTGGATATCCCAGGATTTGGCCATGGAGCCACCAGATCTGAGCCACCTCCTTCCCGAGCCCCGCTCAGCTTAACCTCTGCCCCAACATTTGCAGATATGTGCACAAAGCTTGATCTCACAAGGAGCCTGGAGACTCCTTCTCCCTGCAGAGGAAAGAAATTTCCCCATTTCAGGATATTCCCCTTCATGTGCCAGGATGGAGCAGCTGCAGCTGCTCCGGAGCTCGGGAGATGGGAAGGGAATGTGAGCAGGAATCTGGCACGGTGGGGACAGCAGGGTGGGGTTTGAGTGGTGCAATGAGCACTTCTGATGGAACAGAATGGAGAAAAACAAGGATTTTTGTTCTGAGCACCTCACAGGGTCGGGATGCAGCAGGGGAATGTGCTTCCCTTGAGATGGGAAGCAGGGAGCAATCCAAGGCAATGCTGGCCACAAACCAGAGAAGAGCTGAAGTGATGGAGGAGAATCCCTGGGGAGGAAAATGTCCCAACCCCTTCCCTCAGCCATGCAGGGCACTCCTATAGATGCCACAAATACCTCTGTCACTTCTGGGCAGCCCTTTTGCACTGGGCAAAAAGGACAGAGAGAGAGAAGAAAGTCTTGGACTTTCTTTTTTTTGGTGGAAAGTCAAGAGAAAGGTGATGCCACAAAGCGTGAGGAAGTGGCCACGTCCATGGCAAGCAGAGCCAAGGAGAGGGCACAACCTTAGGCTAGGAGAAAACAACTGGAGTCATCCCAAAAGATGGACTGGAGAGAATATTTATTTCACCAGTTATTTCAGATTAAACTGGTGAGGTGTAAGAAAGGGAATGGGCTCGTGGAAAACACAGGGATCCGTGCAGAGAAGAAAATGGGCAGTGCTGATGGACATGTTCACTGGGGTTCCTAAGCCTGAATTTGGGGTTTTTTTGGCTCACTCCCCTTGGAGCAGGGCTGCCTTGTTTCCAGAACTCCTGCAGGAATTGCCATGGCCTTGAGGAGCATGCAGAGCCCCATCCTTGGCCAGAGGCAGCGGGGCTGAGAGCAGAGAGCAGGAGGTCCCTGGGCTGGGAAGCAACACTCCTGATTTTCCAGCAGTGACAGGGAGCAGCACTTCCTCAGCATTTGGCTCAAATCCACCCTGGGAAGACGGCTGAGAGTCTGCAGGACAGCTCCTGGTGGCCCCAGAATGCCAAAATCCCCAAAATCAGGGCTGGCCTGGGTTTGCACCTTGCAGCAAAGGAGGAGGTGAGCCAGATCCTGCACCTCCACATTCCCTGCTGGAAACAGGGATAAGGCAGCAGCATTCCAGCACTTCAGCTGGGGTTGGGAATTCTAATCTGCTCCTGTTGGAAAAGGATGGGAGGCATTGCAGGAAGAGCAACATCTTTCTGTTCATTTCCATTCCTTTGCCAGAGAGATTTTGGGGATTTTGCTGGGAAGGGGAGGAGCAATCTCCAGCTCTGGCTCATCCCTCTGGGATCCAGGAATGTGGGGATGCAGGACTGCTCCCTCTTGCTTACAAGTTCTTTCTTCTCCATGGCTGGGAAGTGGCAGCCAAGCTAAGCTTGCTGTCCCAAACTGAGGAATTTCCTGGACCTGGAGTCCTTTCCTGCTTATGGAGAGATGGTGAAACCCCACAGTGATGCCCAGGGAAATTCAGCTTTATAACAAATAAACATCCCAGGGAGCTCCCTCAGGAACAGCTGGAGCTTGAACCACACAGGAGGAAGCCCAAAGGGAGGATGTTGGGCTGCTCAGGCACGTGGGGCTTCCTCTGGTTCAAGGTGGGACCATGCACTTGGATATAAACCTGGTCCATGATGTTGGAAGGAGATAAAAATAAGGATTTTTTTGGTTGGAATGACTGAGTTTTCTTTCTCCCCTGTGCCTATACCCAAGATTTGGCATTTTGTATTTGCTGAGCCCTCTGGCCCCACTCCAGGAACACCATTAAGGAGAAGCTTTATGGCTGCTCCCAGGCTTTTCCCAAACCCACACGGCCAGCTCCGTGTCCTGCAGGATGAATCCTTTGGCAAACACATGGATAAAGCCCAGGGGAGGTTTGCACAGACTTGCCCTCTTCCAGCTCCTCTTATCCAAGCAGGAATCTGGGATGTTGTGAAGCACTTTGAGGGCACTGGACACACATGTGTAATTATCACAACCTGACCTCAGAAAAAGACAAAAATTTGGAAAAAATTCCTTCTCCATCTCTAACACTGAGCTAAAAACCCAAGCACACTGGGTCGATATTCCCAGGTTAGACAAAATAATCAGGAACAAGGATGCAGCTTCCCAGGTTTGCCTGGAAAATGGGAGCAGCAGGCTGCAAAGGGCAGGAGCTCTGTCCCATCCTTGAGGCACAGCCAGAGCTCCTGGTCCAGCATTCCCGAACTCCCAGCCCTCCTTCCCCACCCAGCAAAATCCCAGGAAGGAGGGGGAAGTTGTCCAAAGTGCCCCTCCACTTTTCCAAGCCAAAGTAATTAGGTTTTACAAATTGCTGATTTATCTCACAAAGGATCCTTCCTGGTGTGCTCAGCCCCCCTCTTATCTCTGCCCTCTGCAGCATATTAATTAAAGATGTCCAATGGCAATAATTAGGCTGGGCTCTTGGATTCTGACAGGAGGAGGGAGTTTTACAGATATCCCTTCCCAGCTGCTCGATACCACAGATCCCAGGAGGATTCACACACAAACCATCTCAGGAATACCCATCCCAAAGGGAAGAAGTCCGGGAGAAAAGAGAGGACTGGAGGGTGCTCATGCAGCCTCAGTTCTGATGGTGTGACAGTGGGGACACCCCAGGGAATCACCAGGAAAAATGTGTCCCAAATGTCCTCCCTGACTCTATGGGGACTCCTGAGCACAGGATCACAGAATCCCAGAACGGGTTGGGTGGGAAGGGACCTTAAAGTTCATGTTGTTCCCACCCCTGCCATGGCAGGGACACCTTCCACTATCCCAGGGTGCTCCAGCCTGGCCTTGGGCACTGCCAGGGGTCCAGGGTCAGCCACAGCTTCTCTGGGAATCTGTGTCAGGACCTCCCACCCTCACAATTCCTCCCCAAGATCCCATCCATCCCTGCCCTCTGGCAGTGGGAGCCATTCCCTGTGTCCTGTCACTCCACACCTTGTCCCCAGTCCCTCTCCAGCTCTCCTGGAGCCCCTTTAGGCTCTGGAAGGGGCTCTGAGCTCTCCTTGGAGCCTTCTCCTCTCCAGATGATCCCCCCCAGCTCCCCCAGTCTGGCTCCTGAGCTCCAAGGGCTCCAGTCCTTGGAGCATCTCCTTGGCCTCCTCTGGAATTGCTCCAGCAGCTCCACATCCTTCTCACATTGGGAAGCCCCAGAGCTGGAAAAGCACTGCAGGTGGGGTTTCAGAGGGGGACAATCCCCTCCCTCAACCCCCTGGTCACTGCATGGGCGTGGGGACACGTTTCCTGCCAGGACACCCCTCCTGCACTGTCCCTCCTGGCACAGGACACCGTGTCCAGCTGGGTGACTTCCACACCCTGCCCTGTGCCCAGCTGCTGCTCTCACCCCTCAAACCCTCCCCAAAATCCCACCCAGGCACGGCATGGGTGGCTGGGAGATGCCACCTGCGTTGCCCACTTTGGAATGTGGGAATCAGTGATGCTGCCCGTGTCCAACACCACACAGACACAGAATCCACAGCAAATTATCCCCCCTCCAGCCCTGCCAAGGTTTTCCATCACCAAGCCACGCTAAAAACACAGTCAGATGCTTCTGCTGTGGCTGCTAATTTGCCAAAAATATGCTGTGGCAACTGCTTACACAGGGGAAGGAATAAAGTATGGATTTTTGAGTATGCAAATCTAATCTGCAGGCACGAACACGTGATGGGTGTTAGTCATAGTGCTAATGCTGGGTGCATCCAGACACGGTGGGCACAGCCAGGGCTGGGCAGCCAGGGGGACACAGAGGGAAGGAGGAGAGGATGAGGAGGATGAGAGCTGTCAGGGGCTGCTGTGCTCCTGCCTGCGTGCACAATTAAATCTGGTTTGGGGGGGGTCAATAAATAATAAAGAATTACAGCTCGTGTCGGCTTGTGCTTCTAAAAGCAAGGAGGCTCCATCTAAAGGAATCAAGCAGTGGAGGTGCTGGGTTTGGATGGGGTTTGGATGAGGTTTGGATGGGGTTTGGATGGGGTTTGGATGGGGTTTGGATGGGGTTTGGATGGGGTTTGGATGGGGTTTGGATGAGGTTTGGATGGGGTTTGGATGGGGGTTGGGTGGGGGTTGGATGGGGTTTGGGTGGGGTTNNNGTTTGGATGGGGTTTGGATGGAGTTTGGATGGGGTTTGGATGGGGTTTGGATGGGGTTTGGATGGGGTTTGGATGGGGTTTGGGAGCGGTAGGGATGGGAGCAGGGATGGGTTTGGAACAGGCAGAACCTCTGCAGGAGCTGGGGACTGCAGGGAGGAGATGGATTTCTACAGCCTCACTCCTCAGCCAGGGAATCTGCCTCCTCCTCCTACTCCTCCTCTGGATGCAAATAACAACAAAAGTATTTCTGGCTGAAATATCATGGAACAGGGATTGCTGAGCCATTCTCCTTGGGGAAAAATCACTGGGAACTCACAGGTGGCAAGAAGGTTCCTCTGGGGGGTAGGAGCCCCATCCCAAACATGGGGACACATTTATGTCCTCATTGCCTATCCCAAGGATGCTCTGCAAGCAGCAGGATGAATGCTCCTCCCTCACTGGGAAACATGAAAAAAAAATCCTGTATGGAAATTAATGTTTTCCAAGGCATTTCATCAATTTGCTTCAAGGGGAAAAACTCTGTTCTTCAGGAAAAAACAAGCATCCCTTCCTCTTCTCATTGCTTCTGCACCTCCTGCTTCCCCAAACCTGTTGGGAAGTGCCTTTTCCAGCCAGAATTCACAGAAAGGCTTCAAAAAACCACAATAAAGACAATCAAATCTTGGCTTCACTGATTCTGATGGGGCTCATGGTGCCTCTCAGGCCAGTGGTGATTCCTCCTAAAGCTCCGGGTCCTGAAGTCAGGGAAAATACAACTTTTACAAGGAAACAACCAAAGAAAGACATTTCTGGTTGTCTGTCCCGGGAGTGGGAAGGGCTGGCTTTGTCAGACACAGGGAAAGTCAGGGAAGCATCATCCCCTGGTGAAATGGGGCCCCAGTTTTCCCAGGGCTGATCCCTGTGGATTCAGCCATCAGCTGGGGTCAAGAGCAGGATGAGGGATGCAAACCACTTCAGGATATTGCTCAGCACCTTTATTGAGGCCAATGTGCTCCTCTCACAAAGCAGAGTGAAATCAGGCTAATGCTGATTCCCTTAATCCCCCCCTGCTCTAATCCTGCCACAAACTCCAGGATCTCTCCCGCTCCTCAGCGGAAATTTGGGAGCAAGAGCTGATTCCCAACCTCTCCCAAACTGAGGGCAGGGCTGGGTTTGGAGGCTGCATCCCCCCCCAAGGAGTGGGATGAGGCTGAGCTCCCCATGGATCAGGGGTAGGAGGCTGCTCCAGGATGGGGTGAGGCAAGAGCAGGGTTTATTTATTCCCTGTGAAATAAATCATGGAATCACAGAGAGATTTGGGTTGGAAGGGACCTTAAAGCTCATCTCATTCCATCCCTGCCATGGGCAGGGACACCTTCCACCACCCCAGATTGCTCCAGCCCCCTCCAGCCTGGCCTTGGACACTTCCAGAGCCTTATTCAATCTCAGGGAAACACCTTGCAGACCCCAGGTGACGCCCTGAGCAGGAAATAATACCTTTGTAGTGATCATTTTCTTGTGGAAATCAGCAAAATGAGAGGCCTTGCTCTGGCTGTTCACTCATTCATGAAAATTCATGATGCTCTGCTGTGTGCTGAGAGTGAGTGGAACCTCTTCAGGGAATAGTGTTGGGAAAGCAGTGGCTGTTCTTAGGGAATGCTCGTGTATCCATTGCAACTTTTAAGGACTTTTGATGCAAAGGCCAGATTCTGTCTTTGAAAAGCCAATATCAAAATATAAACATTTGCCTTTCAAGTTTTGCTTTCTGCAAGCTCCCAATTTTTTTTTTTTGTTAAAAAATACTTTAAAGTTGTGATTTAAACAGCTGAATCCAGGGGAAAATCACCATCAAAACTCTCCTGTAACTACTGCAAACTCCTGCAAAAAAAAATCCTTTCTTGCTCAGGGGTTCAATCGATGCCAAAACCAGACCCAAAGGCACAAAAAATCCCACGGGGCAGATGCTAAACCCCAGTTTAGCCCCTAAAAGACCATCCCCAAGCTCACCCTGCCCAGCTCCTCCATCTCCAAGTCATGCCTACATTAATACAGCTCATTCATCTACGTCAGCGTTACCTGACTCAAAGCATTCAAAATTCATCAGGTTCATTTTAAAATCGAGGCATTTTTAAACAGAAGGCATTTTTAGCTCTTGTCTGCTGCTTCCCAAGCCTGGAAGAATGACTTTTCTGCAATAGCCTGGGTGGAAACCTTGCTTCCAAACTGAAGCTGAAAATCTTGCAAAATCACATGATTCCACAAGCTGGAGCTTCTAAAGGAAAAAAAAAAAATGTTCAGCTCCAGGAGCAGATGTCACCCAACCACGAGGAGCCCCATGGGATATCAAATCACATGCAAATATCCTGAGATTTGCATTCAAAGCCATGAGAAACCCACCCCAGTGAAATGACATTAACACTGTCTGCAGGGCTGAAGTCACCCTCTGTTGTGGGTCAGGGAGAGAGGGTCCATGGGCTCCCCAAGGGTGGGGTCCTGCACAATTCCCTGGAAAATCACAGCTTGGATAAAAGACTTGGCAAGATGGAGTGAGGCCTGTCTGGCAATTTCTGTCTCATGTTCTTTCCTCCGAGGTCAAAATCCTTCTTCCTCTGTCCTGAGCTGTACCTGAAACTAAGCAGCATGTTCCAGTGAGAGAAGTAATTACCATGAGTTCATAGCATTTATTTTTAATGAGGCTGGTCAGAATCTTCATTTAGTATTTTGATTCATTTTTCTGTGCTTGGCAGCTCCTGATGTCTCTGGTTTTGCTCTCCTAGAACCACTGCAAGCAGCTCCCAGACCCAATCCAGACAGTGAGATGCTCCATCACCAAAACCTTGACTTTTTAAAATCAATTATTAGGCTTTGAGGGGTTTTTAGGACCAGCTCTGGCAGTGTCTGGGTGCTGCAGGAACGGGAGGATCGAGGATCAGAGCGCTCTTGTATTTGCTTTTTTCCACCCACTGTTTAAAGTGCATCAACAATTCCTTCCCAGCAGCAAAACAAGGGAAGAGCACAAGGGAAGAGCTGGTACTTTTAAGGTAATTCTGACATCCGTGCTATGAATAGATCCTGATGGAAATTTGCCCTCGCTCTCGGTTCCCTGTGCAGGAATTTGGGGGAAGGCTGGGGTGGGGAGAGGCTGCTGTGGGATGTGGGAATGGTTTGGGTCAGAAAGGACCTTAAAGATGTCTTTATTATTTATTTCTTTTGGTCCTTCCAAGCCTCCTGGTTGGTGATGGTTTGTCCCAAACCACCTGCTCAGGTGACAGGGTGCAACCCCTTCCCAGACAGGCAGGTCCTCACGGAGCAGCCCTTCCTGCTGGCTTTTGGGAAATGTTCCGTGCTTTTCCCCCTCCTCAACCACTCCCAAGCCATTTGGTCGTTAGCTCCTGGTGCACCTGCTAAGAGAGGTGTCACCAAGTGCCACTGCAGGGCTGGGAAAGTGGGACATGGAGCAGGACAGGCTGGCAGGGCCCCACCCTGGCAGATCCCAGCACTCCGCTTCCCTCTCCCCATGGCAGGAATATTCCCAGCCCGGGCCAAGAAAACCCACTTGCCTACTCAGCCAGTGCTAACAATGCAAACACTAATTATATTTCCCTCACCTATCAAAGGATGATTCATTTTAGGTGAGTGGGCACGGAGATTACACAAGATGAACACCACCATGCGACCGCCCGGCCCTTTCGGGGTAGCCCTCCTGAGAAATAAGGATTTAGGGAGCATGGGACATTCAGGATGGGGAGAGGACTGAGGATGAGCCTGGTTCACAGCAGACACCTCCAGCCTGTCCCATTCCCTCAGGGATGCTGGGCAGTGGGCACCCAGGATGGGGGTGGTCCCATCCCAGAGCCCCTGTCTTGTTTAGGATCCCAGCTGGGAAGAGGTGGAAGGAGGAGGAGAACAGCATTGCTAGGGATGGAAAGGGCAAAAACAGATTTGGGGCTTCCTTCAGCCACCCCATCTCATCCACCCCCACAGCCATGGATTCAGCAGCTCAACCCAAACCCAACACAGAGGATTCCCATGGGAAGTCTGGAGCTACAACTCCAGCTGTCCCCGGGGTGAAATCACCGAGCATCCCCAAAGTATCTGAGGCAGGAGGCATCTGTGATGTCTCCTGATCTCCAGACTGGATCAGAAGAGGGTCTCCAACCCTCTTCTGGCCCAGGTCCCTCCATCTCCACTGCCAGCATCCCCAGGCTCACATCCCAGGTGGGTGCAGCCCCTTCCACCTGAAGCAGGGGAGCAATTCCTGCTCCCACTCCGGAGCTGGGCTGAATCACACAAGTGCTTCAACTCCAGCATCCGACTGGAGCAATCCTTGGCAGCCTGGTTTATGTAAGATCAGGGTGCCCTGGAGGGGGGCAGGGGGCTTTTTTTGGCAGGAAGATGAGGATGCAGCAGCAGTGCTGGGGATGTCTGAGGGACTGAGGCCATGGGGACAGCAGGACAGCGCCGAGGCCGCGTGCCAGCCGTGCCAGGGACCCTGGGCAAGCGTGGGCTCCTGGGAGAACAGCACAGCTCCCTCGGCTGATCTGGGCTCTGAGCTGATGGACACGGATCCCCTGGACTGGGGGAGCAGGATTTTCTCTGCTTGGGGGTGGGAAGGGCGTGGGGGGGCTGGTCGGCGTGGGGGGACAGGCGTGGGGTGCGCGGCGTGTGCGGCGTGGGAGGTGTGAGCTCGGCAAGCTGCGCGTGGGGGCAGCGCTGGCAGGGAGCCCCCGGGCCACCATGAGCCACCCCCAACACCCAGCAGCCACCCAGCATCCCTCCCAACAAAGCGCCGGGGCAGGGGGAGCCGTGCCCTTCCCCGCTGTTGTGTGGGGGAATGGGAAAACCGGAGCAAATCCGTGGATTTTGGGGCTCCCCGAACCTCGCTGCGCATCCCCATCCCCAAGCCAGGGCTGGGGAGCTAAAAAAACAGAAGATGTGCAAGGGATGAATATTTATCTGTGGGTGGCAAGTGACAGATGCTGGGGCGAGGATTCTTGGATACTTCAGTTTGCTGGAGGTAATAACTGGAATAGATTAATGAGAAACATCCTTCCCAACAGTTCCCTCCCTGGTGCCACCGCTCCCGCACGCAGCGGCCTCTGGGACCCAAACACACAAAGTTCAGCAAGGCTTGGTGTCCAAACAGGCCGCAGGTGCTCAGCTTTGGTGGTTTCCACCCAGAATGGAGCCAGGAAACTGGGAAAGGGATGGAAACCCCGAGGCCTCTGGGTGCTGGGAGCTGAGTTGGTGAAAGTGGCCTTGGAGGTGGTTCTGGCCCAGCTGAGCTGGGGGAAGCTGGTGTGGAGGAGCATCCACAGATACCAGCGCTCTGCATTTCCCCAGCACGGCATTCCTTCCTCCTGGGAAGGTTTGCAGAGTCCCAGGGGGACCATTTTGCCACAGACCCTGCCCTTTCCCAGCACCGCTCCTCTTCCCTCCTCCCGAAACCGCGAACACGCGACATCGCTTCTGGGTCCCTGAATGCCGGGAAGCCGGACTGGCCTGACAAGATGGAAGGAAAAGCTCTTTGCTTCTGGTAGCTTCTCAGAAAAGGCTGAAAGTGCTGCTAAGCCACCCCAGTGTGGGGATGCTGCCCAGGTTTCCCTAAAAAACGCTGCGCTGCAGAGGATGGGGAGCGTGCCGGGGCGGGGGCACGTGCGTGGCTGCGGACAGGGCCAGCCCTGCAACACCCAGCCCTCAGAGACCTGTAGTTAGTCCAGACTTGTGTCTGTCCTCCCTCAAACCTCCCAGGCAGGGGCTGAGTGCCAGGAGGAGACAGCACCCACGTTGGGAGCGAGCAGAAACCCCCCCACAGCCCCTTCTGACCGCCTTGGACATGGGAGACGGCGATGATTCCCTGCCCAAGCTTTATTCTGGACTGAAGGACTGCTGGGATTTATCCATGGCTTCCAAACACACACCCAGCACATCCTAGCTCAGTCCCCCAGCATCCTTCCAGGCAGCTGAAACAAAAGGTTGCAGCTCTCTTTTTCTCCGGGAGAAAACCACCGGCACGAAATTATCATTAAAAATCCCGAGGTGGTTCTGCCTCTCCCCGCGAGAGCACAAAAAAAAGCAGCTGCAGGTGAGGTTTAACCTCCCCTCCCTGTGCAACCACAAAGCAGCAAACTGGGTTTTCCAGAGCAAGGTCTTGCAGCACCTTTCGGGAAGGCTGTGATGGAGCTCCCCGACGCTGCAATTTCCTCACCGGAGCCGTATGGAAAACCATAACGTCCTAAAAATAACCCGTGAGCCTGCTTCAGGAGGCCACAATTCCCAGGAAAACAAGGGGCCAGCAGAGCCCCGTGCCCCTGGCTGCTGGCAGGTAGGCCTGCCTCGGATTATGGTGGCAATTCCGATTGTGGAAGCAGCCACAACCCAGGAGAGAGGATGATACAGCCACTTACAGCACGGCACCAGCTGTTTCTCCCAGTTCAGCCCTAAAGCTTGTTAGCCCAGCAATTTTTTGGGTTTGATCACTCCAATTGGGTTTTCTTGTTTTTCCTCTAATCCCAGTTTCCCCTCAGCATCTCGTTAAGCCGTGTTGACGGCAGAGAAGAGCTCTGGTGATCCCTCTGAGCCCCTACGCTAAGCATTAAGCCGTAAACTAGGAATGTAAGACTCTTGTCTGAATTAAAGTCTTTTCCCTGGGGTATTATTGAGTGTGGGGCTGCCTTTGGAGGGGCTGGAGGAGGTGCAGAGCCCCCCCAGCCCTGGCTGGGAGCTCTGGCAGCACTGGAGCTGCCCCATCCTNCCATCCTGCCCCGCGTCGTTCCCGTGCAAATCCTACAGGTTCCAGTGGTGCAGTCAGAACTGCCAATCCCATGTGCAACTCGGGTTGTGGCCCCAAGGCCTGGCCCACCCCATGCTCCAACCCCTCTGGGCCAGAGCTGGGTGTCCCCCCAGCAGCACAGCCCCTTCCACATCCCAAAATCCTGCTTGAGGAGAGGAAGGAGCAGCCAGAGACCCCATGGAACATATGGGGCTACCTGTGGCCAAGAGCTGGGCTGGTGCCACGCTGGGCTGGTTCCTTCTCTCCTGCAGGGTGGGAGCATCCCTTGATCCAAGCCAGCAGGTTGCAAACTCCCAGACTCCAACCCAAACCCCGCTGGGAGGTTCTCCCCACCACCCTCCACCCCTGTCCCCCAGCCAGGAAGGGATCAATGCATCACCTACCTCCATCCGAGTAGGTCTCTGTCCCGTAGCCATCCTGTAATCCATTGCTCCAGGTGCCTTCGTACTTGGCCCCGTTTCCAGTGCATTCCCGGACCCCGTACCGTCCCTTAAATCCATGGGTCCACTCTCCTTTGTACACCCACTTCCCTTTGCTCTCCATGCCAATGCCATGGCGCTTGCCCTGCGCCCAGGTGCCCTGGTAAGTGTTGCCACTGGGCCAAGTGTAGACCCCCAGCACCTCAAAGCCGTGACTCCAGGAGCCCGAATATTCACCTTGACCCTTCGGGCCGGTACAGATTCCGTGGCCATGAGCCTTTCCGTCCTCCCAGCCTCCACAGTACGACCCTCCATCGTCAAAATTAAACCTTCCCCCACTGGACATGCATGTAATTCGGTTTGCAAATCTCCCAAAAGGTGAAAAAA
>VWZS01004465.1:227337-246539 GCA_013397075.1 Rhabdornis inornatus
TGAGCAGCCCCTGGGGGGGGTTGAGGATGCTCAGAGCCCCCACGGAGCCCCCCGCCTCCGGCCGGGCTGGCTGGGGCGCAGGGCCGGGGGCAGCGGCGGGCGCGGCGGCATCGCGATCGCGGGGCTCGGCGGCAGCGGCAGCAGCGGCAGCNGCCGGGTTCCCTACGGGGACAAATCCCGCTTGTTAATGAGCAGGATCCTGGGCTTTTCTGCTCTGCCTCAGCTCCCGGCGCCGGGCTCAGGGTGGATTTAAAGAGACAGGAACTGCGTCGCCTTCTCCTCGCAGCCCAGCAGGCCCGCAGCCCCCCGCAGCCTCCCGGGATGCTCCCGCAAATTTATTTCTCCCTCCGAGGGGCGGAGAGGGGCCGGCATCCCCCGGCGGAGCTCGGGGGTCCCTCTGGGCAGGCGGGTGGGTGAGAGGATGGGAGGACACCGGGAACGGCCCGAACCGCCTGGTTCCGGTCACCGGGCAGACTCTGCTCCGTGCACACCGCAACAGCGATTATTTATTCATGGAAAGGCCGCGCTGTCGCTTCGCTCCGGGCTGGATGGCAGAGCTCGGGATTTACGGCAGCGCTCCGGGCTGGCTCCCGATCCAGCCGGGCTGCGGCGAGCCTCGCTGCCCTCCCTCCAGCACAGCGCATCCCATCGGGGTCCTCCCAAATCCATCGGGAGGCCCTCAGCGCTCTGCTCCGCACATTTTGGCTTTGGTTTTTTGTTTTTTTTCTCCCTGGAGATGTTGGAATCCTCCCCAAGGCAGCGGAGGGTGCTCGCGTTGTGCCCCTGGAACACGCGGGGTCCGGCTCTGCTGGTGCATCCCCCCGGATCTTTGCGGCACCGGGATGCGTGTGCGGGTCCGTGTGCCTGCAAATATCGATATATTTGTGTTCACACACCGGGGGATTCACGCACCAGCTCTGCTGGACGGTAATTTAAAAGATGCTCACAAGTGCTTTTACGAAGCAAAATCTGGGAGATGGAGGAAAAACTCAGCTCTTCCCCAAAAATCTCCACGCACCCCGCTCGGATTTGCACCCTGCCATCGCCACCAGCGTTATCGGAGTGGTGGTTTTGAGCCAGACCCACCCTGGCCGGGACTCCCAGGAATAAAAAAAATAAACTGTGTAACTGCTGGTGATGGAAACCCGCGGGATTTAGGCTGTGCATCCCCTCTGGAAAGGCTCCTTGTGCTCGGTACCTGCCTCACTGCCCACCCACCGGCAACTTTCAGGCTGTGTCTTCCCACTCAGTTGTTTTTTTTCTTTTTTTTTCTCCTCTCTCGATGCCTTTTCTTGTCCATCCATGGAAACACATCACCACCCTCCTCTGGAAGAAAACCTTCCTCTCTCTCTCCCCTTCTCTCTCGGAGCTGGAGGGAAGAGATGCAACTGGAGTGGGTGGAAATTTTCCCACTGAAGCATTTCTTTCCAGTAGAAAATGTCTTTTCAAACTACGCCGAGTCCTTTGTGAATGCAAGAACTGTGCTCATGATACATTGGGGGGCTTTATTGTTTCCTTCCCTAAAAATCCCACACTCCAGGTGCTGCACTTTTTGGCAACTTCAAACTCCCATTTTATTTTTTTTTTTCACAGAGGGAGAATTTGGGTGGGAGCCCCCAAACTTTCCAAGAAAAACACCAGGACTGAAGTTTCTTAAACGCATATAAAAATTTTGGCAGGGAACAAAAGAAATTCCAGTCCCCTTCTGTGGCTTTCTCAGTAGTTTTAGACAGTTATAGTTGGTTTATATGTTAATTGGCCAATTAATTACTGGCCAGCTATTCCTTTGGGGGGGATTTGGTGGGATGTAGGGATCTGAGGCAGGCACCAAGGTGTGGCACTCCTCTGACCAATGTGGGACGCTGCTCCTCATAAAGCAGGTGCTTAAAAGAACAGCAAATTTAATGGTACCTGGTGAAAAAGAAATTCCCAACAATCTGCTGAAGGAAGAGAGGAGAATGGGATTTACTCTTAGGACGGTGTGTGGCTTTAAAATGAGGGCTATTTTGGGAACAGCACCTTTGTACCCGAGGAATGGGCAGGTTCCACTCTAAAAATGCAAATCTTCTGGTCATGAGCTGATTTAGGTTTCCTGGGGTGTCCCCAGCCTGTCCTGGTGCCCCATGGCTGGAGCAGAGGGTTTGGGCAGGAAGGGATGTTCTGGTCATTAAAAGGGTTTAAGGTGGGCTCCAGGAGGCTCCAAAAATTGCCAAAAAAAAAAAAAAAAAAAAAAAAAAAAAAAAAAAAAAAAAAAAAACCACGTTGGAAGGCAAATAAAGCAGATTGGAAGAGTCCAAGTCCAGGCTGGGTGAGGCTTGGAGCAACCTGGGATAGTGGAAGGTGTCCCTGAGGGGTGGAATGAGCTGAGCTGTGAGATCCTTTCCAGCCCAAAGCATTCCATGGTTCCATGATTCCATGATTCTCTGGTTGTGGGGATGCCAGCTGAGGGGGCTGGATGAACTCCTGTAGTGTCAGGGTAATTGTGGTGTGGTGGCACTGAGCTTATCCCCAGACAAATCTACTTTTCCCAGACTTTCTCCAAAGGTCAGGATTTGGTTTAAAATAAAAACTCCTGCCCCAGTGAGCTGCCTTGGGAGTCCTCTCCAGACCAGTTCATGTTTCCTCAGTGTGCTGATGTGCTGAGGAGGCTGAGGGAGAGGAAATTCCAGATTGGATTTCACACCAGCCCTGAATGCCAGAGGGCTTTTCCTTCTTGGAAGGTGCTCCTGCCATGCCAGGTCTGGAAAACCTGGCTGCGGGATTTCTCCAGGAGATTTGACTGATTCCAGGGATTTTTCCACTACAGGATACACATGGTGTTAGATAGGGCTGACAGGTTCTTTCTTTAAATACCTGTGTGGATGAGAGGATGAGTGAGATGAAGTTTGGGATAAAAAAAATAATGATGAAAAACTACAATAAAAGGCAACCCAGATTCTAATAAATCACTGAGCGTGGATGGGGGAAGAAAAAGTAGGATTGGGCAGTGGGAGCAATGGGTGTTTTCCATCCCTGGAGGAAATGCAGAGCTCCAAAGGGAACAAAGGGAAAAGCTCCTGAGGGTATCCTTGCTAGCCAAGCAGGGGGCACATCAGGCTGGTGACAGAAAGGAGAAGGAATGATGCAACCACACTATTAAAAAAAAAAAATATTACAACTGGGAAACAACAGGATGCGAAAAAAGCCCAAAACAACTGCAGCAAAACAGTGGGACAAGGTGGAATTGCTGAATACAATCCTGGAATCCCAGGATCCCTGACTGGTTTGGGTGGGAAGGGACCTTAAAGCTCATCCAGTTCCACCCCTGCCATGGGCAGGGACACCTCCCACTGTCCCAGGCTGCTCCAAGCCCTGTCCAACCTGGCTTTGGACATTTCCAGGGATCCAGGGACAGACACAGCTTCTCTGGGAATCTGTGCCAGGGCCTCACCTTCTTAGTATCCCATCCTAACTAGGAATTCCTTCCCAATATCCCATCCAAACCTCCCCCCTTTCAGTCTGAGGCCATCCCTCCCCTGTCTATCCCTCCATGCTCTTGTATAAATTCCCTTTCCATCACCTCTGAGACCACCAAGTCCAACCACTAAATCCACACCTTACCCTGCTCCCAGTGCCTCAGGGTGAGGGATTTTTCCTGCCTGGAATGCTGTGTTCTAGCCACCCTCTCCATTTTGATTTCCACTTGTGCTTGGAGGTCTTGATCTGCCAGTCCTGACTGGAATCCCGCTGGGATTGACTTGGAGCAGATGATCTCCCTCTCCCAAGCACTGCCCAGGTCTGAGTCATTAACAACCAGGAAAGAAATGATCCAGAGTGTTTTTGGATCAATATCCTGGGAAATAAAGCACGAGGCAAGAAGGGTCTGCAGCAGGGACTCCACACATTCTGCTTCTTTAAGCAGCCACATCCGTGATATCCAATAAAAACCCTGGGATCCCTGGGGAATTCTGGCTGAGTGATGGATGCTGGAGGTCCTGAGCTGCCAATATTAAAATATCCTTAGAACTTTGGGGGAAGGGGGAAAGAAAGGTGGAAAAAAAGGCTGTCTCCAGCATGAGAGAATTCCAAATTTATCCTCATTCCAGCAGGTGAGGGTGGATTTCTCACTGTACCAGGCACGGGCCTTCATGGCTTGATTATATTTGTTATGTGCAAATGAAGTAAAGCTTGGAGCAGCAATATATAAAAATCTATATATTTACTTGCCACTTTAAAAGGTCCTGTTTCCCAAATCAGAAAATAATTACAAGCCAGATCAATTCAGAGAAGGACTTTAAATGAAAAACGTGTTGAAAAGGGAGAAACCTTTAAGAATATTTTATCCAAAAAGCAGCAACACAGGCAGGAATCTTTATTAAAATAACCACCACCACTTGGAAAGGAAGGGAAAGAGCTGCCAAGACTGACACACAAAATATAAACACGAAAGGAAGAAAAGGGAAACTGGTTGTAATTAATAGACCTCAGAAGCTGGGGAAATGAAAGACAGAAGGATATTTTCCATGAGTTTTCAGCAGTGGGGTGATGCTACACGGAAATTGGAGGTTTCTCAATGACACAGAAAAGGCAGGAACGCTCAGTGAGGGATTTATTTAGTATTTGGTGGGCAAAAAGACAACATGCTAAGGAAATACTTTCCAGGAGTGCCCAGGAGCATCCAGCTGATGGAGCTCAGTGGTTTTAAAGCAGCACATCAGAATAAATCGAGAGGGTTGTGAACGAGGTGGCCAAGGAGCTGTCTGGTGGTTTCCAGAAGGTCTTGGAAGAGCCACTGGAAGTCCCAGAGGACTGGGAAAAATCCAGCACCACTCCTGCACTCCAAAGGGGGACAGGACTCCATGGGTTTGAAGTGTTTAAGGTTGGGAGGCTTCTTGGCCAGTTACTGGAAGCACAAACGCTGAACTGGGTAATTAAAAGAGGGTGGTATAATGGCAAAACTTGGTAATTAGAGAGGGTGGTGTAATGAGTGGCCAAGAGGAGTCTGAGGGAAACAGGCAGTGGAGAGCTCTGGCTTTCACCTGTGGGGTGATGGGGATGTGAGAGAATCACAGCAGTGGAATTCTCAGCCCTCCACACAGCCCTGGGCTTGGTCCCTGCCATGGATTGATTGGGAAAAATATCAAACCAACAGGGCCTGCATGAAATAAATGAAACTGGAAAAGTGAGAGGGCTCAAGGTTCAGCTGTAAGCTGAGAGGGAGGCACTGAGCAGAGCAGCTCTGGGATGGAGAGACAGGACAAGGAGGAGTGATTTTAAATTCAAAGAGGAGAGATTTAATGGGATATTAGGAAGGAATTCTTCCCTGGGAGGGTGGGGAGACCCTGGCACAGAGAAGCTGTGGCTGCCCCTGGATCCCTGGAAGTGTCCAAGGCCAGGCTGGAGCAGCCTGGGCTAGTGGAATCCCTTCCAGTGGTCTGGATTATCTCATTATCCCTCCTAACCCAAACAATTCCATGATTCTGTGACTGAACATCCTGCCTCTGCCACCCGCATGGAGGCAAAGGCTGGGGCTCAGAGCAGGCAGGAAGAAAAAGGAGGGGTTTGTTCCTTACCTCCAGCTCAGAGCCCTGCACAGTGGGACTCCCCAAAAAACACTTTCCTGGCAGCACAAGAGGAGTCAGTGATGGCTCTGGAATGCTGCAGTGGCTGGAGGGATGAGAAACCCTCTGAGGTGGGATCAAACTTGATGCAGGTACAGATGTTTTTGAATAAACAGGACACCTCCCTCCCTGGCTCATAACCTTTCTGAGGATTGCTCACCTTCCACTCCTCTCCTGGCATCAAACAGGTGGTGCAGCCACCACCAAGCACAAGAGCCAAAATATTCCCAAGGTTTCCCAACATTAGACTGAAATGTGCAGCTTTGGAAAGCAGAATGATTTTTATTTTTGTGTCTAGCTCCATCCCTCCACCAGTGAATTGAATTCCAGGAGGGTAGCATCACCTGATGCTGCCCCAAAGTTTTCTTTTCTCCACTTGATCTCTGGCTAAATTACCCCCAAAACCAATTAAAGCCCGGAATGATATTGCAGCAAGCAGAACTGCTGCTAATCTTCCAGAAGATTGGAACTTATGGAAGTGATTGAAATGGTGGGAAATTACATTACTGGGACGAGGTCAGCCTTGGAGTTGTAAAGCATTTTTCTTTTTTTTTTAATATGTGGCTGCTTCAATGCTAATAATCTCAGAGGTCAGGAAAAGCCAAGACCTGGGTTAACCAGAAAGGAAAACTCCTGTGTGTCCTTGGGTTTTTCTGCAGGGCTGTGAAGAGCTGAGCAGAAAAGGATGAAACATTTGGCATTGTGCAGCAACCCTGAGAGGGGAAATGGGTTTGCAGGGAGAGGAAGGATGGGGCTGGATAATGAGCATGTTCCAGGCATGTGGACAATAAATCAGCTCGATTGTCTTCCCTGTTCTGGGCATGGGCTGGGTGCATTCCCTGGTCACTGCCTGTATGGCATTAACCTGCTGCACACAGGACGTGTCTGTTTATCCTGCAATTAGTGCCAATCTAATCAGCTTGAGCCGGGTAAAAATAGAGCCAGTTTCCGTGTGGAAATCAAGAGGCACCAAAACAGCAGCAAAGAAGCTGATCCTGATCAGCAGAGCACATGGGAGGGAAGGAAATGTTGGCAGTGCTGGCAGCAGGAAATGGTTTTTGGGATGGTTTTTCCTTGGGGCAGGTGGATTTTTTTTTTTCCCCTCCCAGGGTTGGATTTTCCCCAGCATCCATCAGGCAGCCTGAAGGAAGGAATGTGTGGGAATCACAGGCAGGCTGAGAGCTCCTCAGAGCATGGATGGTCCTTGTGCTTTCAGGAGAGAAGGAATAGGGCTGGAATCAGCTGGAAGGGACACACGAGGGGAGGCTGATGCATAGAATAGAATAGAATAGAATAGAATAGAATAGAATAGAATAGAATAGAATAGAATAGAATAGAATAGAATAGAATAGAATCCTGGAATGGTTTGGGTTGGAAGGGACCTTAAAACTTATCCCATCCCACCCCTGCCATGGACAGGGACACCTTCCACTGTCCCAGGCTGCTCCAAGCCAAATCCAACCTGGTCTTGGACATTTCCAGGGATCCAGGGGCAGCCACAGCTTCTCTGGCCTCACTACCCTCACAGAATTCTTCCCTAAAATCTGATCTAGACTTGTTCTCTGTCAGCTGAAAGCCATTCCATGATGATGGATGATGGATGATGGATGGATGATGGATGGATGGATGGATGGATGGATGGATGGATGGATGGATGGATGGATGGATGACTGGATCTGAGTTCCTGTGTGCTGTGGAACACACCCAGCAGCTAGAATACACCCAGTATTCAATAAAATCAAGCTGCTATCCCAAGCAGGAGGTATCAGCCAAGGAGAAGAGGAGCAGGACATGGCTCTGGAGGTGGTGGGATCCTGGAAAGTGAAAAATAAAACCAAGGGAAAACAATGGGATTTCCCCCCAACATGCTTGATTTGCCCTTTTACTTTACTGGATCACCCTACAAAAAATGAGTGTTGAGCTGTTTGCCCATGATAAACCCTAGATCCATCTCCAGGAGGACACAGCCTGCCAAAAAGACTGGCTCTTCTTTGCCCTTCTTATCCCAGCTGGAAAATCCCCTTATTTCCAGGGATGTGGCTTCCCCAGCCACCCCCATCTCCCTGGATTTTCCACCCTCCTCACCTGCCTGGAGCTCTGGGATACCCCTTGGCAGGGCAGAAACCCCAAGGTGACCAATTTCCCACAGCTGAAAGATGCCTGTGAATAAACCTGAGGTAGCCAGGCTTAACCCAACCAAGCAGGGCCTTCATTTGAAGGCTCAGAATTTTCTGTCTGAGCCCAAGGAGCGGGAACGTTGCCCATAATTAAGGGACATCTGTCACCCCCGTGTTCCTGCTGGGATTTGTCAGGAAATGCTGACATAATGTGAGGAGAAGAAACCTGCTTTGGAGCAGGGCTTGGCATGCTGGCTTCCAGCTCCAGCCCTGCCATGGCCAAAGGCTGCTCCTGCTCCTGGAGGAGCTGCTGTGGGGCTCATCCTGCTCTCCACATCCCACAGCTTTGCCAAACCTGGAGGAAAAAAACAATTTCTGTTCTCTCTGTCCCTCCCCAGCCTTGAGACCAGGTGCAAGATGCATGGGTTGAAAAATAAACAACTTGGAGGGTGGTTTGTTTTTGGTTTTTTTTTTTTGCTTTGAGGGCATTTGGGGTATTTCCTGCCTAGAGCTTGGTTTTTTAAAAGGAAGCTGGGTTTTGAATTTTTTTTTTTAATTCTGAGAATTTTTATAATCCAGAGAAGCTGAGGCTGCCTCATCTCTAGAAATGTCCAAGGCCAGGTTGGACAGGGCTTGGAGCAATCTGGGATAGTGGGAGGTGTCTCTGCCCATGCAGGGGGTGGGATGGGATCTTTAAGGTCCCTTCCAACTCAAACCATTCCAGCATTCTGTGATCCCTAAGAACTCCTGGACTGTGGGAGATGTGATTTACAAGTATTGGCCAAATGGATTTTTTTTTTTTAATTATTTCCTCAAGCTCCCAGTGGGCTGAATCCTCAAATGTGACATCACTGATGGGGAAACTGAGGCAGGGACCAAGGACACACTCACTCCTCTGCTCTAACCCTTTGCAAAAGGTGCTGCTCTGACCCTTGGGATTAGAATCTGCTCCCAGAGGAAGAAATAAACCCCAACCAAGTATTTTGGCACCTGATGAGAAAGCAGGGCTCCCACTCTCAGTTTAATGGAGCTGCTGATGGATAAATTCCTGTGTGAATAATGAATGTTTGGAAATGCTTTGAGCACTGTAAATGCAAAGGACACTGTGATTTCCCTGGGCTCTGAAAGCCAGTGGCAGAAGTTCCCAGAATTGTTTGGACTGTAGCAATAGGGATTTATAATTTATAACAAAGAAGAAATGTCTCTCAGTGAAGCAAGAAGACACAGTGATGTAAAAAAGTTGATGTTACTCATATTCTTTTCTTATGAAATGCTGTCACACAAGGGTGGTCAAGGATCTTTGTTCTGGGCAGATAAATACCTATGGAAGGATTTATTCCATGTTTGATGTTGGTTTTCAAACAAGGTTTCCTTCTTGCAGCCTGTTTTGTAGGGATTTAAACAGATGCACACTTCAATCTGGAATATCATGTCTGGGCTGCCCAAACATGAGAAATTCCTTTGCTTCCCAAAAGCCATAGCAGAAAGTTATCCTACACATTTCATGGGTTTAAAGGAGGAAAAAAAAAAGCAAAGCACAAAACAAACCCTCAGCAAACTCCAAAGCAGATTCATGGTGTTTTGAGATCTGCTTAAGGAATCAGCAAGCAGGATTCAGGAGCAGTTAATAACAGACTCTATTACATGGTACTATTAACATGGGATAATCCAGGACGAAAAGAAAGGGTGAGGGATAAAGGAATGTCACCCTACAACAGTGAGACCTTCAGAAATGAAGCCATGAGAATTCTAAACCAGATTAACTCGGCTGTCACTGTCAGGCACCAGCAGGGGCACAAAGCAGGAGCAGCAGGGATGGGGAACAGGAGGATATCTGGATTTTCCCCAGGGTGAGATGCACACCTTGGTCCTGCTGAAACAAAGGAGCCCAGGTGCTGATAAATCCCAGTGGAAACGGTTCTGAAGTGAGGGAACTTTTGGATTTTTGGATTGAAACCCATGCCAGACATGATGGGATGAGCTGAACTCCCCCAAAGGAGCAGAGCTGGAGGCTGCATTCCCTGTCCTCATTCATTTCATACCCAGCTTCATTTCCAGGCAGGAATGCAATCTTCCCTGGGCTTCCACCTCCTAGAAAACCTCTTCTCACAACCACCCCAAGCTCCTCTTTTACCTTCTACTCATATTTCCCAGTATTGTTTGAGCCTTCCCTTCAAACTTCCCTCATGAGTAACAGGATTTTCAAGACCCTGTGAATTTTGGATGGTTAATTCTGGAGATCTCAGGGTGAAAGCTGGTGCCAGATGAAAACCTGCTCCAATTTGTCGCTTACCTTGAATGGCCCATCTTCACCAGGAGCACACAGGGGCCTGAAATTCTAAAGTCAAACTTTGGAGTGAAAAGTCTGCAGGTTATTTGTTGGAAGAGAAAACTTGGAAGGAACTGGCTTTCAGTCTGCATGCAGGCACCCAGCTGATTAGCAGAGCTGCTGAGCACTCAGATTTGGCCTTCAGCTCTGGATTTATTGATCCTGAGTGCTCACACACTGCTCTGGAGTGCTGCAGAGCAGCCTCTGCTCCTCCTGACGTGCTGGCAGCACCCAGCCCCGACACCATCCATCCCTAAATCTCTGTACAAATCTTCAACATTCCTGTGGGGCAGTGGGTGGTAGAGGGATACATCCTGAAAATGGGGAAATCACATCCTGGGGAAAACCAGAACCATCTGAAACGAAACCCTGGCCCAGCTGAAGTCAATGAAAGTTTGAACAGGGCTGAGGTCTCGCTCTGTCTGCAACAGGCGCCTGCTCCAGTGTCCCAAAAAAACCTCCTTAAACAAGAGCAGGCTGCCCATGGCTCTCATCAGTCTCAAGCACTTCCTATGTTTATTTTCTTGGCCCAGCCCCAGCTTTGCCAGTTGCTGCTCCGTGCACTGTGCTGGCCTGTGCTCCCTCCCGTGTCCTCACACGTCCTGGCTTCCCTTCCCATCCCAAACTGCTCAGCTGTGCCACTCCGAGCCCTGAATCCCCCCCCACATCCTCCTCCCCAGATTTAGAACCTCCTCTGGTTCATATTTACTCCCCAGAATGCTTCGGGATCATTTTGGGAAGACTTTCCAGCAATGTGAGACCATCCATCAGTGGCTCTTCCCGTGAGGATGTGGCTGCAGCCCTGGATCCTGCTGTTCCCATCCTGGGGAATCAGGGTGTCTTAGGAATCAGGGACCACAGACTTGGGGACAGGGTTTCTTCTTGTCCCTTGGCCACAGCAGGAAGGAAACAGCCAGGGATGGGCTGTGCAAGCCCCACATGTGATCCATGAAATCCCTCCTCATGACACCCAGGAAGCCACCAGGACCAAAAGGGTGGCCACAGCCAACACCAGCACTCAGCCAAGCATGGTTTATTGGAAAACTGCTGTCTCAGACGAGTCTCCTGCTCCTTTACCATCCCTGGTTTTCTGTCTGTCAGCCAGAAATAATTGCCAATGCACAATCCTGACTTTTGGGTTCAGAAGCACCAGATTCCTCCAAAAACCAGGGGAAGAGGTGGCTGTGTGCTGGCTGCTGACACAGCCCTCTCCCACCTGGTCAGGACACTGCTGCTCCTGCTTTGTCCTGAATTTCCAGTTAAGAGAGTGAGGCTCAGTCCTGCTGGTGTGGCTCAGGGTCAGCCCTTCCTCCCATCTGCTCTGGATCACCCACTGGGACCTGGGACAGGAGCAGACGGCTCCAAACCTGAGCCACGTTGGCTGAATTCCAGAGGGAAAGCTGTCAGGATGTGCTGCAGAGTCAGGCAGTGCTGGGATTTGGGATCTAGACACGTTCCCTTCCCCTCCCTCACTGCTCTCACCTGTAGATTTGCAGACACTCACCCCAGGAAGGTTCCTGTCCCCTCATTAACCAGAAATCCACATGCTCCAAAAGATCCCATACTGGACAGGCAGGTGGGGAAAAGGATGGATGTGCCCAGGATCTGGGCAGGGATAAAGATATCTCATGATCCAAGGATTCATCTTATTTTTTCCATGTGTCAGCAGCAGTGTCCCCCTGCAGCTGCAGCACAGAGGAACTCGTCTCCACACTGCTGGGAGTGACAGGACACAGGGAATGGCTTCCCACTGCCAGAGGGTTGGGGGGATATTAGGAAGGAATTCCTCCCTGTGAGGTGCTGAGACACTGGCACAGGGTGCCCAGAGCAGCTGTGGCTGCCCCTGGATCCCTGGAAGTGTCCAAGGGCAGGTTGGACACGGCTTGGAGCAATCTGGAAAACTGGAAGGTGTCCCTGTCCTGGCAGGGGGTGAAATGAGATGAGCTTTGAAGCCCCTTCCAACCCAAACCATTCTGTGATTCTACGACTGATCCCAATAGTTTCACCAACCCTTCCACAAAATTACAGAACTTTGTTTTTCCAAAGCCTCAAAACCAAGCAAGACACCTTTAAACCTGCTGTGCCTGCTGCAAGCAGCCCAGACCTGAGGATATTCTGCCCCTCCAAAGGGGCTTCTCCAGGGTGGAGAAGAAAATCCATTTGATAACTGAGCTGGTACCTGGTGTTGGGTGAATTTTGGCAGAGTAGAAGATGGGGCCCATCCTTTACTGTCTGTCCTCACCATTACACCTCGAGCACAACCGGTGACAGCCATACAAACTATTGTTTTCCACCAGAACTACCACTTTGTTGTGGATAACACTCGCTGGTTTGTTTTCTTGTTTTTTTTTTTTAATGAGGATTTCATATTCACATCCAAACAGTGCCCAGAACCCCCCAGGAGTGTTGAGATCTCCTGCTCTCCACATCCACTTCTTGAAAACACATCTCTGCCTGCAAAACACCCCCAGTGCAGTTTGGACAATGCTTCCAGGCACATGGTGGGATTCTTGGAAATGCCCTGTGCAAATCCAAGGGTTGGACATAATCCTTTTGTGTCCCTCCCAACTCAGAGCATTCTGTCGCTCCACCATGCTCTACTTTAGAGTGGACAGGGCAAGAATTGGGTCCAAAAATGGGTATGGATTTGCCCAGTCCCGAAATGCAAGGCACAAAGTTGTGTTTTCCACCATTCCTGGGCTCTGTAGCAACAGTAGGTTCCTGGCACCCTCTAATGGAAAAGCTCGGTCACTGAATCACCGTCTCGGGCTGCGAGTCTCGGCTCCTGCCTATTTTTATTCCAGTATCACAGGAATAACTCCGAGCTAGGCACGATACACGGCGTGCCAGGAAGGACCTGGAGAATGTGCTGAACAAATGTCAGGGATGCTTTTGGGGAAGGAGAGGCTGCCTGGTGCTCGCCCCCGACTCTGGGAATCCAGCACGCCCAGGGATTGCTTCTTTACTTATGGAAATTCCAGGCAAGAGCTCATCAGCGCTGACATTTGGGCTTTGTTTGTGAATTTAAGGCACATGCTTATGTTACACTGCCTGTCGCTCCCTTTCCCCCCCTCCTCTCCCTCGGCTGCATTGATAGGGTGGAATTTTCTAGGATATTTTTCCAAGTTTGGCATCCTGGAAGTAGCTCAAATCTCAGGTCGGGCTTGGCTCTGGAGCTGTTTGTAAACAGAATTCCTGGTTGAATTTAAAATTTTAAAGCTGGAAAGTGACACCCACAGCCAGGGAAGCTCTCCAAGGAATTGTCCCCAGCTGGGGAGGGGACACCTGACATTCAGAGGCACAGAAAAATCCGGGGTGGCAAGCACAGGGTTCCTGTCACCCCAGGCATCCCATGGCAGGCAAAGGGGGATTTTGGCTTCCAGTCAGGAGCTGGGATTCAGTCTGGGGATCCCTGGCTGGATCAGGGGAAAGAATTGGCTTTTTCATAGGTGGCTCAGTGAGATCCCTGCCCAGGCAAAACATGGAATTTCTGCCAAGTGAGAGTGTGCCCCTTGCTGAGCTGCCAGAGGAGGAGTGGGGTAGGAAGCAGGACCCAGCCCATCAATATCACCCCCATCCTTTACACCCACAGAGAAATAAAATCATTTAAGTAAGTGTTTAATACAGGAAAATCCAGTTTCCAGCAAATGCTGCTCCATGCCAGTCTCATGGACTCTTCATCAGGACACAGGGAACGGCTTCAGAAAGGGAACAGGGTTAGATGGAATTTTGGGAAGGAATTTCTCCCTGTGAGGATGCTGGGGCCCTGGCACAGATTCCCAGAGAAGCTGTGGCTGCCCCTGGATCCCTGGAAGTGTCCAAAGCCAGGCTGGAGCACCCTGGGACAGTGGGAGGTGTAGGATGGAATGGGATGGATTTCAAGGTCCTTTCCAACCCAAAGCATTCCATATTCAGTAATTGGCTGCAGTGTGCAGGAGGTTCCAGCACATCGGGTGGGCATTTCTCTTGGGAAAAGGCTGCCAAAAAAACCAACAAAAGCTAAAGAAAAAAAAAAAGCAAACAGGCCAGAGCCTGGCAAATGTGCCATTGGTGACACCAGCAGCTTGACAGTCCCATGGCTACCTGTGCATCTTTTGTCTCACAATAGAGAGCAAAAACCAGGCTGTGATGTGCCAGACCATGAAAAACGGAGGAGCAGTACTGCCCAGCATCCCCTGAGGGTTACCTGAGCTCCTCAGGTGAATTTTACCTGTAAGTTTAAGGCATGGTTGAACACAGACCTCTGGAAATGAAAGCCAGTCCCGAAATCCAGCAGGTCTCTTCTCAAATCCCTTCAAAACCCTTTTACTTTTAGAATCCCAGTTTCCACAGCAACAAGACACACAGCTCTCTGCGGAGTTTGGGGCTATAAATAACCCCAAGATCTATAGTTGTGATATTAGCTATGAGGATTAAAAAAAAAAAAAATTGCATGTGGTAATGAAGGGAAAGGCTCAGTGCCGAAAGGAAACAAATTTAATGAGGAAAAGATGGTTCCTAACTCGGTTTAGAGCACAGCTTTGAACAAAGGAAAAGCTGCTTCTGGTAAGATCCTGCCTTTTCTGAGAGTCACATTGATTTAAATCGGATTTTTGGGAGCGGTGCTTTACAATCTCCCTTTTAAATGTGTCGAAATGTTGTGCTGTCTTAAAGAAAAGAATGAAAAAAATGGCAATTAGGTGCTGTTTTCCCAGCCTTGCTCGTTGTGGGGAAGCAATGAGGAGGTAAAACTAAGCCAGGTTTTAGCACAGCTCGACCCCTGGCTGCCACAGCAGTCACTCCATCCCTCTTTGGGAAAAGGATGCGTCCGTGTGCTAACTTTAAACACATCTTTTAATCCTGATCGCTCCTCTGATCCGAGAGGGAAGCTGCTATTCCTTGGGATGCAGTCAGAGGGCAGGAATTCGGTCTGAGAGAAGGGCTGGCCTTCCCCCTTGACATCAGCGTGTAAACAAAGGCACAATCCCACGAGGGAAGATAAAAATTGGCCGTGTTGGAAGCAGAAGAGGAAATTAAATAACCATCACAAGGCGTAAAAAACAGCTCGGGGGAGGGGGGGACTGGTGGCTTGGAGCTGGCAGAACAGATTTGTACACAGTAGTGAGGAGGAGGAGATGAGGAAGGAGAAGAAAGGAAACACAAATCAAAGAGTTATTTGGAGTTTCCTCCCTTACAAACAGAAGGTCCGTGTTTTTCAAACAGATGCACTGCATGTCACCAGTTTGCTGGTGTTTGTTATTTTAAGGATGGTCTTAGGAAGAAAATAAATTCCACGCCGAGGCTCCTTTATACCCATTTTAGGCAGTCTGTGGAGAGGAGCCCAAAGAATGGGGTTGTGGAGATTCCTCCAGGCTGAGCTGCTGCTACATCCTCTGCTCTCTCTTTCCAGGAGGGAATTTGAGTGAATTGCTGGGAAGGAATCCCACAGATGCTCCAGTTTGGGGCAGGAACCCACCAGCAGCACCGTGGGGCTGCACTGCTGCTCCTTGCCAGGGACCCAAAGAACTGGGAGGGAAAAGGTGGCCGGTACAACGTGGACAGGCAAAATCCAGCAAAACATGGGAATGGGAAGCTGTTCTCTGGCCAGACATTCCCTACACAGACCTGAGTGCAGACTGCCTTGGGCTGGAGGCACAGAGGGTTCTGCAGCAACAGAGGAATAATTCATTTAAATGGAGATTCAAATCCAAGTTGGGATCTGAGCATCCATTGGGATCCTCTCTGGCCTCACCATCAGCTGGAAAAATTCTGTGGATGATGATCTGCAGTGGTACCTCTCCAAAGGAATTGGTTTTGCAACCCAGGAAAAAGCAGGGAGAAGAACAACGTTGGAGTCTGCCGTGAGCCACACCGAAATCAGGGTTTTTTTCTTCTGAAGGTGTTGGTTTGTCCATGGGGAAAAAAGTGAGATATAAACCATGTTTTTCTGGCCCCCAACAAGTGGTCTGGTTTGGTGTCTTTTTCTAATATTGCCACACTCAGAACTGTAGGAATTTTTGGTGGGAAAGAACCAGCACAAACATTATCCATATACGGAAAAAAAAAAAATTAAATGCCCAACTGCAATTTCTGGGCTCAGAGTGCAAACATTTAATTCAGCACCTCCTGTCCCAGTGACATTTCTGGATGGATTGTGTTTTCTAAAAGGTTTTCAAGCTTCTCTCCTCTGGATAAAAGCAAAGCAAGGGGAGACATGAAAAACCTTTCCCTTCAGAGAACACATGAGGCACAGGGACTGATGGAACATTTCTGTCCCTGTGATTAACTGATCACCACGCAGGACATTTCAGAAGCTTTTTTTAATAGAAGACACAAAAGACTGGAATCAGTAAGAAATAGTAAAAGGAAAAGAAAACATGAGGCATTGCAGAGGGAGCAGGCACCAGGCCCATTCTCTGAGGGCTCTGTCCTGCTCCCACTGAAAATCAAAAGGAGTTTTAGAGTTGGCTGCAGTGGGAACAGGAACAGTCCTTAAGGCACTAATTAGTACAGCTGGCTGAATAATGCATAATGAACAGTTCATTCAGCTAATTTCATCTCTTTCTCTATTCATGACTTGCCCGTGAAGCAATCCCAATTTTCTCATTTTGGTCGTCATTCACAAGCTATTTGTGGGTTTCTTCAGGAAATTGTCCCCAGTGTGTGATTCCAGCACGCATCCCAATGTGTAAATATTGGGAATTTGCACAGAAGGGTTGAAGTGTGGGACCTGCAGGTGAGATAGGTGATATCAGCTCTCTAAAGGTGGGCTGGGAGAGCTGGGGCTGCTCAGCCTGGAGAGGAGAAGGATCCAGGGAGAGCTCAGAGTCCTAAAGGGGCTCCAGGAGAGACTTTGGACAGAGGCATGGAAAGAGGGAATGGCTTCCCACTGCCAGAGGTGGGGTATTAGGAAGGAATCGTTCCCTGTGAGGGTGCTGAGGCCCTGGCACAGATTCCCAGAGAAGCTGTGGCTGCCCCTGGATCCCTGGAAGTGCCCAAGGCCAGGTTGGAACACCCTGGGCTAGCGAAAGGTGTCTCTGCCCATGTCAGGGAATGAAATGGAATAAATTTTAAGGTCCTTTCCAAACCAAACCATTGTTTAATTTTTGCCCAAGCTGATTTTCTATAACCAACCGCAGCAAGGATTTCAAATGTTGCAAAGAATCACAGAACTTTACACCCACATTTAGCACATACTTGGGCACTTTCCTTTTCTTCCTCATCCTTTCTTCTCCAGCACTTTAAACAGATCTAGCTGGTTACTGGAATACTGACCTAAGGCAGTGAGAGAAGGGATATGATGTGAAAACAGCCCAAGGAATGTCACTGGAATAATCAAGTAAATACTTCCAGATTTTCCGTTCCAGCTCTGAAGTGTTTTGGCTTTAGCAAGGACTAAATTAACATTGTGTAATGGATGGGGGTTGGAATCAGCCTGTGGATCACAGAGGACAACTCCAGGCTGGGCTGCTGCCCATCCCTAATTTGGTGAAGTCACCCAAATGTGACTTTGGTGGGGTAAGATTTAAGCAAGGCAATACTCCAAACAGGAAAAATATTCCAGAAGGAAATTGCTGTCCGGTGATGGGGGCAGGGGGTGCAGGCTGAGGCATCCCTGTCCTTCCAGCCAGGAGGGAAGGACAGGGACACCCAAGAGTGTTTCTTTTGCAGCAGGTCCTGAGGGAGACACAAGGAGCAAGGGAAGGGAGCTGGGCAGTGTTTTTGGCAGCCAGGCACCGTGGATTTTCGCTCTGAAGGAAGTCCCACAGGGAACCACACAAAGCCAGAAGGGCATCCTGGCTTCTGGGGACAGGGAGGGACGTGCCAGCACTGCTGGAAGGGACACAGGGGACACACAGGGCAAGGGATGCTCACAGGTGACAGATGAAAGGTGACAGATGAAGCAGAATGTGACTGAGGAGGGATCTTCGCCGAGGGAGAGGCGAGCCTCTCTCTAATGCCTCCAGCTGGATAAAACCCCTGGAAAATGCGTATTTACAGCCAGTTCTGTGCGTGCCGGAGTCTATCAGCAGAGGGCAGTGACTCTCGCAGGCACACGCTCATCCCTGGCATCCTAAAATCCATCCCGCTCCTGCTGCTGTCACAGCAAGGACAACACCTTCCCCACCCTGCCCAAACCAAACCCGGCTTAATCCCTGAAAATCAAACTCCAAGGGATGCTGCAGACCCCACATCTGCCCGCTTTCTGGTCGTTTTTTTGTTTTGGTTTGGTTTTTTTTTCCTCCCCTCTTCCCAACGCCCACATGGTATTTTTCTGTGCGCTTCAAAGCTGGGGTTTTGTTTGTTTTTTCAAGCCCGAGAGCTCCAATTCCAGCATCTGCGTGAAAGCCGGCAGGAAATAAGCCGTGTGTGCTCAGAAGTAGTTGAGAGAACATGCAAGGGCAATATTTATCTTCCCCTTCCGTGGGCCGGAGCGGAGACTCGCAAAGCTCCTGCTCCTGCCACTCAGCGCATCCCACAGGAAAGGACAGGGTGGAGCCGCAGGATTTGAGGATTTCGGTGTGGACAGGGAGAGCTGAGCAGAACGGCGGTGAGGAGGAAGGTTTGGAACAAAGCAGGCAGGAAGGGATGAGGGGAGAGGCAGGGGATGATCAGCATCGGGAAATTCGGTGTCGGGTTTTGCCCTTTTCTGACCCAGAGATGGGGCAACAGAGAGGCGTTTTAAAACACTTTTATTCCGTTTTCTATCTCATACGAAAGGTGAGACAATAATTCACACCATCACAATCAGAAGCCAACTATTTCCTAATTACAATACACTATAAGCATTTCTTAGCCTATCAGCTTTTGTCACATCATGCTGTAAAATGCCTTAAAGCCAATTATCTAAAATCACCCCTCGTGGGTTCTATTACAATGCATCTTTCATAGTTCTATTTCTCCAAAGTATCTAGTCTTATTTGCAAGGCCATCCTTTGAAACTTTTTTCTAGCTCCATTTCTCTCTCAACAATATCTGTCCTATTTCATGGCATTTCTTTCTTGGCATAAGCCAAGAAATGCTTATAGTGCGTTGTAATTAGGAAATAGTTGGCTTCTGATTGTGATGGTGTGAATTATAACATCTGTATTGTCTCACCTTTTGTAGGAGACTGAAAATGGAATAAAAGTGTTTTAAAACGCCTCTCAGTTGCCCCATCTCTGGGTCAGAAAAGGG
>VWZS01004465.1:249963-264756 GCA_013397075.1 Rhabdornis inornatus
TTTGCCCTTTTCTGACCCAGAGATGGGGCAACAGAGAGGCGTTTTAAAACACTTTTATTCCGTTTTCTATCTCATACGAAAGGTGAGACAATAATTCACACCATCACAATCAGAAGCCAACTATTTCCTAATTACAATACACTATAAGCATTTCTTAGCCTATCAGCTTTTGTCACATCATGCTGTAAAATGCCTTAAAGCCAATTATCTAAAATCACCCCTCGTGGGTTCTATTACAATGCATCTTTCATAGTTCTATTTCTCCAAAGTATCTAGTCTTATTTGCAAGGCCATCCTTTGAAACTTTTTTCTAGCTCCATTTCTCTCTCAACAATATCTGTCCTATTTCATGGCATTTCTTTCTTGGCATAAGCCAAGAAATGCTTATAGTGCGTTGTAATTAGGAAATAGTTGGCTTCTGATTGTGATGGTGTGAATGATAACATCTGTATTGTCTCACCTTTTGTAGGAGACTGAAAATGGAATAAAAGTGTTTTAAAACGCCTCTCAGTTGCCCCATCTCTGGGTCAGAAAAGGGAAAATCTGACAATTGGGCGAGGTGTGATAGAGCCAGGTGTATCTCCAAAGGAGCAGGCAGCTCTGGGGTGAAAGAGATCCCACTTTAAACACCCAGTTGGTCCATCAGGTTTTATGTTCATCCATGTACAGAGTGGGCTTTCAGATCATCCTGGGAAAGCATTCTATTCCAAAAAGCTGTTTTGGCACAGAACCCACCTGAGGGAAGGTGCCCATCACACCTGACTCATACCCAAGACAGCAGTGGGTTCATCTCTGGCTTTGTGAGTCATTTTGGTAGAAGATTTGGGATCTCCTGGTTGGATTTCTGGCAGAAGTGCTAAGATTTAAGCCACATTTAGGAGGTTTAAAATGTCAAACCTGTCATTAAATGGGCAGAAGATTTTGGAAGTGTTGAACAGTCTCCTAAAGGCTCCAAAATGTGATGGGGAAAAGCTCTGAGAAGATCCTTGTGGAGGAGTTCTGTGGGCTGGGAGCACTGGGCAGTTGATGGATCTGTTTTTTTATCCAGCAGCCTCCCAAACAAATCTCCTCCTTTCCCATGGCAGAGATTCTCATTTCCATTGTCTCTGTGGAAGGACACAGAAGTGAATAACCTCCTTTCACACTGGACTCAGTCACCCACCTCACACTGAATTATTTCAGTTAATTTTTATAGGCTTTTGGCCATTCCGTGTTGCACAGAGTCAAACTCATAGGAAGGAATTCTTTGTGATAATTAGGATATAATAAATTAATCATGTGATAAAAGATTTGGCTATGAGGCTCTGAGGTGCTGCTTGAAGGGAAAAGAATCACTTCAGCCAAGCTCCTTGGTTTAAAAGGATTGAGGAAATCCAAATAGGAGAATTTGGAATTACAACAGCAGGTAAAACTGAGGTGTTGAAGGACTGGACCCTCTCTAAGTCCTAGCTGACTGCAACATCCAACAACAGCCTCTGCATGCTCTGAAAATACAAAAAGAAGAAAATTAGTTATTGCTTACTGATTACTCCAGCAAGGAATCTTCCCCAGTTGTTTCAAGCGTGCACAAAGAGAATTTTCAGGAGAACGGGCAGGAAATGGGATGATCTGGGGATTAAATAAGGAGCCAGTTTGGTGTCCTGTGCTTGTAGGAGGAACAGAGGCTGCACAGGCACCCCAGAACGACCTTCACTCCCAACCCACTGCCTGGATAAGTGGTAACACGAGCTCTTACTCAGTTGATTTATGTCCCTGAAAGCAGTTCCTGGCTCTGCCCCTGGACAGCCAGGAATTCTTGGTGACAGAATTATACCATGCCCCTTTTGGTGTCCTCAGGCTTCACCCAAAGCCATTTCTAACCAGAGAAAAGGCTCCCAGTTCATCTATTACACTTCAGGTCAGGGTTTGTTTTGCTGCCTGGCATCAAAGACAAAAAATTTCTGTCTGTAAACCACAGAATTGCTCTTTTGCAACAAAATTCTCATTCGAACATTTATTTAGACTGAGTCTTAGACCTGGTTCCCAAGCAGAAAGTTCCAACCTTCTTCACCTCGCTGCAGAAACCTGGCTTTGAGCACAGCGTGGTGCTTTCAGGGTGGATTAGTGGATAAAGGACGTGCTTTCAGGATGGATAAAGATATCAATATAAGCAGAAAGGTCACCAAAGAACTCATCACACCCATGCCAACAGCCTGGCCAGGGCTAGAACTCAATGCAGACTTTTCCTAAGGGACTGAGAGCACTTCCTCTGTTTTCCACACATCCCTTCCTCCCATGGACAATGCCGGGCATGGCAGGAAAAGGAAGCACGTATGGTTTGCACTCTGTGAGGGATCTCTGCAAGGAATGGACACAGAGAGGCTGTGGGGGGTGTCAAGGACCCTCTCACAGCAGGAGCCTGCAACAGGAGCAGGGTTGTGTGTGTTTACAATATATGGCATTATGCAGCCCCAGTCAGGGTCCTCTGCCTGCTGACTCCTGCATTTCAGTGGGACTCCAATAAATGCAGTCGATAGCCTGCAATATTCCACTGGGAAATAAAAAAGGATAAACTACCAGCATTTGGAACGTTTGTGGTGCAGCAGTTTGTCTTAGCAAGGTGTATAATGAGATTTCCAATAAACCATCGCCCAGAGGAATGAGACTTTTTCTCTTCTGTGATACCAGCACAAGTGGTCACACAACTCATGTGAGAGCCCACATCTGGGCATCTGCACATCCCATAAAGATCAACTTGAGACAAAATGCAATTTTGCCTTTAAAAACATCAATGTTGGGTCTTTTGTTTATCTGCGGCGCAGCAACGTTGCACTTGTGAAAATAAAACACATGGTCCATCTTCCAAGATTACCATAGTATAAAAACCAAGCCTTGGATTTATTTGCTGCCTGCCTGGGGCTGCATTTAAAAATGTTATTCCTGGCTTGTCCCAGCTAAAGATCTCCACCCATGTGTCATTTATCCAGCTGATGTGCAGTCTGGCTACTGGGCTACCACAGCCAAACACCACGAAAAACAGAAATTGTGTGTCCATCCCTTGGCTCCTCGTTCAAATCTGCAGCCGACAACCCTGCTAGAAAATGTGCATTTCCACATTGCTGTCAGCCAGAATCACGGTTTGGAATGGAGAGTGGGAATGTGGGGGGGTGACAAAATGATCGTTTTGAGAGGTCTTTGGTGTCTCTTTTGTTTCCACGCTGTATTTAAAGACAATCTGGAGTCAGGTGCCAAACTGGCTGTGGGTTCGGCTGGTGGCGGCTCAGGCAAGCGCTGCTGCCAAAAGATTTATGGGGGTTTTGGCACCACCACCCAGCAGCAGCTCAGGCTGCATCCCCGAGGCTCTTTGTGATCCTAAAACAACGGCTGAGGAAGGAGAGCATCGGAGCCATTCCCTTTTCTACTCCATAAGACTCCTCGTGGCTGGAATGAAGCGTTTTGACTGAAAAGGCAGGGAAAAGGCACCTAACGCACACATCGGAAGCAGCAAAGAGCACGGGCAGCACTCGGAGCGGGGGACAGACTTG
Source organism: Rhabdornis inornatus (assembly GCA_013397075.1). Lineage (NCBI taxonomy): Eukaryota > Metazoa > Chordata > Aves > Passeriformes > Rhabdornithidae > Rhabdornis > Rhabdornis inornatus. The sequence continues at coordinate 253,488 of VWZS01004465.1, forward strand.
AAATGCACCGGCCATGAAGGACAGAAGGGAGGAAGGTGCTCACACACGATTTGGGATGTCAGGATGCAACCCGAGGCTCCACTCCAGCCTACAGGGAGGACAGGAGCCCCAGGCCCAAACCCGTCAGCTCTGCGGGGTCAGTGGGAGCAGGGAAAGGCACAGCCGTGCCCTGAACGGGGTTATCGCCCCTCACAGACCCCCGGGGCAGCGGCGGCCGCAGCAGCGACCCCTCCGCACCCGCGGGCCACCACACACAAAAGGCACCCACTCCCGCCCCTGGCCTATTTAAGGGCTCCTCGACCAATCAGCTCCAGGGGCGGGGCTAAACCGCGAGGATTGACAAACCCATGAGACCCCGCCCCCGAGAGTGAATGAGGGGGCGGGGAGAAGCGCGGCCGCAGCCAATCGCTGCGGGCGGGCGGGCAGTTCGGCCAATCAGCGGCTCGGGGGGCGTGCCCCGCCGCGGGGTCAGGCCGGGAGCGAAGGCGCCCGTCGCTCCCTGTTCCTCCCGCTCCGCTCGCGGCCGAGCCTCCTCACCGTGAGATCCCTCCGCGTGCGCGCAGCGGCCGGCGGGGTGTGCGCGCCGCTCCGTGCCCCTCCGCCCGGGAGGGATTATTTCCCGCGGTCGCGGCGGCGGGGCGGCCCCGGCGGGGCCGGGGGATGGAGGCACCGGGTGCCCGCCGGAGGGACGGAGGAGCCGCCCCGTGAGGGAGGAACGGGAGCGCAGCGGCCTCCTCGGGGCCGCCGGCGGGCGGGGACCCCGCNATTATCACTCCCTGCGCGACTCCGAGATCAAGGCCAACAACCCCGCCGACCTGGGCAGCCTCACCAACCTGACGGACGAGGTGGTGCGCAGCAAACTCCTGGTGTCCCTCGCCCTGCTCGGCTCTGCCCACCGGGAGGCCGCCGGGGTCCTGTTCCGCACCCTCACCCACATCGACTCGGTCATCAACAACTACGGGCTGCAGCTCAACGAGGGCCGCACGGGGGATGAGTTCCTGTTGCTCTTCACCATGGCATCCAACCACCCGGCGTTCAGCTTCCACCAGAAGCAGGTGCTGAGGCAGGAGCTCACCCAGATCCAGAGTCTCATGGCCAGCAGCAGCAAGAATCCCAGCACCTCTACCCTCAACACCATGGCAACCTATCCTGGCTGCCATAAGGTGGGTATCCTGCTTTTTGCACGCTGGGATGGCACCGGGCTGTGTCTTTGGCTCTCATTTTAAACCGTGCTTTAGCACAGTGGTAGATGGCAGCTTCAGAGGCTGCCAGTTGGTTGATGATGGTCAGCTGAGGGCACAGGGAGAGGATGGATGGAGTTTCTACGAGCTTGTGACATTTAAATGAGAAGGGGTTCACAAGCAGATCAACAGCAGCAATATAAGCCTTCCATCCCTGATTGCTTCTCAAAGCATGTGCTGGGGGAACAGTCCCTCCAGCTGCATGGAAAACCAGTGGTTTAGGAAGGGAAATAACTGCATCTCTAGATAAAAGCATCCGTTTGAAAGTTCCCCCTGGAAGAAGTTGGAAAGGAGGAGTAGCTGTCCAGTGGCAAAGATTCTTGGTGAGACTAGGTTTTGTTTAGACGGGTGTGATGGCAAACGTTTGGAGTTGCTGGTGTTAAGCTGAAAGAAACGTTGTCGTTTTCTGTCACTCTGCGTCCCTCGGGTATTGATCCTGGTGTCGGGGTTCGCCGTCATTAACTTGCTGTTCTTTCATTCAGTTGCCAGCAGTTGGGCCAGGCAGGAACGTTTTAAGATGTGCTGTAAGTCATTAGATATGTGACCGCTTAATTGCTCTTAGCCTGCCAGAAATCAGGGAGTCAGAGTGTCTTTCTGCCTGATTTTAACCCGCTTGAAAGTTCAATCTGAACGCCAGCTTAGAGGGTGCTTGTGAGAAGTTAACAGGCTGCAGCCTTTGAGGATGAGTGGATGATGTGTTACCCTGCTCTTGGGGAAAGTGGGGAAAGCCTAAAAGCTGTGAAAACCCCAGTGTTGGAGTAATACCCTAAATAAAGCTATTTCTGAGGGCTCAGTAGACATTTCACTGAGTTGAGCTTTGAATTCCAGACGGAGACAGAAATCCGTGCACAGTCTTCCCCTGAATACAAATCCCCTTCCAATTTCATTTTCTTTGAACACCTCTGCTTTGTAAAATTGAGATGTGTTCAACTTCATATTTTTCTTATCCTTCCCTTCCTGTTCCTTACCTCCTGTAGTAAGGGGAAACAACAAGGTATGGGAGAGCCTCTTCATTCAGCTGAAAGCTCCATGTGGATAAAATATAGCTGGAAAGGATATTTCACACAGGATGTAGAAGGGTATAATTAAAACCAGAAAAAAAGCTTCTTTTCAGCTCCTTAACTACTTTCAGCTTCCCTCATTCAAATGATGCAGCGACCCTGGGTTGGCTTGGAAAAGAAATGCTGTAAATCATATCCAAGTTCCCCCAAAATAAAACAAGAAAAAAAAAAAAGAAGAGAGATAAAATCAGGCAGGAAGGTTGGAAGGTTTTTGAGAGTCTTCTTTCTGAGCTGCAGGATTTATGGAACTGAAAAACCCCGGCACTATTTATGTCAATCTAAGATGGACGGAGAATCCATCCTGCCATTTTTCCTGCCAGGAACAAGGCAGCCAGGATCGCTTGATTTTTCTTTTCTTCTGAGCTCACTGAAGGGTTGTCTCTTTAAAAAGCACATTTTTATAGAAATCTGTGTTGAAGAATCTTGGTTGCTAAGTACAGAGTAGTGAGAGGGAACACAAAGGTGACTTTGCCTTCACAGTCTCTGAATGTGCATTTTGTTTGAAGTGATGCAGATTTCCTTAAGATTTTTTTATTGTTGTTCTTAACTGGGTAATTCTGCTACTTTTAGAGTAAGCAGTTGGCTTAAACCAGGAGTTGGATGAAGCAAGTGGAAAAAACAATGTCTTTCTCCATTCAGCCCTGTTTAAATATGCACAAATAAATTCCAGCACCGAGTCCTTGTGGCGTTACCAAGTGATGTTGTGACAATCCTTGTGCTGTAACATCACCTAGAAAAAAACAGTGTGGATGTGGAGAGAAAGTGAGTGCCCTGGGCTGCTGCTCTTCCTCCTTGGAATTGGAGGAGAATTCCTTCCCTGGTGCCAGCACTTTCTCATGGCTTCTGTTGCTGAGCTGGTGCTGGAAGCTGGGTGTTAAATGGGGGAATTCTGCTGCTCTCTGAGCACATCCTTGAGGAACTGGAGCAATGCTCACCATTTGAGGTCCTGCAGAACTTTGGGAAGCTGGGATGGTGTGGATGTGAGATGGGCTGCAAACAGGGAGCTGTTTGTGAACTGAGTTATCCTCCAGCTCTCCCCTTGGGAGGGTGGGAATAGGGTGTAACTCTTGTGTAGCTGTACCTGCCCTACTGTTACAATTTCTGATTTATGGTTAACTTGTTTAGTCGGAGATGCAACAGAAATCTGAAATCTGCTCTTTGTTCTCCTTGCAGAAACAAATAGGAATATGCTGCTTCTGCTTAGCCAGACCTATTAAAATATGTCCCAACCTGCTGTTAGCCAGAACTTTATCCAGAGGATTGGACCTTGCAATCCTTTTTCCATCTCCTCTTTCACATTTAACAGTGAAATAACTCAAAATCAAATTGTGTTTAACAGAGAGAAGAGACTGAACAGTTGATACAAATTTACTGTAAATATTTCATGATTCCTCAAGTTGCTTTGGGGTAGATGAACACAGCAGAGGGTGGTCAGTGATGCAAACTGCTTTTTGCTGTTTCCTTTTACTGCCTGCACTCACTGACTGTGTGGAGGCTTCAACCAGCTGCCCATATATTTTTTTTGTGCTTTTTCAGATGGTTCTTGTCTTACCTGAATCTTAACTTTGCAGGAAAAGGTGGCTGTGGCTAGCTTTAAGTAGGTCAGTAATTATTAAATTGATGGTTTCTACCTGATGGTATAAAATGAACATTTTATGAACAGGAGGGAAAACGCTGCCCTGTCTACATTGCCTTGGACTTTGTGAGGATGGAATAATGGAATTCCCTGAGTTGGAAGGGACTCACAAAGATCATTGAGTCCAGCTCCTGCTTCTGCCGAGGACATCCCAGCAATACCCCCTGGGGCTCCTGGCTCTGCAGAATTCCCTGACAGGAGGGGACAGCCCCAGATGGGGCTCAGCTCCCAGGGAACAGGGACAGGAGGAGAGGGAATGGCCTCAGGCTGGGCCAGGGCAGGCTCAGGATGGACACCAGCAGGAATTTCCCCGTGGAAAGGGTGCTCAGGAATTGGAAGTGCCCAGGGAGGTTCGGAGTGCCCATCCCTGGAGGTGTCCCAGGAATTCCTGGATGTGGCACTCAGTGCTCTGGGCTGGGGACAAGGTGGGGTTTGTCACAGGTTGGACTTGGTGACCTTGGAGGTCTTTTCCAACCTTCAGTGACTCTGTGGTTCTCTGCTGGAGCTGATGGCAGATGGAAACACAAATCTGAACTTGGATTCTGTGACCTAAATGGATGCTGGGCATCATGACATGAGTCTCTGCATGGACTTTCCCTCTCAAGAACTCTACTATCAGTAACTCTAAGGACAGAACTTCAGAGCTAGGGAAGTTATTCATAAATCTGTCACTCTGTTTCCTGGAGTTGTTTCATCTCCTCATTGTGGTTGTGCTGTAAAACCAGGGGAATGAGGGAATGCTTTGGGTACTCAGCACCTGCTGTGCTGTGACAAGAGCTCTCAGTGCAGTCAGGGTGATGAGCTGTAGGTTTACATCAGATATTAGGAAGGAATTTTTGGCTGTGAGGGTGAGTGTGCCCAAAGAAGCTGTGGCTGCTCCTGGATCCCTGGAAGTGTCCAGGGCCAGGTTGGACAGTGGGGCTTGGAGCACCCATGGCAGGAGCTGGAATGAGATGAGCTTTAAGGTCTCTTCCCACCCAAACCATTCCATGATCCTGTGGTGATGGTTCTGATCTGGCTGTGGGTTCAGCTGCAGAGCCAGGGTCAGAAATAGCTGCCCTCAGTGCAGTTTGTTTGCAGCTGAAGTGGAATAAGGGGCAGTGACCCCGTGGTTATGTGGCTGTTTTGGGCTGGTATCCTGTGAATGGGAAGGAGGGTTCTTGCCCAGTCAGCTTCCAAATACTGCACCAATGGCTATTTCAAGTTTATAGCATAAGGTGCTATTTTTCACTCATGCTAATTCCACAGGCTCCTCTAAAACTTCCAGAGAACTCAAGGCTGTATATTGGGAGCTATGGAGCTGCTCTGAGGGATCCATTTCAAACACCTCCATCTGTCTGCGCTGTTTGTCTCAAGAGCATGAATGGGCATAACTCCATTGAGAAATATTCTGATATTTTTATTTCACCAATGGAGTGATGAGTTATAAAAAACCATCACTTACTTGCTGGGTTGAAAGTAGTCAAGCCCTCACAGAGGCAGCAATGCAGCTATGAAGTGATCTATGTCAGCTGCTTTTATGGAGGTTTTTTTGAGCTTTGTAGGGATAGAATAAACCATGACAAACTTAATTTTTAGCCTCTTTGAGGGTATTTTATGGATTAAGCAGATGACCATGTTGAGAGCAGTTGCTGGCTGGGATTAGAGGTGTTCACTCACTGGTATCAGGAGTTGCTATCTCAGAATGATCTCACTTTCCAAACCACATGAATCCAACCTCAGGAGCTGCAGGGACAGGTCTTGTAGCTTCCAGCTGGTGACAGTGCCAAGCCCTGTGTGTCTTTTGCAGGTCCTTTGAAAATTTTTGGGCAACATGGATTGCACACACTTCTTGATATGCCACTTTAAAAAATCTTGAGGCTTCCCCTTCTGGCTCTTTTCTTATTCCTGGTTTCATTTGAAATGTGATAAAATGGTTCAGTCTCAAACCTGCAATATTTTCAGAAATGAGCTTTACAAGGGAAGGAATCCTTGGAAGACAATGGTTTATTAATTAGCACCAAATTCACTTTGCCTAATCATATGTTACATGAGGAACTTGAATTTAGGAGCCTAAAGGAGTTTGCTTGGGAAATGCACTGTGCACCCAAACATCAGGAACAGAGCAGCCAAAAAAATGTGTGTTGAGCTAATAATGATGATGTTTTTTCCATGAACTGTTTTCCCATTTATTTTTGCACGGGCTGAATGAAGTTTTTGTTTTAAGAGTGCATTCCACTTCCCTTTTTTAATTTACTCTTTTTTCTTCTACTAATTACTTTGTAACTGTTAGTGAAGCAACCCTGAAGTGAGCCTGGTTCTTGTGGGATAAAGATTCCTGTTGGAAGGTGTTGGATGTACCAGGTCTGAGCTGTTTTAATGGAATCAGTGCATGAGCTGGAGGAGATCCTGTGTGGAGAAGCAGAGCCAGCAGTAGTTAACCACACCTCACAGGCATTCCAGGGCCTGACTTCAAAGGTGCTGAACAGCAGCCTTGTTTGGAAGTGTTTAACCATTTGGTTTAGTGGGTTTCTAGATGTTTGAGTTGCTAAAACTGAGATCCTGTCACCTTCTGTGACAGTAGGTACAGCCCTGCCTCTTCCTGGCAGGGCAGAGCTCGGCTTCTTCTGTCATCTTTAATATTCAAATACTCCACTCTCCATTTACTTGCTCTGGAGTGCTTTTTATCCCTTAAAAAAAAAAAAAGGCAAATACAGCCCCCAGAACATAGATAAGATTTCCCAGACCCTGCAGAATTTTATTATAGAAATGCTGTATCTAATTTGTAGAAACAAGAACCACTCAAATTTAACTTCAGTCTTGGAGCCAGTTGAATTGAAGCTGTTCCCTCCTCAGCTTTGAAATGGGTATTAATTCAAGCAAAAGGATGTTGATATGGTTCAGGTCTGTGTTTCTTTGCATGGGGTTTGTAATGAGCAAACTTCTCGATTCCTCGTTCTGTCCTCATGCTGAACCAGAATTTTTCCATTGATTCCATTGGGATAATTATCCAGTGATCAGCATTGGGAGGGATAAACCTTTTAACAGGTGTTCAGTCTAATACAGAGTTTCAGGGGTTTTGTGAATAGCTGGAGTGATCCAGAAATAATCAGATCAGTTACTTAAGAGCAAGATCTTAATTTTAATTACAGACCTGCCAAGTTCTGATGATAAATAGTGAAAGGGGACACTTTTCATGTGTATTATGAATTCTCCTCCAATGTCTTCTTTTTTTATCACCATAAATGGAAGAAAGAAGGACATTGAAAGACTGGAGGGTGTCCAGGGAAGGGAATGGAGCTGGGAAGGGTCTGGAGCCCCAGGAGAGGCTGAGGGAGCTGGGAAGGGGCTCAGCCTGGAGAAAAGGAGGCTCAGGGGGGCCCTTGTGGCTCTGCACAACTCCCTGACAATAGGGGACAGCCGGGGGGGTCAGGCTCTGCTCCCAGGGAAACAGGAACAGGAGGAGAGGGAACGGCCTCAAACTGCTCTTGGGGAGGTTTAGGCTGGATATTAGGAAAAAATTCTTCCTTGAAAGGGTGTTCAGGTATTGGAATGGGCTGCCCAGGGAAGTGGTGGAATCACCATCCCAGGAAGTGCTCAATAAATGTGAATGTGGCACTTGGGGTTATGATTTAGTGGTGATCATGGTTGGACTTGGTGTCTCAGAGGTCCTGTCCAACCTTAATGACTCTGTACTTCCATGATTCTGTGTAGCTTTATTACACTCAAGCCATTACTTAAGTGGATATTGAGGAGGGGAAGGAGGGAGAAATAGAATTCAGTGAATTTGTGACCTGGCAGGTAATCTCTTTGTGAGTTGGTGCAGAAGAGACAGGGGTGATTGGCTTTTGGTGGCATCAGGTGGAGAAACAGGGTCACATTTGTACATCAGGGCTGGGGTGTAGAGCAGCAGTTTCTGTTCCAAGGTCTGCATAGAAGCAGGGATTTGTTTTAATTTTGAGGTGGTTTGAATGATTGGTTTGTAAAATTCAGATTTGACGAGTCCAGTACCTCTATGGTAGATTTATGTTCCTATTATTAACACAATTCTTTCAGCAGAGGGGTTTTAGTGGAAATTAGTCTGTAAAATCCAGCCCAGACTTATTTTGGTCCATCTGTTCTCCTGAATTCATAAGGAGCCTCGGAGCAGGTGCATGATTGTCCCGTGGTGTTTAAGTACCACATGCCTCATTTCATTCCAGAGAGTCTCCCAGGACAGAACCATCTGATCTATTATCCATTATCCCATCTCCCTGTGAATTGCCTCTTCACCCTTTGTGCTCCTCCTCTAGGAGAAAAGGTGTATTTTGTAGCTGTTGAAACATGGAGGCACCTGGCTCTTACACAGCTTATTTGGACTGTTGGAACTGCTTGAATTTTAACACAAACCAAACACTTCCAGCTGCATCCACATCCCAATCCAACAAAGCAACTAAATATGTGCAAATTTAAGAGAGCACTTTACTGGGGTATGTGGAAAGTGGAGGGTGTTTGTGAGCACTTCTTAAACATCCTCATGGAAGAGCCTGAATCTTCCAAAGGAGAAGGTTGGAATTTTCTTCTCCCGGTGGTTGAACAGTCAGGTGTTTGGATATGTGAGTAAATGCAGGAGTGCTGCCTGAGGCAGTGGTTTCACAAGACTGACTTGTTACTACCAAGAGGAAGGTGTTTGCTCAGTCCTGCCCCTCCTGGCCTTGTCTCTGTGGATTTGGAATTCCAGATCCCATTAGTTGCTCTTGTCTCTGACTTGGATTTAGCCTGATGAACAATCCTGTGGTGTCAGACTGACAGCTGAGTGTTAGCAATGCATTTTTATTCAAATTATTTCAAAACTTGAGTTTGTCCCTGTGGTGGGAATCAGCCTGAGCTTGCAGGGGCTGTGTCCCTGCCATCAGACTTCTCCTGGAGCATTGTTGCCAGCAGGATTGCACCATGTTAAAGACCTTGGTGTTAACCTCAAATAAGCTGCTGTTAATACTCAGTAATATGAACCTGGCAGGACAGGAGTTGAGTGGTTTTTACCCCCTGGAGTCACTGTTCCAATTCCTGAAGTCACTCATACATGTTACCTGCTCCTGCAGGGCAGTTTATGCCTAAAAAACCCTTTTTTTAAAAGGAGAATTCAAAAGCCAGCATGGACAGAAGCATTTCTCTGTGGGACTCTCGATTTATCATTGGCCATTGTTGAAAACATGGAAAAGTTTTCCTGTGTGATCAGTGGGAGAATGTTTTTGTGTGGCTTGGAGCTCCAGGACCTCACTTAACTCACTCATTGTTCCTATGTGTTGTTTGCTTTTCCTGTGTAATGACCTAAATTTCTTACCTAACCAGGTACAGAAATCCATATTTTGTTCCCTCAGATCCTCTGTCATTGTTCCATGTGTCCATGGTGCTTTGGGTAGTGACTGTGTTGATTTTTTTTTTTTAAGTATTTTTGGCTCCACTTCAAACTAAGTCAGCAAATACTTTGCTATTAAACCATGTATTTTCTGTGCTCTGTTTGTTTTTCAAAGGAACAGATAATTGCTGTTTTGGTAAAACTCTGACCACATTAAGTTTGACTCCTATCAGTCCTGTTATTTTTATGAAAGGCTTTGCTGTATTCAGTGTTAGCAAAGCTAACAGTTACCCTGCTTCCCAGATTTCCCATTTTCCATAGTGACTTTCCCTGCCTGGGACAGAGCCACTTCAGGCAGCAGTGGCTGAAAGAGCAGCACCACCTGTGGGAAGTACGTGGGTTTATTTTTTATTTTGGGTTTGTTTTCCTGTGTGTTTTTTAATGGCTTGAGAGCTTAGGAGAACTTCCTAGAGCTGCTTTTGCTGTCCCAAGAAGATCTCAGCCTGTTAGGACCTCTCTGGGAAGGAAATCCCAGAATTAACTAGATTGGAAAAGACCTTTGAGATCATGAAGGTCAGCCTATCACTTCACTCTGGGGGGAAAATGGTTGGGTTTGGATGATGACAGGTGAAAATGGAAAAAATGTGATAATGGCAAAATTCTAGCAGTGAATTCTGTTCCCTTGGCACGTTTGTTATCAACCCCTGGGTCAAAGCAATTGTTTATCTTCCTGGTAATTCCTGGGGATGGAGGACTTGAGGGCAGCATTTAGTGATCCTCCTGAATAATCTGTGTTGGGAAGGATCCACTTTTCAATAGTGATACCAGTTTTGATGCTGTCATCATTACAATGGAGAATGAGGCAGAGAAGAATTCACTCTGAGCCTCAGTCGCTAAGCAGTGATCAATTTTCTTTGTTATTTTCAATTCTGGCTTTAACTTGAAATGCAGGAGGCAGCAGGGTTTGCATCTGGAAAATCGAAGTCCATCTGTGAGCCAGATGTTTTGCTGTGGAGGGAGCAGATCAAAGGATCCCAGGATCATCAAGGTTGGGAGAGACCTTGAAGCTCATCTCATTCCAAGCCCCTGCCCTGGGCAGGAATACCTTCCTCTAGACCAGCTTGGCTCCAATCAAAGATGCAATATTAGAGTGGAGTCAAATTAGTTTTAAGGCTCTTTTCTGCACCTACTTGCAGCTTTTAGAGGCATTGGAGGAGCTTTCAGGCCACTGTGGTGTGGAAGGAATTCCTGAACAATGCAGTGAAACGATGGAGAGGTGCACCAGAGGGTTTTCCTTCTCCCTGGCCCTCCTGGAAATGCTGTGCTGGGGGTAAAATCAGGCAGAATGTTTAACTCTGGGTTTGCTGCTAGTTTTGATTGTTCTTTATGGACTGTTTCTGCTGATGTTCTCAGGTAATTTCTGTAGAAAAATCCAGTCTTTTATTCAAAGGTCTAATGCTATTCTTTCTTAGACCTTGAATGATTCATGGGGTTTTTTTGCTGCATTTATAAAATGTCACTCCTGTGGTTTGTTATGATGTATGGCCTGAACATTCCTGGTTCCTGTGATGCCAACTTATCCATCTTCACCGTGGCCTGTTACTGCCTCAGCAAACAAGCCTTGAACAGTTCTGGAGCTGCAGATGTTTTTATTCCTTAATGGCATCTTGGCTTTCTCAGAGATGTTACAGCTCCTAAAAGGTCCAAAGCAATTTGCTCCCTGCTTCTCTGAACCTTTATCTCCCTTGTTCTTTATTCCAAATCCAGGTTCTCCCGAGCAGCTGTTTGTGTTGAGCCCAAACCAGGGATTTCAGGAGTGTTCAGATATGGAGAACTCTCCTTCCTGAATTTTCTTGATGCTGAATTTCTGCAGCTGAATTTGGACAGGTCCTTCCTGTAAAGCTTTTCCCAGTGTTTCTCCCAACCCTCCCAGGACAATATCTCCTGCAGTTCTGAGCTGATGGGTTATTGTTCCTCTGTTTGGCTTGGCCTCAAGTTTGAATTTAAAAAAAAA
>VWZS01004465.1:264779-406812 GCA_013397075.1 Rhabdornis inornatus
AAAAAAAGGATAAAAAATATGTTGTTACTATTTTGGAACTGAAACTTTGATTTGAAACAAACCACTTTTCATTATTTCACTTTCCCTAAACAAATCCAAACCATTGCAGTATCGTGATGTTTAAGTCAGTGGAAAAAATGATTTCAAAATTTGGAATGGAAGCTTTAAGCAGTGGGATTCAGTGGTTCTAACACCATTCAGCTCCCTAACAAAGTGCTCCATTTGGAACTAATCAGAGCTTTGTGATTTTTCTAGGCCAATTTGGAACTGCTTTGATGTGCGACGGGATCAGATAGTATGAGCTCAGGCAGACAAGACATATGGGCTAAATTAATCCTTAGCAAGTCTAGGAAAATTAAATCTTTATGGAAAAAAAAATGGAGGTTATGTATAAACAAAATGCAAATTATAAGCTGCACGCGATGCTTGTTGTAAGGAGAGTGGAGAGGAGGGAATACAAGATAAGAGGCAATAAATTGTAACAAACTGCTTGTTCAGAGATTTTCTGGAGCTGTGTGGCTGCTCTTACTCAGCTTCAATCACTCTGAGTGTTTATATTTCTGATTATTCTGAATATTTGGAACCTGGTTGTCCAGGATAACGCAGCCCTGCCGGAGCTGCTTTCCCAGCTTGCTCCTCTGTGCTGTTCCTTTGCCAGGAGGATGGTGCTCAGCCCTCTGGAACTTCCTCCCAGCAGCCCTGGGCTGGAGGGAGAGTTTAATGAGCTCCAGGAGAGAGACTGTGTGAGATAAGCTCAGCTAAAGACTGACTTTGGCAAAGGAAATTTAAACTCTTCCCCATTAAACTCCTGCCAAGCTGGGAGTTTAATGGTTGGTCTAAGGTAAAGCTTGGTGTTAAGTTTTGTTATTGGTGGGAAGCTGTGCTGAAGTAATAGTGTGCAATTAGATAAATATAATACTTTGGCATTTGTATATATAAAATAAGCTTTATTTTTTTTTTTTTGTCAAGAAATAGTGCTGAAAAGGAAAGCAGCTACCTGTAACTCTCTTTTTTCCTGACACTCATGTGCCATTCTGGATTGATTTCTTTACACATAGAAGCTTTTTTATGGATGTCAAGTATACAGAAATTTTCACTTGTTCTGCTGCCTTAAAGTGTGTATAAATCTATAAATGTCAGTCTTAAAATGGAGCTTACAATAGGTAATTGTATGGAGTGGGGCTGTGCTATTTCTGACTTGCATTGTGTGTGCTGACTGACGGCAACATGGGATGGGAGGGTGTGCAAAGTATTGTTTTCAGCAGAAATTGTCCCAGCTCAGGGCACTGTGTCAAGTTAGCAGGGTCTGAGGGAACCTTTTCCATTCCAGGGACCTGGAGCTGCTGGTTTTGAGTTACCCTGAGTGAAGGAGAACCAATTTTGTTATGGCAAGATGCACATTTTCTCCTGTGATTTGTGCCGGGCTAAAATCCATGTGGAATTCTAATTACAGCTCTCCCTACTAGGAGCTCAGGTTGATTCCAGATGCAACAATTGATTTTCAGGTCACACAGTTACTCTGAGTAGTTACTGGGAGTGTTTTTGTTGGTCTGAACTCCCTCTTTAAAGCATCTTTTCCTCTTTGAGGTTCTCAAACCCTTTTTTGTTTTGATGCTTCAACCTTCTGCTTGGGCGTTGTTAGTAGAGAAGTTTCCATTGAAATATGATCATGACAGCTTATTAAATGGCAAAGACAAGAAAATCAGGGTTTTGCTAAGAAATTTTCATTGCAATGTGTTGTGGAAGTGCTTGGGAATGCCTTGAGTTTCATCCCTGGAGCCTCATGGAGCTACTTCCTGCTCCCCTGGCATTGAGATGTGGGGAGAGTGAAACAGAGGGAACTCCTGGCTTAAGATAAAGACAATTTAATAGGAAAAACAAAAGCCATACATGCAAGCAAAGCAAAGGAATCCATTCCCCATTTCCCATGGATGGGCAGGGTTTGGCCATCCCAGGGAACCTCATGGTCATGGTGACTGGGGAAGAGTATTGGGGTCACTGAACATCCCCAGATTTCCATACTGAGCATGATCCACAGGCCTGGAATATTCCTGGGATCAGCTGTGCTCAGCTGGCTGCTCGTGTCCCCTTCCCAAAGCCTCATGTCCCCTCCCAAATCCTGGTGTCCCCCTGGCCTCTGTGCTGGTGGAGTGGGATGAGGACCCAAAAAGGCCTTGGCTGTGTCAGCCCTGCTCAGCAGTGCCCAAAACATCCCTGAGTTATCCACAGCTTCCAGCACAAATCCAAACCAGCCTCACAGCAGCTGCTGTGAAGGAAATTAACTCTACCCCACCCAAAAGCAGCTCAGTGACATAAGATAAAAATCACATTTTCCAAGAGCACTTTTCCCCAGTTTTCTTGTGGAAAAGTTAAAATCTGTGGTGTGCAGAGGTTAAAGGTCTTGCAATCTCACTTCAATTGACTGCTGGGTGACTATTGTTTGAAAAAGAATTATGCTGTAAGTAGCTTTTTAGATTAGCCAAGATAATCTCAGTTTGTGAATAGCTGCTGACTGGAAGCACTTCCCTGAACTGTTACTTGGGGAATATCAGGAGTAACACCCTCAGTTTTAAGAGAAGCTAACTTCTCCTGAGTGCCTTCCCAGGGGATTCCTCACTCCAGAGAAGGTGTGATGTTTGTGTGTTCCCTGCGTTTATTTTAATGGATTTTTGTACTTTTCTTTGCAGGTCACTCCAAGGTCAGAGACCCCCATCAACAGTGTCAGTAACAGTTTGGAAAATGTGCTCCACACATCCACACATTCCATGGAGGAGTCATTACCCAAGAGGCCTTCAGGGAAACACTCCAAAGGTGTGTCCTTTTCTTCATGCCTGCTTCCATCCTTGGTGGTGCTCAGCTGTATTTTCATTGGGATTGGAGGCTGGAATTTTGCTGGGTTGGCTTGGCAAAGGAAGTGACAGAAGGGTTTGTAGGAAGTGTGAGTGTGTCAGGGACGAATGGCCAGCGAAAGAGGAGGATCCTGATTTTCCACCAGGAAATAAGCAAGAAGGTGCTTTGAGATCCCTTCTTTTGAAATAGCAGCTTTGTTCTCAAGAAATATTCTCCAAGAGTGGATATCTTGGACATTCCACCTCTCAGCAGGTTATTTCTTAGATAAAGCATATGGTGTAGAGTGTTTCTCAAAGGGAAAAGGCATTTAACCAGTTTCACTGCCACTTCCACCTTTCTCTTGCTTTCCCAAGTGGGAAACTTAGTGAAGAGAAGTGGAAGATAGGAGAGAGATCTTGCACCTTTCTCTGTTACAAAATAAATCTGGTTTTTGTAATGCTATGTTGCATGCTGACCTGGCTAAAAACTGGGCTTAGCAAATCAGGGTTAATTATTCCATTTCCACACTCCAGGCTCTCATTGCAAATATGAAAATGTCCAGGCTAAAATGTGACTAACAGTGTTTTTATTAGAAAAAATCACTGGTAAATGAGGAAAGTCTTTGAACTGGGAGCTTCTCTTTGTGCAGAACAGCTTTTGTGAGCCCTGTAGGGCAGAGTTAATCAGGGGAAGTATCTGCCCTCATGTTGCCTTCAAATATCATTAAAAATATTGTCAGGCACCATCTAAATTTTTTTTTAATTTGGCATTTGTTCTCTTTTCTTCTCTGCCACTGGCTTCTTACAGTTTGATAGCACAAAAATTCAAGAATTTCAAAGCACATCTTCAACTCAAAGGGTAAAATGTCCCAAGAAATGTTGACTTGCTTCCACCAGCCCTCCTTTTCTATGCCACACTCCACTGTAATCCCAGAAGTGTAAGGAGCAGTCATTTTTTACAGCACAGTAATGCTGGAAGTAGCCATTTCTCCAGCTGTAAAAACCATCAGGGTGGAAGAAAATGCAGCACTAAGCAGAAGCATGGCTGGGTTTGTGGCTTTCATCTGATTAAAAATAGGACAGGGTTCAACACTGTTTTCATTTGTACTCAGTGATTGCTATTCCAGTACCATATATGCTAAGATTAGTCACGGTACTCTGTGAAAATTAATTAGGTTTTGCTCTGATCTGTTTTTCTCTTATAGGATACCTGCCTTGTGTTCAGTTTAATTTACAGACTGCCACAGTGATGGTTGGGAAAAGGGTGTGTGGAACAAACACTGCTATTCTGCTTTCTGCTTCACCAGCAGTGTTGAATTCTCCTTGATGTCTTGGGGTTCTGTTTCTTCAGCTTGGAGAGCAATTCAGGATTATTTGCCACCTGAATCAACTGTTCCTGATTTATAGTCCTCATTTTCATACCAAACACAGCTCTTAATTTAGCAGGAGCCACCAACTTTTTAACCTGGAGCACATAAAATTGTCATGAAAGCATGGGATGCTTGATTTTCATGTTGTTATTTTTTAGTGAGCCTGATTTCAGACAGCTTGACAGGACAGGATTTCTCCCCAGAAGTAATGAGCAGCCCAGGGTCATCATTCCTCTCCTGGCAAAGCACTGGAGCTGGAAGTGTCTCAGTTAAAAAGGCTGGAGCTGAAACACGAGAAAGAAAAGAAAAATGAGAAAGGTGCAGTATTTGTTGTGCTTAGTTGGATTAGAGACAGTTTGCATTAACCCAGGGAATGTTTTAATCCTGATTCGGAGAAATGTCAGTAATTTAATTTACTCTCCCCAGCTGAACAGTGACTGGGACTGTAGTGGCTTGGACCTGAAAGCTCTCAGTGACTGTGTTTTCCTTAATCCACCACTTCTGGCATCAAATATTTGAGTTTCTCCATGGGAAGGAGGCAGGAAGAGAGGAAGGAGCATTTTGCTGGATCCTCTCAGTGGCAGTGTGTGCTCTTGGAAGTGGTAGCTGGGAATGTTCGTACAGCTTCATGCAGAGACTTGTCAAATACCTGGGAATAATTTCACCAGAATTGTGTTGCCTCAGGAAATGAATTTGTAACAGGAGTGTCAGCCTGAGAAGTGCCAAACCTTTGCTTTTACCTCAGAGGCCCAGCTCGCTGTGGGAGCCCTGTCAGACATTAAATCAGAAATTATGGAATGATTTGGGTTGGAAAGGACCCTAAAGATTGTCTAATTCCATGGGCAGGGACACCTTCCACTGGCCCAGGTGCTGGATCCATGCTGCAATACCCAACTTGTTGAGAGTGGTGACCAGCAAACTCTTGGTTTTTTTAATTAAAATTCCTCCATTTTTCCTGCTGTTTCTCCAGGCTAAGCCTCTTTGTCCCTGTGTACGTATCAGTGGTAAAATGGTATAAACCAGGTGGACATTGCTTCAAAGTGAAAGTTGTGGCCCTGGGGAAGTTCTGTACCTGCTGACATAAATATTTTGGGGATCTGTGCTCTATCTGGGCTTTTCTTTTATAAAATAAAGTTTAAAAATTTGCCCTGTGCAAGTTGAGAAAAAAATGCAGATGGGTTCTGACAGAAGGATGTGGAGCTCTTCTGAAATCCAGCAGCTGTAATATGCTCTGTGAATTGTGCTTTTTATTCCTATATTGACCAGTGATTTAGGGCTGTTCAAAGCTGTTTCCATGGATGTGGAATTGTTTTAACTGGAGGTAACTTTGGGAAGTGGAGCTCTCCCTCTTGTCAGGATCTGCTGCTGTTGTGCTGGAAGCTGCAGTCAGGCTTGTTCACAGGTTTTGAGGCACTGACAGATCTCACTGGTCAGGCAGAACAGAGATAAACACACAGATTCTTGGGTTACATATAATTAAAATTCCAAGAGGGATGTGTTGCTTTCTGTCCCTCTTCCCACTGTTCCTAGAATGTAGTCTGGTTTTAATAATGGTTTTAACACCATTTGAACAAAACAAATTCAAATAAAGGTTGGGCATTTTTTGTCTCCTGAGCCTTTCCCAGTAGTAAGGCAGTTAAAAAAGTCATGAGTTAAAATTGCTTTTCACTATTTTGTTTTGCAGGCAATCCTCTGCTGGTAGAAAAGGGAAATTCAGGAAATTCCATTTTTATTCCAAAGTTCAGGAGGATCTATGTGACCCATGGGAAGCCTCGTGCACAGAGCTAATTTTTAACAAGCCTGTGGATGTTGAGTTGGGGTAATTCCCAAAAGAGAGTAGTTATTGGTTATCACAGCTGACTGAAGAAATCAGCTTATTTTTATTTGTCCAAAAAAGCCATAGGAATTTTCCATGCTCCAGAGATGTTGTTAATTACTCTTTTACTGTAAGATTCCAAGGATTTGGCCATTAGGTGGATAGCAGTGGAGGCAAGTCCTGCTCTCTGCATGTGGCATATTTTAGCAATGTATTAAACATGCTCAGTGACCACAGCATGTTTTCCAAGAGCACAGAGGAATGAATTGCATTAACCAGATGTTGAAGTGCAGAACAAAAGCATCTTTATGATAAAGACAACATAAGTTACAAACATCCCAGGACAGAGACTGTGCAGGTTTCATCCTGCTGTCAGTGCTGAGTAAAATCCTGATTTGTCACAGCCTCTGGGTGAGTTTCCTGCACGGGAGATTTAGAAGTTGCTCATCCCTGCTCTGACCTTTTACAAGTGGCTCTTCCCAGAGCAGCCTGGACAATAATTTCCTCAACTGAACAAGTCTCATTTTCTGCAGGGTGACAGAAACTCTCCTATTCTTGTGTTTCCTGTATATTTATCTTGCCTTTCTGCTGTTGCCACACAAAACCCTCCAAATTGTCTCCACGCCAGCCTGATTTCAAATGAGGCAACTGTTGAAATCTGATCCTTCTAGAGTGAAGCTGAATCATAATTCTTGCAACACAGGATCTAAGGATAGTCACAGACTGCTTCTGGAGAGTGAGGAGTAAAGCTTTGAGATGGAAAATTGGGGGCAGGATTTATTCTACAATCTCTTCTCCATTTAGCTCTGCTGAGCACAGGAAAACCAATTGCTTAATTGAAGGGATGCTCTGAGTGCACACACAAAGCCTTGATGTGTCCCAGACTTGGATAAATACATGGAACAGCACATGGCTGACTGCATAAAAGTCTGTGGACGTGAAGGAAAACAAGCTCTAAGTGCATCTCAGGAATATATTGATTTAGTTTTCAATCAATATTAGGATGTAAATGTATCCCTGTTTGCAGTACTCCTGTTGAGCCCAGGTGGGTTGTCACGTGCAGCAAACGTTGGTATCTGAATTATTTCATGACCATAGTTAGCAGCAATGTGTGATGTCAGCCTCCCAGAACTTCTCACCACTATTTTTGCTGCTCTGTTTTCCTTGGCAAAATATGTTTGTACAGTCTTGCACCTTTTTTTTCTCTCCCACTTCCTTGACTCATTCTTTTTCCATAAGAAACCAGGCTGCAGGAGCTCTCCCAGTTTAATGGCGATCCACAGCCTTTTCCTCTTGAAATGTTTGATACCAGACTGCTGAAGGCAGGCACAAAATACAGGGGGAGGAGAAAAAAAAGCTCTGAAATCTATTTTGTTCAGGTCCAGGCTTCAGACTGCCTTGTCCTGCATCAGTTGTGGAGCTGGATTATTCTATTTTTAAATAACTGCATCATCTCCAACAATATTGGGTCAACTACTGGTAGGGTAGGGCTTAAAGAAATATTTAGGCTATGATAATCCTTCAGGAAAAATCTCCCTCTCCCAACTGTATATAATTTTTCAGCTGTTTGTGTATGTCCTTGTTCATATTCCCTCTGAAGGGAGAGCTCTGCTTCTAAACTTGAGCAATGTAGGTTGAGATCACACACCAGGCACCGCATTCCTGACCTTCTGTCTCTGCCACACGAGTTGTTTGAGGAGTATCAAGTATTTAGAGTGAATTCTAGAAGTCAAACCCAGGGATTAGCGTGCTCCAAAAAAACATGTTTTGATGTTGCATATTTTCCCCCGTGCTAGAAGATTTTTGTATATTAAGGAGTTTTTTGATGATGCGTAAATCACGTTGCTCAATCTGGAGTTGGGAGTTCAGTTCAGGTTGGAGGTTTGATTTTGCAATAAAGACAGTACTCAAGTTTAGGGTTTAAAAAAAACATCAGAAACGTTGCATTTCACCTCAAGTTTTTATTGATCAATTGTCCTCTGCTTACAGAAGGCCATTTGATGTCCCCAAACCCAGAGTTTGTGGGTTGTTGTAGAGCTGGGAGTGGAGCTCCTCACTGCTGGGGCTGCACTTGGACTCTGGCAAATTGATGTTGTCAGCTGTTAATAAGTTAACTTTTATCCTCTCTGGAGGCTGGAATCAGTATTTCTTTGTCATCCTCATTGCCTCCTTTTCCTTGTCAGGAGAGATCTGGGATTGCTCTGATAGGATAGAAAGGGACAGGAGGGAGCAGGGACACTCCTGGCTGGATGGGAAGGACACTCCTGGCTGCCTGCTCAACCTGTCACAACCTTTTGTGCAAATGTGAAAATGCTCCTGGCTGAGCTTTGGAATCCATGGCCCCCATTCCTTCCCTTTGTGCTCAGGGGAGGGCTCCAGGTCACTCCTTGGCCAAGAGCTGCAGTGGAAAGTGATGCTCTGTGTGTTCACCAGTGCCTCTTGTTGAGTTCATATCACAGAGCATTCTTCCATTTTCCTCTGAGCAGTTTTGGTTGTGTCTGCACCATCTGCCTTGATCCCATATTCCCCTAAAATAATGGATATCAAGCATTTAACCTGGGGGCCTTATCCTGAAGCTGCTGAGTGATTCTCTAACTTTGGTCTTGTTTGTCTTCCTGCCTGTTTTTCCCCAGTAAGGAGATGGAATCACTCTGCTTGGGCAGCTGTTGGTCCCTGCCTAATTAACTGCTGAGCCTGTTGATTAAATTCATTCAAATTTGACAAAGCTATTTAGAGATTTTATTTACAGTGGTGTCTGCACAGAAGAGACTCATTCATGCTTCCTCCAGGAGAGGTGAGAACAATGAGGTACAGCCTGGATCTGTGGAAAAAAAGGCTTTGTTTTTCTCCTTGGTAATCCATAAAATCCCAGAATTTGTGTAGGAGGAGACCCTAAAGCTCATTTTATTCTACCCCTGCCACCTTCCATTAGCCCAGGTCACTCAGAGCCCCATCATTCATCTTGTTTTTATTAATCCTTGTGTTAAGTAAAGATTTGTGTGTTGGGCAATACAATTTCCTTATTAAACATTAAGAAATGAGCAGTTTTCTGCTATGATAGGATTTGTAGTAGTCTGTTCATTTTGGCTTCAGTGGGAGTTGGATGATACTTCTGTTTATAAATTATTTAATCGAGCTACTCAGAAAATGTTAAATTCTAAGAATAGGATGTTGGTAAATCCAGCTGTGCCAAGGATTTTACCTCAATCCTCAGGCACATTCCTGGTCTTGGATAAGGACAGTGTAGTCATCAGTATCTACTGTGAGATTATAAATTCATATTTAATATTATTTGCCTTTTTCCATGGCTCTCTCAGGATAGGATGTGCATTCCTGGAAGGATTCTCCGATTTCCATGTCTTTGGAGTCCTGGAAGTGCCTTCAGTGGCACAGGAGCTGTTAATGAAGGTGAAATTAATGGCCATTACCTCAACAGCTCTGGAAGCAGCAGCATGACCTTCTCCCTGTAATGGAAACAACAAAGCAACTTCAGCTTTTAATTAAAATCGCATTAAATGGTGAAAAACAGTTTTTTTCTCAGATCTTAATGGTAATGGCTTCATACAGCCCATCTTCTGAGGCAGAAAAAAGGTGTTGGGAGAGCTTTTCCTGTGGTGGAACTAATGCTTAAACCTGCATTTTTACTGAAAATCCTTAATTAAAGGCAGGAGGTGAAATTTGAAATTTAAGAAATTACTGAAGGATAGCAACTGTGTAATTCAAGACTGAAAAAAAACCCCAAGAAAGGTGCATTTTAACTGCTGATTTTTGCTTCTTGGCAAATTCCTGCTGCAACCTGAAGGGAAATGGCTCAGTGGGGCTGGACATTCCTGCTGCCTGCAGATTGAGAGAGGGATGTGAGAAATGTTCAGAAATGCTCAGCTGTTCCTCCTGCCTTCAGAATGCAGCACCCTGCAACATCTGGGAATTTCTGAAATAACCCTTTTTGCTGCCATCTTAAACAGGGGCATGCAAGAATTTAGGAAAGAATTTAAAATAAATGGCTTGCTTATCCTATCTAGGCCCACATAGCCCTTAAATTGGATAAAAATTGGCACTTTAGGGAAGAAAATCAGAGTGATTCACATATATTCCTAGAAATCCAGCACATCCCTGCCCATTTTACATACTGTCACCGCTGTACTAATGACTAAATGGCAATTTTCTGCTGCATGTCATGCTCAGGAAGCTTTTACAGCTGGTTAGTTGTTAGCTGGTAAGTGTTCCTTCCCTTAACAGTTTATTCCTAAATCCCCCCATTTTCCAAAGCATATTTTTCATTTCCATCTACCTTTCCATTTAGATGAATTCTTGCCTCCAAAAGCTGAGGGTAATGGGCTTAAAGTACAATAATTTTCTCAATAGGTAGCTGGAGTTTTAGAGTTATCTGAATATACAAGTTAAAAATGGTGTCATCTCTCACATAGTTTTGGGTCCAGACCTGCAAATTTCTGGGTATTTAAAATAAATCTAAGGTTTCTTGCTTGCCTTTGATGTCAGCATTAGAATTCTCACTGGGGGCTTTTCTCTGCAGACATGGGAGGCTGTGATTTTGGAAGGAATCAGACTCTGCAGCAGGGAAAAGATAGCAAATACTGTAGGACTGGAGAAATGGGTGATCTTGGGAATTGGAAATAATAAATAAATGAAATTGGGGCTGTTCAGCCTGCAGTGAAGCTGGGGAGGGACATCAGGAACTGGAGTGACAGCACAAGGGGGAATGGCTTCAGACTGAAGGGGAGTTGGTTTGGGATGGATATTGGGAAGGAATTCTTGGCTCTGAGGGTGGGGACACCCCTGGATCCCTGCAGTGTCCAAGGCCAGGCAGTGCAAGGTGTCCCTGCCCACAGCAGGGGTGGCACTGGATGAGCTTTAAGGTCCTTTCCCACCCAAACCATTCCATGGTTCCATGATAGGAAAGAACAAATCTGAGAAGAGTCAAAGCAGTGGAATTCTGTCCATTAATTCAGTTATTTTGGGGTTGTTTAAAGGAAGTTGTGTTCTTGTGTTTAATGAGAGCTGAATGTAGTCTTGATAAATGGCATGTGTTGGAAAATGCCAGAGCAGAGCCTGATCCTGGGACCTGGATGAAGAGACTGGAAAGCTGTTGGGGAAGGGAAGCATCTGGAGCTGTTCTTGGATTGATTTTTGGGAGTAAATTGACAATGAAATGTCATTTGTGGCCTGCAGACAGTGGGAACTGGGAGAAGTTTGAGGGGTGATGCTGCCCCAAACTCATGTGGATGTGGTCCCTTGTACTTCCCTACAGCATTCCATGGAATTGTGGATCTGATCCACATGGTTGATCTGTTCCTTTGTGCCACACAAGCAGAGGAGACAAATAGTCAACTTTGGAATTGTTAGGTGCTTTGAATTTTCATTTCTAATTTCATTCTCTCTTGTTCTTTTAAGCTGGAGAGTCACAGGCTGTAATTATGCAAGACAATGGTTTTGATTAAAGCAAATTTTCTTTCTTGGGAGCACAGAAATGCTAAGCTAAAAGGTTAATGTTTTATTTGCTTTCTGGCTTGTTCTTTTATCTCTCCCTGGAAAAAAAGAAGGAGAGGACTTGCTGTGCTGCACGACTTCCCTGCCTGGAGTGGATGCATTTCATCAGTGGAGGGTGTGGGTGCTATTTTTAACCATCACTCAGAGGGGCAGCCCTGCTAAAATTACATCATTAATATCCCCAGCTGAAAGGAAATGGCAGAAAATACAGCAGAGCCTTTGGAGTTTCTCCTTATTGTGTTTTCCACTCCTGTGGGTGAATTATTCAAGGTGTATCATTCCAGCAGGGTTGTTTACAATCAGCCCCTTGTGGACAGGCCCGAGGAAAATGTAAATAAGTGAATTTGCCTGCAAAACCAGCAGGTATGAAATAGGTCTTAGTGGCTTGGAGAGCTCCTAGTTTGTATTCCTGCCTGTCCCTGTTATTAAAGAGTTCAGGGATTTGCTGCATATCCAGCTATTGCAAAAGAAGGTGGGGATCTAAAGCTTTAAACATTAATTTTTGCTAGAAGTGGGGTTTGTTTCATTCTGTAGGCCCTGCTAAAGGATCTGCTGGTGAGTCTGGGGATTCAGGGCTTGGAGATTTTTAGTGGATGGGGTCTGATGTTTTTTCCATTCTGTTTAGCTCAGTTTCTGGGCATTCTCAGTGCCCTGGCAAATATTCATAAAATCTACTTCGGGCTTTTCCCTCCTGTATTTCCTTCATAGATGTGTTGCAGTTGTCCAATAGTTGTGTAGTGTCTCCAAATCAGTTTAACTGCTGAATTAGAACTTTCCTTCTGTCTCTTTGAATCAGTGGGCAAATCTTGTCTGGGATCCAGAAAGAAGGAACAATGAGTTGTACAAAAGTAGAAAAGGGAACAAGAATATTAAAGCCTGAGAACAGAGACACAGAGACACGAAAATTGAGCTGAAAGGGGAACCTCACAGAAGTGGCTGTGCAGGGATATTTGTTCCTCACTGAACTGAGTGAATGCATTTGTGGCTCTTGGCAAGACTGTCTGTACTCAAGGATTTTTCTATTCCACATGAGTCCCCTAGTCTGGTGTTTTTACATGGTGTGCTAAGAGAATTTTTTGTGTTGTTAACAAGGCTATATAATGCCTTAGAAAATAAAAATTGAAGCTGCTATAAAATGACTTTGTCCTTGCTGCTCCTCCTTGTTATTGCAGCCTTAGTCATGAGTTTCCAGTGCTGAAGCCTGGTCTCAAAAATGCAGCAAACAGCACGTGCTTATTTACAGGAGCATTAAACCCTGCTGGCCTGGAGCAGCCCTTCCAAACCAGGCAAGCTGCTCACTTCATCTGCCTTGGAGACTGAAATGCTGCATTTTCTGTGCACTTGGAATCTCTGAACTCCTTTGGGTAGGGGCAGGAATCCTTGGAGCCATCTGATCCCGGGGCTGGGGTGTTTTAGCACCAGATGCCCTTGGAGCCAGGGCACGTTGGCTGAGCAGCTGCAGCCTCTCCCCTCCCTCTGGGCTCCAGCCATGCCGATATATGGTTACAAACTGCACCCTCAGGCTGCAAAACAAACACCCCCTGTGCTGGGAGAAATGTATATTTATATATGGAGCACTCAGCTCCTGCCTTGGAGACTCTACAGTCCTCAAATCCTCACTGGATGCAGTTGGGATTGGGTTTATGCAGTGAGGGCTGGGGTGTTTTAATAGAGCAACAGTGGATTATCATGAGCTAAGTGGTCTTAAAATCTGTATTCAGTCATTAAGTGAATAAAATCTTGAGTGATGAAGGAAAAGTAATGGGTAGTAAGAGCTTTAGCTCAGTTCCCCTTTTCCTCACCTCCAGCAAAGGTGGTTTGTGGTTTATTCAAGCTTCACCCAAAGGTGCTTTGGTGCTTTATTTCACTGGGTGTTGCTGTGAGACTCCATTTGGTATTTAGGACACTGCTCCAAACTTCAAAGCAAACCCAGCTGTGGTGACCATCTGAATGTCCCTTTTTCTGCTCTCCTTTCTGAGATTTGGATCCTCTCTGAGCTCAGGGTAAGCAGCTGCTCCGTGCAGACCTCAAACTTCAAAGCCTTCAGCTGAACTGGGTTGGTTCCTCAGTGATATTTGGGATTTAGGGAAGTCTGGATTTCTGGGCTTTGCTGCACTTTAGCAAAAAAAACAAAGTTTTCCATGGAAAACTGACTTTGCCTGTGTAGTTTTGTAGGTGAATACAACTTTCAGATCAGAATTAATCATGAGGCTCACCTTGGGTTTGAGGGGGCTCAGGGAATTTTATGTGCCAGAGAAAATCCTTTCTGGGGAAAAGCAGGAGATTTCTCTATGATGAGCAAAGCTCCTCTTAAGAATGAGAAACAAAGCCAACATTTTGTTTAAAAGTGCTCTAAGAATAGTAAATAAAATAAGCACTCCATCAGATAAAACCAGACTAAACATACAACTGCATCTTGCTTACCCAGAAAGTAAAATTATTTATATCTGTAGTTGAACATTTCTCTTGATTTCAGAGATGTTTTTGTTAGATAAATTCAACACAGGCAGCCTGCTTATTTAAATTGCCTGTACAAGGCTGGATGTTAATGGTTACTGAAGCTGCCCTTCAGCCCAGAGTTTGGGCAGGAATTCTTTTCCATGTTTCTGAGCTAACTGGGAGAAGGAAAATGAGTCACTGAGCAAATGAGGTCCAGAGCTGCATTCAAAACTTACACTTCTCACTTGTATGCAAATAGTTGATTAGCTGCAGTTCCAAGTGGAATTAGGCAGTAAATACAGTGTGCAAATGAAATAAATTCCTGGAATCTTTTAAAAATTCAGCCCCTAAGGCACAAAACCTGAGCATGTGTTGAACCTCACTGTGACTGATAACTCTGAATTTATTATGGGATACCTTTAAACCTTCAGTGTTGCATATTTACCTAAAATCATGCTTGAAAATGCCGTGGTACCAAAACTAAAAATCCTTCAGGATTCCTCTTCCCTGAGTTCTGCCTGATATCCCAAAGAGCTGCATCTATGCTTGCTTAGAGCTGTTGGAATTAAGGAATGTATTTATTGCTGGGTTGTCCCTGATGTCAAACTCTTGCAGCCTTTCCTGGTTTTATAGCACGAGCTTTTCCACCCCATTGCACATTTCAGCAGCAGATCCTGAGGGATGTTCCCAGGCCCAGCTCCTGCCCAGTGTTGGTGCTCAAATTTAGGAGCTGTTTCACAAATCCAGCCAATCCAGCAGCCCTTTCTGGCCACTTTATTCTGCAAAAGCTTTTTCTGGCCTCAGAAAAGAAAAAAGAAAAAAAAAAAAAGACAACTCATCAGGCAGTTGTGTACTTAGTGGCCATGGCAGAAGGAGCAGGGATGCAAAGTGCTCCTGGCCTCGAGGATTTGGGAAGAAAACCCTTCAAAACAGTGTTTGAAGCCATGTCTCTGTTTTTTTCAGAGCAGCTGAATGGTTCTTCAGGGTTTTACATTTTCCTGCCCAGGTGGGAGTTTTCTCCAGCCTCCAGCAGAGGCACTTTGGGGTTTAGGGAAGCTTTTGAATCCAGGGAAATTGCACAACCCATCTTTAGGTTGATTTACTTTTGTGGTTGGCTGAAATGCTGACAGCATCATTCAGGATTATTCCAAAACTGCATGAATTCAGTTAAAAGCTGAGATATACAGGCTTTTTTTTTGTTTTAAATATCTGTTTTGGAGAAACATAAGAAGGTCACTTAGTTGGCAGCTTAAATCAGCCAAAGTGAGGAAATAGCAGGGACATGAAAACTCCTCTTTTGGTTGGGGTGAGTGATACAACCCCAGCGTGTTATTGCTTCCTCTGGGCTGCCAAAACTCAGCTCATGGCCTTGGTTTTTCAAAAAGCTGTGTAATTATTTCCTGTGGAACATTGCACTTCATAGGCTCCAGCCTTGCTCTTCAATTAAAGCAGGATTGATTTGTCACCTGAACTCATGGTGGAGGGATGTGTTGGTTTGGATCTTAAATATTCTGTAGTATTTTTCACACAGGAAAATGCCAGATCGGAGAGCTTTTCCTTTGCTGACAGAAATTTTTCATTACGTCCATGAAACTTTAATTTCCAGGGTTTTCCTGTTGAGGAGCAGCCAGCCAGAAGATTTTCTTGCTAACTAGTAAAACTGTTCTGTTTGCTTACAAGTTTTTTTTCCCAGTTTCCCTTCCTTTTCCATGGAAAAACTGTTGTCTGCTCATCCACTTTTAGTTTTAAGGGATACCAGCAGAAAACTACATGGTGGATGCTGTTATGAGGCTGAGCAGGATCCAAATGAGTCCAACTCAAGTTGTATCTTCCCTTTTCTGTAGAACTTCCATAATTTTAAATTTAAATATTTTCTTTTTTTTAATCTAAGCATTCAATTTAAGTATTTCTTAGCAAGCAGCAGCTTTATATTTGCAGAAAGTATTAGGGATCATTTCCATGTCCCAATTAAGCCTCTTCACATCATGTTTTCTCCATCCATAACCACTGCAAGATGTGAAAACAGGTTAATATCTTTATTACTTATAAATATTTAATACATTTAAATTTTATATTATTTATCCTTCTGGAGAGGTCTGAGATGTCACTTCTCACTAATAAAATAACAAAAGGTCGTTTTCACATGACAACTCAATGAACTGCAGAGAGAATTGCTCCATCTATTCCTACATCTGACTTTTCTGAAGGTAGCAAAATAAGATGATTTTAAGAAAGAAATATTTGTTTGTTTGCCTGTTTTCCCTCCTTTTCAAGGGAATATTTGAAACACTTGAAACACTGCTGTTGAGTGGGAGCGTTTTCCCCTCTGGTATCTCTATAGACAAGCTCATGGCTTGTCAATGAAGTTAATTATTCCTTTTAATTGTTTGCTGCAGTTACATTTAAGGGTGTATTTGATGTTTTTTGCCTTCCCAGAGCAGAGAGCACCTCCTGTTGTGCTGCAGTTGGACTCTGGCCCATCAGCTGATGCAGATGAGATCTCTCTGGGTTTGTGCAGGAGTTAATGTGTCATGGAACACACCAAGGTGTGTTTTTGCTGGTTGTGGAACAGAGCAGAGTTCAAGTTGAATGGTTTCAGTGCCATCCCTTCCAGATTTTGAGGGTTCAGAGCCTGCTGGGTGCAAGGTTGGAAGTTTGCAGTGAGGAATTGGGATGCTCTTCCAAGAAAATCTCCTGAAATCATCTCAGGGACAGCTCAGCACTGCCAGCTCTTTCTTGGCTTTAGTGACAGAGCTATTAGGAGATAATGTTGTCATTCTGTGATTTGTTAAAAGAGATATATAATAAACATGAGTCTGACCTGATCTGAGCTCCTGGGACATGGTCCTCACCCCTGGAGGTGTCCAGGGAATAACTGGATGTGGCACTTTGGGCTGCTGACAAGGTGGGGGTCAGTCACAGGTAGGATTTGATGACTTTGGAGCTCTTTTCCAACCAAAATGATCCTGGGTAGCACCAACACCAAGTTCTTGGCACCCTAAAGATGCTGATCATGTTAGAGCTCAGTTTGTATCCTACAGACTCAAACCCTAGTACCTGATTCTGCTGGTTTGTCTCAGGCCTCCAGTATTCCAGTAAAAGAATAATTTAAGTTTTGAGATGTAGGAGACGGGGAAATGAAATTTAGTCATGAGAAAACTTAATGCTTGGGTGTTTGTGCAGAACAGGATCAGTGTGTATGCTGGGAGCAAGAGGGTATCCTGAATTTTTTCATTTCCTATCATAGCCTGGATAAAAAGCTTTAGAAAGATTTAAAAATTGAAAGCAGGAAGTTTTATGCAAAAAAAACCCCAAACCCTCTCTTAAGCTGATACTTCTAAGCAGTCAAAAAAAACCAAACAAAAACTTCACAAACCCCTTTAATTTCTGGTCTTTTGTTGCCATGAATGTGCTTTGCATGTAGCAAATAAACTGTTTTCTCTGTTTTCATTCCCTCCTGCCTGTATATATGGGAATATAAATCCTGGGGGGTTTGTGGGGAGCCTCTGTGGGATTTTGTTCCCAGATTTTGGCATCTGCTGGGCAGCAGGAATTGGGTAATGCTGCTTTGGAAGCATTTCTTCAGCACAAAGAGGAGATGCCATGTGAAAGTAGTGCTGCTGCATTTCTTCCCACTTCTGTGTAAACAGGGAAGTGGAAAGGATTTTATGAGTTCCCTTTTGTTCCACTTTTTCAGCACAAACTCAGTTGCTTGTCATGGTGTTTGATGCCTCTTTCAATGAATGAAAATTTAATAAATCTTTTAGTCCAGAGGCATTATTTATGGTTATGGCCTCCTATAGAAAGGATTTTACTTAGGGGTTTTTTTCCAGCTTAAAAATAAGTTGTAGCCTTTCTGCTGTTCTAGGTTAAGTACCACACACCAAGATCCACAACCCAGTTTCAGGAGACTCAGATTTTGCCACCTGGAGAGTGGCATTTCCATGCTACATCCCACACAAACTGCTCCTGCATCCAGGGATTTAATCAGAGGAAATCCACTAGGTATGGAGTGATGAAATATTGGATTTTATGGAAAAGGGCTGGGCTACAATCAACACTCCTGATTTATTTTCAATTACTTTACTTTTTAGGAGGAGCACAAAATTCTCAGTTTGGATTGAGGCACTGATCTATCTAATCCTTTAATTGGGATGGATCCAGAAGTTGTAAAGAGGGAATGACAAAAAGATCAATATCTGATGGGATATTGAGGTGGCTTCCCAAAATGTCTCTTCTGCCCTTGCCCACATCCAGTGCAGGTTTTACCCTGACCTTGACCAGCCAGGAATGGCAAATCCTGAAGGCTTGGAATTGGCCTTTTGCTGACATTTTGGGAAGAGGAGGAGATCCAAGCTCCTGCTTTTTTGGAGGGGGAGGTCAGAAATGCAGAGGATTTAACATGGTCATGAACAGAGGGAGGGAATTGAGTGTCCCTTCACAGAAGCACTGAACTGAGCAGATGAGAAATGCTCCAATATCAGCCCAAAGGGTGAAATTCCCTGGCTGGAATAGGAAAACAGACCTGGATAAAATGTGATAAAATGTCTTCAAGCTCCCTGGATGTGTTTTCTCTGGATGTTTTCACAGCCTGTCCTGGCTGTGATTCCTGCCTGTGCCTCAGTGCTGGAGTATTCCACACTCAGGCTGGACACAATGAAATGTACTTCAGAAATCCATGAAAAACGCTTTTCTTGCTTAAAGAAAGCAGCAAATAATAATAAAAATTAAAAAAAAAAGCTCAAGGGATGATGGCAGAAGATCCTGGGAGCACTGAGGGTGCTACAGCCTTGCTGGAGCTTCTCCTACAGCCCTGAGCTTCTCCACCCCTCTTTGTTTTCCTCCCCCCCTTTCCTGGGGATCTCATCCAGCAGTTCCACTTACCTGCTGGAATGTCTCAGATATTTGTGGATAAATCTCCATGGCTAAAAGCCTTGTGTGCCCCTTTGCCAGTGCAAATATACTCTGGGAATCACCTGAATTAGAAACTTTAACTTTTTGTATCTCCTGGGTTGGGAAGATGGAGTTTTGCTGAATTCAGCATCCTGAAAAGACATCAGTATTGTGTATCTTTAATTCTGTACAAAGGTTTTTCTGCTCCTGGACTCATTTATTGGGATACTGAGTACAGTCAGCTCTTAGAGCTTTTGAGAGTGAAAGCAGTAAATAAAAATCCTTTTTTTTCCCTTTCTGTTTGGTGGATGGCACCTTTTCTTCTGGAGTTCTGTATCACTACAGATTGAATAAAGTTAAGCTTCAGGGTAGGTTTAGAAAGGTTGTTTTAATAAAACCAACCAGAAGTTAAACAACACACAGAGCAGGTGAGAGGCCACAGAACACAACCATACAACCTGATAAATTAAACAAGATTTCTTTAGGCAGGTGATATTTTTCATGGTGTTTTAGCTAGCTGGGAGACAATTCCTGGAGCTCTTTGTGTAATATTAGGAATTACCCAGTTGGTTGTCCCCTAAAGCCTGTCCTGCAGGACCCTGAGCTGCATTTCCTGCTCTAATCCTACAAGATCAGTGCAAAAATCTTTACCTAAAGGTCCATTTTTCTAATTGCAATCCTTTTCCATGGGTAAATTCACTGCAGTGGATTTTATTCACTGGGCAAGTTCAGCCCAGACACTGAGCAGGAAAAGGTTGTGGCACTGTCAGCACCACAAAATCCAGGGGTGATTTAAGGTTTGTTATTAACCCACAGAGTAAAACAGGAATAGCTTGGTTTTATGTCTCTGGGTAATCCAATTCTGCTGGAATTGCTGGAGATGAAAAATGAATGACTGGAAGAGATGGGATTTGAATCCTTTAGAAATGCCAAATGATAAGAACAGTTGCAGAAAAGTGATGCTGGGTTTGCTATAAACAACAAATGTTGCGTAACACTGGCTGTGTTTTTCAAAACCAGATGTTGCAGCAGTTCACACCAGGATTTCTGCAAGTTATTTGCTCATCCTTCACCACATTCCCCCTTTCAATACCCATTTTACACATTCTTTCTCATTATAATCCTGCAGTACTCACAATTCCAGTCAATATTCAATGTATTTTAGCTGTGATCACAACTCAGGGGGCCATGAATTCTCTTAAATGAATGTAGTGAGGTAATTTTTTTTTAAATTAACCTTCTGCATGTTCAAATCTTCATGTTCAAACCTTCATGCCACTAAATATTGTCTGGATGGTTCAGCAATGTCTGGTGAGCAGATTTATCCCTGTGGTGCTCAGCATGTAGCACAAAATCATTTCAGAAGCGTGAGAGAAACCCAGTGAAATGTTTTGAAAGGAACAAACCTTTCCAAAAAGCAGAATGTGCAGGGGAAAGCAGTAAGTAATAAACTGACATTATTCATAAGCCCAGGGACTGATGTAATTGTAATTGGGAATTACATGGAGGAGGAACAGTTGTGAGGATCAGAACAGGAAATCTTCATTTTCTCCATGTAAAGACAGGCACAAACATCTGTAAAGCTGAATTTGGGGGCTCTCTACATTTTCACTGCAAATAAAGAAGAGATTTTTAAGCGGCCAAGACTGAGGTGGCAGCATTTGTAAATGAACAGGATCTGCTGTGCTCCCTGAGACTCCACCTGCAGAGCTGCATCCAGCATCCCAGTCCCAATCCATTGGGATTCCCGATGGGAGAAACAGCTGGAATGAGTCCAGGGGAGGCCATGGAGCTGCTGCAGGGCTGGAGCCAGGCTGGGAGAGCTGGGGGTGCTCACCTGGAGAGGAGAAGGATCCAGGGAGAGCTCAGAGCCCCTTGCAGGACCTAAAGGGGCTCCAGGAGAGCTGGAGAGGGACTGGGGACAAGGGATGGAGGGAAAGGACACAGGAATGGCTTCCACTGCCCTTAGATGGGATTTTGGGAAAGAATTGTTCCTGTGAGGGTGCTGAGGCCCTGGCACAGATTCCCAGAGAAGCTGTGGCTGCCCCTGGATCCCTGGAAGTGCCCAAGGCCAGGCTGGACAGGTCTTGGAGCACCCTGGGACAGTGGAAAGTGTCAGGGTTGGAACTGAATGATCTTTAAGGTCCTTTCCAACCCAAACCATTGTGGGATTCTCTGAGGACACAACAAAGTATTTAAAAGGTCACAACAAAACCTTCAGGCCACAACTGTTGGGAAATAGAAGGAAGCTCCAGATGGAAGTGGGACAGAATTTGGAAATGGGGCGAGAATTCAGTCAGGAGGTTCTTCCCTGGGGTTTATTCCATCCCATTGCCTTTCCAAAGTCAGTTTTAGTTCCAGGTCACGGATGGAATCCTGGGGAACACTCCTGGATTGTGAGAAGTAAACCTTAACTGGGTTCTCCTGAGCTTTATGGAATATTAATTATCTCTTTTCTTTGTCACTGACCTGTGTTGCACAGCAAGAATGTTTTGGAGGCAGATCTGTGTTTTGGGGATCATGGAATATTTGCATT
The DNA here is from genome assembly GCA_013397075.1 of Rhabdornis inornatus. NCBI lineage: Eukaryota > Metazoa > Chordata > Aves > Passeriformes > Rhabdornithidae > Rhabdornis > Rhabdornis inornatus. The sequence goes on from VWZS01004465.1 coordinate 286,170, forward strand.
GGGTACCCATGAAGATGCCTTGCAGATATGGAATGTTAGGTATGGAATATTAGATCTGGAATCAAGCTCCAGATGGACAGGAGGGTGGCTTTGGGTGGAGCCTCCCTGGGGACAGGGACACAGGAGGTGGCACAAGCAGGTCCCTGTTTCAGCAGTGCTGCTGTAACTCCTGCACTGCAGTGTTCTGTGAAGTTCCTTTTGATAAACATTGATTTGAGTCTTACTGGTAACAAAAAAGTTAATAATAAGTAGTCCTGAAAACAAGTAAACAGCTTGTAAATGGTGATTCTCTGGAAATAAAGTGACAAAATTCTGGGCTCTGCTTGTTAGGGCTGCTCAGTGAAAACACACCGTGCATGTCACATGTCCCTTCAGGCACCTGGCACTCACAGGTACAATTTTAGTGACTCTGGGTTGGGATAATTCTGCTTTTGTAGTTTTGAGCCAGTGTAAATTGGCTTTTTGTAAGAAAAAAAATCCTTGTGTGTATCGCCATGAGTGCAGTCCAAAGGCAGGAGGAATTTATAGGAGAAGAGAAAGTCAATGAAATAAAGGATTTTCATGGTGAATTCCTGATCTGGGGGGTCTTGGGATGTGGGAGTCGCCAAGAATTCAGCACATCAAATATCTGATGTGTGAGATGGTGTCTTTAGAGGCAGTGACCTGTCCTGGCATTCCATCCTTTCCACACTCAAATCCTGGTTTTACTTACACCTTGTTCCAATGGAGGCTGAAATTTTCTGTGAAACTGCAGGAAGAGAGGAGTCAGGATATCAACAGAGCCATGAAACCACACTGAACTTGTAAAACCAGGCCCTGAAAACATGGAGACTTCTTCCTCATCCCAATTTCCCTGGGAGGAATGCTGTTTATTCCTTGATGTTATTAAGATAATTCCATGTGTGTGTAATGTGTTATTGCAGCGATGAGTGGGGTGATAAGAGCTTTGCTTGGAGTGGATTATTTGGGTTGAAATGCTTGGAATGAAGGCTGGAAGTGAAAATAGCATGAAGTGGTGGTACCAACAATCCTGAGGGAGGAAATTGGAACTGGGCACCTGGATCACCTCCACAGGTCATGGGATGCTCTCAAAGCAAGGCCTGGCACTTCCCAAAAGTCATCACTTCTGTCTGTATTTAGGAATATCCTCCCCATTCTTCTTCTCCCTTTGTTTTTCCATAGTGAGTGTTGAAAAAGTGGAATTAAAGGGGCTGGCACACAAGAAGAATGAAAGAAATGTTGAGTATTCCTTTGAGGTAAGTTTGGGTTTCCTTTCCTATGAAAGAAGGGAGGATAACGCTTAAGGAGGAGTTAAGGAAATGTTCAAACTTTATTGTTGGATCCCAAAAATCTTTTGTGAAAGCAGAGCTCCTTTGGGACTGATCGTTTTTAATCAGTGATTTGAAAGTCATAAATGGCTGTGGATGATGCAGAGGTCGGTCAGTGGGGATTGGCAAAAAAAAAAAAAAGTCATTTTAATGCAGGAAATGTTTGCAGTGTTTATTTGGGGGGGAAATATGATACCACACTTAGAGGATGGTTATCCACATCTATATCCAATGTCCATTCTTCTGCTGGAATGCAGAAGCCGGAGAGAATTTAAGTCTTAATCTGGACAAAGAACAATGTGGGCTCTGAGGGCACAGCTGCTGCAAAGAGGCAGGGAGGGAGCCTGGGGATGTGGTCCCAAAAGGTTGGAGAAAACAGAAAAACTTTATAAATTCTTCAGGGCTTGAGGAAAACTCTGTGGAGCAAGAGTTGGGGGAGTTGACTGGAAAGGGACTTTCACAATGGTCTGAAAGCATTTCCAAAGGGAATAAAAACCTTCCCAGCAAAGGGGGTGTTAATCCAGCAGGAAGGGCAGAGCAGGAACTGCTGTCTGAGAGCTGAAGGCAGCCTGGCTCCCAGTGGAAGTGAGAGCAGTGCTGTGGAATGAGTGTGGTTCACCACAGCCCACCAGGAGCTGCAGCCTCTGGAGCTTGGGTTCTGCTCCCAGTTCTGGGGGAGGGATGAGTTCATCCCATGAAACCTTGGGTGAATGGCAGGGATGGATCTGGGTGCTGCTCAGGACCTCACAAACTGCTTTTCTCCCAGCTGCAACCAAGTAATCCAAAATTTGGGATGCACAGCACAGAAAACATCTTTGGTTTGTTTAATGAGCCAAAGTGGGGGGTGGGAAAAGGAGAACCCAAAAGGAGCCAGGCAGGAGAATCCCAATTATCCACAACTTTCACCAAGTTATTCCTTAAAACTTCCAGCCAGGGCAGAGCATCAGCTCAGCATCTTGTTGGGCTGCTGGCAGCATTAACCTCTGCAGGATTGGATTCATGGAGAATGTCCCAAATTTCCTGAATCCCCAATTGTTCCAAATGTCATCCATCACAGACAGGATTTTTCCAAGGGCTTTTCAAACTCTGTATGAAGCCTGCAGTTGTCTCCACTCCAATTAAGATCTCGTGAAACTTCTTTTCCTATTACAAATTTTTTTCTATAAATAACAGAAGTTACTGTACTCAGTGTTTGCCTCAACAGCTTGAACTGAAGGGAGAGCAGAGACTTCAGCTGAGCTGATAAATTGCTATTTGCTGGGTTAAAAACCCAATTATGGAATGTTTTTGTTCTGTTCAGGAGCTTGGGAATAGCAGGTCAATGGATGGAGCAGTTTAGTGTTTGCAGTGCTATTGTTTCCCCCCATTTACAGTTCACATTATTGTTTTATAAGTATTGAAAATTCAAGTTGAAACAGAAGTCATGACAATTGTTGGGTTATTACAGAACTGGGAAAAACAGAGAATATTTCCTGTACTTTTTGAAGTTCCTTGAGAATTAAAAAAAAAAATTATTTACCACAAACAAAAAAAAAAAATAACCCACAAACTTGGTAAAACTGCTCAAGTTTTTCTGTCTTCTTTTCTTCCCCCCCTCCTTTTTTTTTTTTTTTTTTTTTGTGTAACAGCTCTGCTGAGAGGAAATTCCTCCCTTATGTAATATATTTTGAAATCCTCTCCCCACTCTTTTTGGCAGCTTTTGGATGGCTGGAAAAACTTTGTGTATGTTTGGAGTTGTCATTGAAACTAATGTCATGTGAGAGGCTGCTCTGTGATCCCAAAACATCCACCCAGCTCCTTCCCCTATGGATCCAGACACCTCCAAGGGATATTTTGGATCCACAGGGATCCATCCCTGCCTGGTCTCGTGGTGATTTTCCTCAAGCCAAAAAATCCTGATTTTTGGCTTGGTTAAACTTCATCTCCCAAGCAATAAATGCTTCGATCCAAGGATGTTTGTGTGGGAAGAGATACTGAATATTCCCTTTTTTTAGGGCATGGACAAGATGGAGTGTGGAGCAGGAGCTGCAGGTTTCATTGGGAAGGTCCTGCCTGGGTTTTTGCTGCCATTCCCAATTTCCCGTGGCATATGGAGTTGATTAATTAGCAATAGGCAGCCTTGTGTGGGGGGAGCTGTTCCTGTTGGAAAGCAGATCCTACAAAGCAGCTGTTTTCTTTAACAATAATGAGGGGAAAAAATTCCATTACTCCGTGGTTGGTTGCTTAACTCTGGATGTGTGCAGTGTGTAAGGGCTGTGTAAACTCCGAGGGGCTTTTCCAAGCATCCACAGGAGTCATTAAATGTAAAAACAGCAAAAATTGAGCAGCAGTTTTGTCCTTGTGCACAAAGAAAAAGTGTTTCTTTATTGATGTCACCCATCACAACATCTGTGAGGGACAGTTGATACCAATTATGAACTTTGAGGAACCAAATTAAATTAATTACTAAAGCAAATCCTTCTTGCTCCTCCTCCCCAAGGTCCTGTGGTCTGATTCTTCGGTGACGTTGGTAACCAAATCTTCTGCTGAAGTGACTGAATTTATTTCAAAGGTAAAGACAATAAAAAAACCATTTTGAAAATGAAAAGAAAAAAAAAAAAGTCCCTCTCTCTGTTTTTGTTCGGTGATACTTTTCAAAATGTGCCAAGATAATTCAGATTGAATTTCATAATTTCATAAAATATTTGATTTATAACTGGCAGTGGCTTGAATCTCATAGAAATAACAAAACTTTTTTTCACTTTTAATTGGTCATATCCTCCCCCTTCAGCTGTCTCAGCTGTATCCAGAAGAAAACTTGGAGAAATTCATTCCCTGCTTAGCTGGTCCAGATTCATTTTACCTGGAACGGAACCACATGGACCTGGAATCAGACCTGAGGTATGCTGGGATTTTGTGAGGTTTTTATCTTGACACTTGGCTTCTTTCACCAAGAAAAAGAAAAAAACAGGAAGTAGAAATATTATCTCCATATTCTAAATTACTTCAAAGAAATTAGAGCCTGATCCTAAGCTTTTTTTCCTTGATGTTCCATTAATTCCAGTGCATAACAAGTTTTCAGGAATTCTTTCTTCAGAAATACAGATGGTAATAATATTCTGTATTAAGCTTCCTGGAGAATTGATATTTCCTCATTCTTGTGAAGAACAAACAGAGGATCACTGGCTTTGCAAAAGTTTGTTTTGGACTCAAAAATAACCAGAATTGCTTAAAAAAACTGCTCAAAACTCGAGAAAAAATAGAACCCTGAATATTCACCCATCTATATTGAGGAATGGGTTGTGGGGTCTTTTTTTTCTCTTTCACAGTTTTTATTTCCTCTGGTTTAGGTTGTTGTGGTGTTTATTTGACTTTAATTTAAAAAAGTTAGGTATGTATTTAGATACTGTTAAATGATTACATTTTTGGAAGCCTTTAACAGCTAAGAAAGTTTTGAAGCCTTAGCTTGTACCTCCTCAGGTTATCATAAATCATCTGGCCATGATTTAATATAAACCAGTATTTTAAATATCATAATCTTTGGCAGATCACATCAGGTTTCTCTTTCTAAATATGATTTTCCTAGGAAAACTGTAGTGACTTAAATTCTTTTCAGCTGCTACTGTCTTTATCTACACAAAATGAGATTATTGTAATATTAATATTATTCTGATCCTAATATGATATTATAATAAAATTAAATGCCACTTTAAAATATTAATTAACTTTATTAGAGCTTCTCCTTTGCACTTTTTTTCCCCCAAGCCACAGTGGACATTGCTTTTCCATAGGCAACAGCCAGCAGGTGCATGCCTGGATTATTTTTCATGGCAAGCAGCATTCCCATTCCCTTGCTGTGCTCCAAGGAGAATTTGGGAGGCTGCAGGGAATGTGTGTGGCTGCTGTTTGGGAACAACAGCCTCTCCAGATCTGGGTTAATGGAGCAGCAACTGCACTGCCAGGGCTCAGCTGCAGCTCTGGAGCAGGGAAGGAGCTGCTCAGCTGTGAAATGCAGCACTGAGCTCTGGGCTTTCCAGCTGGGAAGCATCTCTGGGTGTGTGGAGGTGCAAAGTTTTGGGAGCTTGGCGTTTTTTTGTGGAATCCCAACGTGGTTTGAGTTGAAGAGATCTCAAACCTCACCTCTGCCATGGGCAGGGACACTTTCCACTGTCCCAGGGTGCTCCAAGCCCATTCCAGCCTGGCCTGGGGCACTGCCAGGGATCCAGGGGCAGCCACAGCTTCTGTGCCAGGGCCTCACCTCCCTCCCAGGGAAGGATTTCTCCCTAAAATTCTGTCTAAATCCACCCTTTTCCAGCTCAAAGCTGTCTCTCCTTGCCCTGTCCCTCCATCCCTTGTTCCTCTGCAGCCTCCCCCAGGCCCCTGAGGCACTGGAGTGCTGCTGTTAGGGCTCTTTTCCCTTAAAAGAGGCACAGGGAAAACGTGACAGAAGTTTTTCCCTAAACTGCCAGACTCTGCATCTGCTGTTTATCTCCAAGAGGAGGAAATTCAATAACAGATCCATCTCTATTTTATATTCCTCAGGTTCTTGCATTTGAAAGGCAATTTTCAAGTTTACATTTGAACATTTTCTGCCTTAGAAATGTTCAGGGTTCCTAAACGAGGCATCTTTGCTGAAACACTCACCAGAGTGAAAACAACCCAGAGGTAACAGGGTTTGGTATTAAGAATAAGAATATCCCTAAACTTCCAGAATTGAGAATTGAATTGTGTGTTTCAGCTTTTAAATTTCCAATCTGATTTCCAACTGTGTTGTCCAGAGTGCAATCCTGATGGATTTGGGAGGCTCTAACAGAGCTTTGTTTGCTGCAGGTACCTGGCCCCGTTCCCTTCCCATGTGGTGAAAAACGACCACGTCAGGAAGTTCTTCAGCACTTCATCTCCCTCACAGCAACTTCAGAGCTCAAGTGAGTTGAAATAAAGTTTAAAAAAAATCTTTTTTTTGTACTGCATTTCATAAACTGATGCTATTTGTGACTGTGTTCCTTGTTTCCAGATGCTGGCAACCCTTCCCTGTATAAAGTAGGAACTACGCTGGGAACATCTGGAAGGTGAAATATTTATCTTATTTACAACTCATTCTCTTAAGAGGCAATTTTCATGTCCTCCAACAAAACCCAGACCCCCTTCAAGGAGCCAATATTGTGGCTTCTTTTGCCATATGGAAAGATTAACAATTTCCATGAGATTATATTTGGCCATCTTTATTTCTTTTTAATAATGCAAAGGCCGTTCTGTCGAAAGCTTTTTTAAATCACAGAGAGGCAGCAGAATATTTAATATCTGTGATTATTGAAGGAAATTATTGAAGAAAAGTTATTCTTCAGGGCTTGAGGAAAACTCTGTGGAGGAAAAGTTGGGGGAGTTGACTGGCAGGGGACTTTCACAATGGTCTGAAAGCATTTCCAAAGGGAATAAAAACCTTCCCAGCAAAGGGGGTGTTAATCCAGCAGGGAGGGCAGAGCAGGAACTGCTCTTAGGTGAAGATCAGCTTCACCCTTTGCCAGAACTGCAAACTGCTGTTTTACTGAGCTGTGCAACAGAGCAGGTACAAATCCATACCTTGTGTCCAACAGGGCGCTTTTTCCCAGAATCCCAATTTCTGTTGCCCCAACAGCTGAACTCTGGCTGACACAGCTTACCCAAGCTAAACCCAAGCCTGTTCCTATTTTCCAGACCTATATGTGGGGTGGCTGGAATTCAGTCTTCCCAGAACCACGTGCAGCACTCGGCCGCTGCTCCCGTGTCTCTGCCCCACTGCTCCCACTCCGGAGGCGCCGGCTCCTCGCTGGGCTATCGCTCCCAGCTGGAATCCTCCTCCCCAGCCATGCTGATGTCTTCCAGCCCTCAGACCCCTCAGCCCCAGGAGCAGAACGGGATCCTGGACTGGCTCAGGAAGCTGCGCTTGCACAAGTATTACCCTGTCTTCAAACAGCTCACCATGGAAAAGGTAAGGCAGGAAATGAGGGGAAGCAGCCAGCTTTTAAATTATCCCCACGTTCTCCAGGCTGGGAACATCTGCACTGAGGATCACACAAGTTCCTGGCACGTGCTGGGGTGGTTTTCACTTTCTGAAAGCAATAATGAGTTGATGAAAACCTTCTTGCTGTTTTCACTCTGTGCTGTGTCCGGGGCTGTCCAACAGCTGCTGCTGCTCCCAGGTTTCCTCATGGAACGTTTGGAGATGCAGCTTGGTGCTGCCTTAGGAGCTCTGCTTGTTTCCCTGGACATCCCTTTGTGTCCAGGAGATACCTAAATATGTTGATTTATCTTGATTTCAGCTTCTTTGTTGATTTTTTCTCCCAAAATACTTGGTTATCCTTGTTTTAAGAAACAGATTTTCAGAGACTCGTGGCATGAATATGAACATGAGTGAGTGAGGTTTGTTTCCTGCAGAAATTCCTGTAGAAAAATCATCTATGTCTTTGCATTGTAAGAGTCCCAAATAACACCTGTGTGTGCTGGATTTGATCTAAACAAGATTTTAGAGCATTTTCCCAGCTCCAATGGGAGATTCCTTGTCCTCTGTCTTTTGGCCTGGAACGCCCTCCAGTGGAGGGAGGGCTTGGGCTGAGCTTTGTGCTGGTTATGGAATATTTTATGGATTTAATTTCCATCTCTTACCAGAGTCTTCTGATTTAATTTTCTTCATTATAAGAAGGGAAATATACTGTTGTTCTTTTTTGTCTTTAATAAAGTAGTAAAACTCTGTATTCTAGTATATTTTAAAATAGCAAATATTATTATGCATACCTCACTGGCTTTCATTTTAATTACGTTGTAATATAAATATCTGTATCTATCTCTATATTTTGTTATTAAATTTACTCTTGGTGTGCATTTGCCACTGCACTCCTGTGGTAAATTACACAATGGGAAAACTGGAGTGATTTTCTAAGATCCTTAAATTCACTGATAGCACCAAGTTCTCTTTTAATTTAATTCTATTTTAATATGCACGAGTTATTTCATCTTTATTGTGACTGGTAAATACAAGCACACTCCTAATTAAATTAAATCTGCAGGTGTTCTTTCTTTCAGTCCCCCCCAATTTCCTTTTACACTATAATTGAAAACTGGAGTAGAAGAGTTTCTTTGAATTTAAAAATGGGTTTAAAGTTGGCTTTTGGGATTGCTCTTCACTGAAAATGGGTATAAGAATTTTCCAGATTATGAAACTAAACATATTTTTTCTTTCCAAGTTTCTGAGTCTTACTGAGGAAGATCTGAATAAGTTTGAGTCCCTCACCATGGGAGCAAAGAAGAAGCTCAAGACCCAACTAGAGCTGGAGAAGTAAGAGAGGGCTGGGGGAACTTTTTAATAGTCAAAAAATGCAAATTTTACAGTGATTTTTGCTTCCCAGACCACAAACCTACCATGATTCCCACCTGGAGATATGGATGATTATTATCTCCATGACTAAAGAATATTTAATACTTTCTGCTTTACTGCTGCCTCTTCAGGGTTGTGATAAGGATATGAAATTTTTAAATCTACAAAACATACATATTGTGTTCAGGTTTTTTTAAACTCGTGTCACAGTTACTGCAAAGATTTTGGGCTTCTCATCCACTTGACATTGATGGGAGCTGTTGGCTTTGCAAGCCCAGGGGATGCACTCCCAAAGTCTGGCCTTTTTTCCTGGGAGGAGAGAGTTTTTTGGCTCCAACCCATATGGGTGGAGCACAGCTACTTTGGGAACTGCCTCAGAGTCCCACAGTGACCCCAGGCAGCTGTGACAGCCCTTTGTGCAACTAATTGTCCTGGTTTTTGCATCTCCACTTACAGAGAAGTGTTTATTCCTTCAACAAGTGTTTGTTCCTTAAAAAGCAATTAGAAATCCAAATCTGTGCCCATTTATCAGAGCTCCTTGGCAGCATTTTTCAGCAATCTTAGTTTCTCCAGAGTTTGTTTGGAAAAGGAAAACTTGGGACTGTGTTTGTTTTCTCTTTGGGTTTGGTGTGCAGGGCTGGGTTTGGGATGTGCTGACATAATATGGGATAGAATTTGAGAGTTTAGTCAGGGTTTGGTGATATTTTACCCTGGACAAATAAGAGCATAGTGCTGTAGTCAGATGGCAGATAGTCCAGCCCTGACTGCTGGCAGTTATGGTCAGCACTGGTGTGATTTCCAAGTGTTTCCATCTGAAATGAGCACGGCATCAGTGGATTGTTCCGTGGGCTTTGTCTGCTTTGGTTTCATTCAGAAACTGATTTATTTGTGGTTGTGTTTCAGCCAGTTTCTGTCTCTTCATGCTTCTCTCCATCCCCCTGTAGGGAGAAATCAGAGAAACGGTGCCTAAACCCCTCCACACCCTCCTCAGTGACCAGCAGTGGGGTGGCCAGGGTTCCCCCCACTTCCCACGTGGGGCCCATCCAGAGCATCCGGGGCAACCACGCTGCAGGTAAGGGGACAGGGGACACTGCTGTGCTCAGCTGTGCTGCACAAGGCTCAGCTCATTCCTGTGCTGCTTCTTCCCCAACATTTATCCTCCAAAAGCCTTAAGGGACCAAGCAAAAAGTCTGATTTCGGTGATTATTAGAGGCAATAAAAAGTGATTTTTTTTCCCATGGCTCTGGTGGGAATGGGCAGCTGCTCTGGTTGGGCTGTTCCACCTGTGATGTATCCCTGTGAATGCTGAGCATGGCTGTGCTCTGCTGAGGTGCTGCCAGCGTCACCTGCGTGTCCCCTGTCCCTGCAGAGCTGCGAGTGGACGTGGATCAGCCAGCCCACCCCCTGCCCCGGGAGGGCAGCTCCTCTGAGTACTCCAGCTCCAGCTCCAGCCCCATGGGGATCCAGACACGCGAGGAGAGCTCGGACAGCGCCGAGGAGAACGAGAGACGTAAGCAGAGCCCCCCAGCTGTGCCCCCTGCCCTGCCCAGGGCTGCCCTCACAGCTCCTCTCTCCCCAGGCCTGGAGCTCCACCTGGATGCCTCAGACAAGGAGAAGCCGGTGATGCTGCTGAACCATTTCCCCTCGAGCTCTGCCAGGCCCACGGCCCAGGTGCTGCCCGTGCAGAACGAGGCTGGCTCGGGCCCTGCTGGTCACCACGCCCTGCCCATGCAGATGCTGTCCCCAACCCCCTCACACATCACCCCCATCCACATGCTGGGCTCCGTGCACAAACCAGAGCGCGGCTCCGCAGACATGAAGCTTCTCTCGTCCTCTGTGCACTCCCTCCTGTCTTTGGAAGAAAGGAATAAAGTGTCCCCCGGCTCGAGGGGCAGCATCAAGATGGAAAAGGGCTTTGGGAACGCCGTGGTGGATGTCATGTCCGCGTCCTCCCCGCACCAGCCCTTGCAGGTGCTGTCAGGGGGTGCCGAGAGCAGCTCCCCCACGTCCACCATGAACTTTGGGCCTCGGACCAAAGTCGTCCACGCTTCCACTCTGGACAGAGTGATCAAACCAGCCCAGCAGCCAGGACTCATAGTGGAGACGAGCACTGCTGCCACGGTGACGTCCAGCACAGTCTTCCACGTGGCTCGTCCGCCCATCAAGCTCCTGGTGTCGTCGTCTCTTCCCACCGACTCCGCCATGGCCGGACAGACTTCCTGCTCCAGTAATATGCAAATAACGGTGTCCCCCGCAATAATCAACCCCCGGACTGCTCTGTACACAGCCAACACCAAAGTTGCCTTTTCTGCCATGAGCAGCGTGCCCGTGGCGCCCATGCAGGGCAGCTTCTGCGCCAACAGCAACGCGGCCTCCTCCAGCAGCCACCCGTCCCCGTCCTTCACCACCATGGCCAACCTGCCCAGCTGCCCCGCGCCCAGCTCCAGCCCCACGCTCTCCTCCGGCGCCGACAACAACTTCTACAGCAGCAGCAGCAGCAGCAGCAGCAGCAGCGGCGGCGGCTCGGCCGGGAGCGTCCCTGTCCCCAACCAGAACCATCACCACCACCACCACCAGCAGCCACCGCCGCAGCCCCCCGGCTGCATGGTGTGCAGCTCCTGCGGCTGCAGCGGCAACTGCGGCTCCAGCGGCATGACCGTCAGCTACGCCAACTATTTCCAGCACCCCTTTTCAGGACCTTCCATGTTTACTTTCCCTTTCCTGCCCTTCAACCCCCTGTGTAGCAACGGCTACATCAACACGCAGCAGTACAACAGCAGCACCACGTTCCCCGTGGTGCACACGGCCTACAACAGCGGCCTGGCCCCCGACTCTGTCATGGCAGGACAGTCCACCTTCGCCGTGCCCCCCATGCAGAACTTCATGGCGGGCACGGCCGGGGTGTACCAGGCACAGGGAATGATGGGCAACGGCAACGGGTCGGGTCACAAAAAAAACGGGAACCTCTCGTGCTACAACTGCGGGGCCAGCGGGCACAGAGCTCAGGACTGCAAACAGCCACCCATGGATTTCAATCGGCAAGGTAAAGGCTGGGGGGGGACACACGCAGTGTGGCCTTGAGCTCTGCCCCCAGGGCCTGATGGCATCTTGGAATCTCTGGCTTGGAAAAATACTTTGTTATTGAAAGTTGATTTTAGGCAGCCCCTAGGAGGACCCAGGTGTGCTCTGTGGGGTTGGCACTGTGTTTTAGGGAGGGAAGAAACATCAAGGAAGGGAGGGAGCTGCTGTGGAGAGGTTACAGCAGAATTGCTGTTGCTGCTTCTGCATTGTCAGCCAGGTCAGCTTTGGTCATTATTGCAGGTTGCCCTGGAATTTTAGAAACTGAAATCTCTGTTCCTCTTCCCTTCCTGCCCAACACAATAACCTAAATGAAGAATTGCTGTTCAAACTCTCCTGAAGTCCTGTTTGCTACTGTAATTATTTTATAGGGCATGTTGCTTACAGGCTTCTCCAGGAGAATCCTTAATTCCAGGCAGGAAACAGCTAAAAGAGAAATACTGCTTTACCGAGAGAACTTTTTAGTCCCATTTTTCTTTTTTGATTGTCTTGATGTTGAGATAATCTGAGAGTGGTGTGGGTTAAAAAACGAAATACAAACTCTGAGTGAAGAGCACTCAGGTTCCATTTGACATTGTACCTTGTACCTTTACCTGGATGCATTTTTTGTGTGGTCTCAACAGTTTGAACACCATCAGTTAACAAGTGTCAGGTGTTGGGCAGCAATTTACAGCAGGAAAAAGGTAAATACTGAGTGGAATTCCCGTGGCAAATGTTTTGGTAGTGGCCAGGGGGAAGCAGAGCCACTGCCTTATTAGCCCTGAGTGGGAGAACTTCAGAAATGCAGCAGACTCTGATGTCTTTTGAAGTTGGATTTAATTTCATTAATTAAATTCCCATTTAAAGTCTGCCAGATTTTTCACAAGGGCAAGGACTGACAGGACAAGAGGGAATGGCTTTGAGCTGAAGGAGGGCAGGGTTAGATGGGATATTGGGAGGAAACTCTTCCCTGTGGGGGTGCTCAGGCCCTGGCACAGGTGCCCAGAGCAGCTGTGGCTGCCCCTGGATCCCTGGCAGTGCCCAAGGCCAGGCTGGACAGGCTTGGAACACCCTGGGCTATTGGAAGCTGTTGGGGTTGGAACTGGATGATCTTTAAAGTCCTTTCTCACCCAAACCATTGTGGGATTCTGATTCCACGAAACAAAATTGTGCCAACCCTAAAACTCCACCCAAGCTCCAGTGTAGGAAGCAGCAGGTTGGTGTGGGAAGCTGTGGGAGGCGAGTGGTGTGTAACCCTGTGTCCCTGTCCCTGTCCCAGGTACGTTCAGGCTGAAGTACGCCCCTCCCTCTGAAAGTCTGGACTCCACAGACTGAGGTTTCCCCACCTGGCACCACGATGCTGTAAAGCCATGGAGAGCGACGGAGATCGAACCACAAAACTGAGACGTCCAGTTGCTGTTAAGCTTAATGTATTTTTTAATCCAAAGGTGCTTTACTTTATTAGACTAGGTAGAAAATCTAGCTTAGGGGTGCAGCCAACCCAGTTTTGATTGCCAAATTCAAGCTTTGTTGTTGGAACTCCTGACTCCGTGTCCTCGGACCGACGGATGGACAGATGGATGGTGGAGCTGGCCAGCTGCAGTTCCTGCTGGAAGTACAACATCCCCTGTGCTTTTTTTGGCTGGAGAACGTTGCCACAATGGGACTTTTCCAAGGTGAAAGGCCTGACTCCAGGGCAGCTCTGTTCTGAGGTGGAAGGTAGGAGTGGCTGGAAGGATTTTGGCACCCCTGGGCTAGGTAAAATGTCTACTTTTTTTCAAAAGTGATCAGGCACTAATCTCTGGGATTTTTAAGGATTGCACTACAGAAGAATGTAAAACTCTTCAAGCTTTCTGCACTTTTAGCAGACAGTGTCACTCTGAGACCAGTGCAAGAGGCAAAGAAGTTCCAACCTTTACAAATTGGCACCAGCAGGCTTATGGGACTTAATTCCACAATAAAAATCCTAAAAAGTCTCTTTTTTTTCCCTTCCAAAAGAACACACACGGCAGTTTCGGTTCCTTCTGGAAACAAACTCGTGCTTCATTGTCTCACCTATTACTAGCTAGTGCTGGCTTCCCAGCACTGGAATAAACTTAGTTTCCAAGGGTCCAAGTCCCAGAGACTCCAGAGTCATAAAGGCTTCAAGGATATTTTCCTGTTATACACAAAACCTTTACGTCCTGTTACTGTATATAGGTCTCTTTCACAGAAACCTTATTATTCTGCTTTTGTAAATGAATTTTAAACCATCCTTAAAAAAAAAAAATCAAACTAAGAACTCTGGCAGCAGAGTTGATAAGCTTTTGCTTTACTTTATATAAAATACCCTTTGGCTCCTTAGCCCAGGATTCAGGAGTGGTGGGAGTCAAACATGTAAAAGGTAGTAAAAAACTTCATTATATTATCAAGACTTGGAAGGATTTCTTGTCGGCCTCCTTCGTTGCAGTAGGTTGTAGATGAGTAGCTTTGGTGTTAACTACTTAGTCCATCATTTGTGGGTGACAAATCTAAATTAGGACTCGAGAGGAAGCCAAACCCATCTCGAACTGCTAATTTGAAACACTTTGGTCCTGTCTGGTTGAAAGAAGATCCTAATCCTCATGGCTCCCCTCCCCCCCCACCCCCAGGAATTTGACGGCATTAAATGGGTGAGGCCTCCTCTGTGAAAGTGTCTGACAGAGAGATATTTGCATCCTGTAATTTGGGAGACACCTTTAAAGTCTGAAGCCTTGTTTACACTTGGAGGTATTCCTTCCAGCAGGATGAATCCATAGGACTTGTAGTGGAGCAGTGACTTGGGAAGTCCTCTGGGAGCAGGAGGGTTTGGAGCTGTGCAGAGCTGCCCCCAGGAGATGGGGCCATGGGAAGGGGGAGCTCAGCCCTTGCTGGGCCCTGCTCATAGGAAAGGAACATTTTGGGCCATCCCAAAATGTGTCCCTGTCTCTGCAAGGGCAGTCTCAGCCTCTCGGGATCATGAGCCTTGGGAATGTGGGTGGGCAGAACCAAACTCGGCCCAGGGAGGGATCCAAAATCTGAATTTGCAGAATGGTTGGTCTAAAACAAACAAACAAACAAAAAATATCCTTTTTATTGCTATGCAATAAGAACCCCCTGATTTGTGTATCCCCAGCCCAGCTCTTGGCTCTGCCTGCGTTTGAGGACGTTCCCCGTGTTCCCATGAACAACCTTCAGACCTACAACACTAAAGGGATGAAAACTGACAATGCAATTTACTTTGCCTTAATGAGCTCGAGACAATGGTAGGAACAGTCTGTCCCACTGCATCATGCCCAAGGAAAACGTGCAGTTCCATGTTTACTATTTGCAGCTTTGAGGGTCTCTCCAGTGGCCTGGAACATGTGCTGAAAGCCAAACTTAGTGTTATTATTGTTGTTGTTGGTATTATTTTTTTTCACTTTTTTTAAACAATATTTTAAAATTGTATTTAAAGAAACTGTATTGCAACACACATGTGAGTGTTCAAAACCCTCTTGAAACAGCAAAAAACAGCAGCAGCAGCAAAAAAAAAAAAAAAAAGGTCATGTCTGTACCAGTTGTGTTTTGTTTTACTGCCCAAGGCTGGGCACAGTTGTGTCTGATCTTCATCACAGAAAAAAATCATATCAAAAGGACTGTAAAACTGAACTTCTGTCCAGCAAATTGTTTCATTCCTTTCTCCAGAGCTTTCTTTAGGATCCTTTCCTGTGTGTAGAATTAAGGCTGATGTTTCCAGCAAACTGTTTCATTCCTTTCTTTGGGATTGTTTCCTTTGTGTCAAGTTAAGGCTGATGTTTCTTCGAGTGGCTCATGGCTGTGTTTGGGTGATGCTTTGGAACGGTTGGGTCTGGGTTTGGAGTAAGATCCAATCCAGAAGGACCTGGAGGCAACACAAGTGTCCGAGAGGAAAATCTGGTGAGCCAGCAGCAACCTCAGAGCCTTCCCCAAATCCCAGAGCTGGGGCTTCAGACCTGCCAGTGAACACCCTGCACTCTGTACCCAGAACAACCAAAGCTGGTAAGTCCAAACAGAGCACCTTAATTCCACAAAATTATCCTTAATCTGTTCTTAAAAGGCACAAATCCATCTTTCTACCCCTAAAAAACAAGGCAGCTTGGGTTGGAATAGTGGAGTTCCAGCTGCCCTGCCTGAAGGAACCAGTTCTTAAAGCCTATTTTTGTACATTGAAAGATTGAGATTTCAAAGAATGTTATTTAGCCCTATCTTTGTCCTGCAAGTATAAAAAGATTGAATTCTCCAGCTGGATTTCACTGGGGAATGGGAATGATGTTTCAGTGTAAGAGGGAAGGGAATCCCCAGTCATCTCCCTGCAGGGGCACAGAGAATCAGTGAGGAGCCTTTCCCAGGGGAGGGAGCAGCAGGTGCTGCAGTTCCAGCTGCATTTTCCATTGGACGATGGAAAGACTCGAAATAGGATGGAATTTCCAGCAAACTCCTCCTCACCCTGCAAAATCAAGCATTAATAAATATTCTGGGCTTGACCCTAACAGGGAGAGCAGAGAGGGAGGAGAGGGAACCAAGATACTGATCAGAGGGTTCCACCTGACTTCTATTGAAAACTATATTTGAACCATTATTAAAGTTTATCAAAACTAGTTTTTATTCAGCTCTGGCACACTCAGCTTTTTGTGAAACCTTTTCATACCACAGTCATTAAATCTTGGCAAATTAAGCACCAGACTTCCCAAAGTAACAGTCCAGCACCAGGCCTTGGCCATCCCCCCAAATCCCAGGGCAGAGATATCCTGGGATGAGCCAGGCTGGGGCACCAGGCAGGGCAGAGCTCCTCCCAAAATCCTGCAGGGGAGCAGAGCTGTGCCAGAGGGACCCTGGAGCACTGGATCTGGGTTAGTCTGGGACACCTGTAAATGGGATGAACACAGGCAAATCTGGACAAAAATCCACGTAATGGAGCCTTTGTGAGAGTAGGAATCACTTTGGTGGTTGAGGCCCCACAGCTCTTGTAATAAACCCTTGGAATTACCCATTTGTTCCCTGAAATGTTCCTGATGTACACAAGAACTGTGTTGGTACTGAAGCAGAAAGCAAATCCTGTGTGTTTTCAAGTGCAGATTAACAGCTTCTCTTGGACATAACTTTCCATTAGGAATGAAGGAAATTCCTGCTCCATTTGAGCCATTTCTTTTACTTCGATCACTTCTAGTATTACAAATTCTGCATGTAACTTTATAAATATTTTAAATAGTTTTGTAAATATTTAATATTCAGCTAATTTGATTTTGAATTGTAAATGTCAAGTATTCTGGTATTGGGATTTTTATGTTTTATTATACTTTGTTAAAAGTTAAATTGTACATTTTTAGAATGTTTTTATCTGAGTAAATTTAATGTATGGAAAATAAAGAGTTAAACAGAATCCCTTGGTATTGGGTTTCATTTTAAAGGGATTCAGCTGTGTGGGGGCTTCTCCAGCTTGGCAATAGCAGGGAATTATTTTTAATTCCTTTAATTATTTTGCTGTGAAAATGCCTAGGAATAACCACACGAGCCGGAATTAAGTTGGGATGTAATCCATCCATATCAGCACTGTATTAATTTTAAAAAAGCAACATTTTGTACAGGAATATCAGTCGATCACGTCGTAATTACAAGTACATTTGTCAGTTAATGAGTTAAACGAGTTCTTACAGGAACAGAACTAAAACAGAGAACAAGCTGCATTGAAAAGTTCACGTCGGAGTAAAAACACAAAGGACAATAAAAAACGGGCAGGGGGCCCCGGGAGGAAGGAGATGCATGCAAAGAGTGGAGGAGGAGGAGGAGGAGGAGGAGGAGGAGGTACAACGCGTGCACCCCGCGCAGTGCCAGGCGCTGTAGTATTGCTTCTGTCCCTGCCAGCGCCGAGCCGCCGGTGACACCGGTGACACACGGACACCGCGGGGATCCCGCCACGCCTCGCTGGACAGCACTGCAGAGACACAGGTTTGTCCCACGGGAGAGCTCCCCTCTGCACAGCCTGCTCCCTGCCCAGGAGCCTCCAGCCGTGCCACAAATCATTTGTTCATCAACTCTGGGCAGCGACTCCCGGCCCTGAGCTGCTTCTCCCGATTGCCAGGCACGGGAACGACCGACCTCCGGGCTAGGAGCATGATCCTAAGGATCCTAAGGATCACCAGCTCAGATGAACACACAGGGATTGGGAATTCATAACAGACTGGAGTTTATTTCAGTGTTACCTGTTTGGGTGTGCATTTTACAGTTAGACACTTCCTAAAACTACGATAAAGCTGTGGTGTTTGGTATGAGTATTCCAGAAACGGCACCGCCCCTGAGCGTGCGGTGCCCAAAAACCGGAGACACAAAGAGTTGTCCTTCCCCAGCTCACCCCAAGCACTTGCCTTAACTCCCTGCAGCGCTGACACAAGGCTGATGGAGCTGCAGAAGAAAATGCTCCCCTTTGGAATATTAAAATGCATTTGCTCTCATGAGAAACCTTCCCATTTAAAACCAAAAAATTTAAGGAATCGTAGGGAGATTTTCCAGCAAACTCACAGGAAACGCTTTAGTTCCTTCCTGGTGCCTGTTTGCTTGTTAAAAGTAAATCGAGTGTCCCTTTCTCTGCAAGTGTCACATGCACAATTGGGCTCCTTTTGTCAGGTCCAGACCTGTAAATGTGCCTGTGTGGATTATTATTATTATTATTATTATTAGGGCAGGTTTCAAAGCTGGAGGTGCTCGTCTGTACTGTTTAATAGTCACAAACAAGGCAAGGTGAGATGAGACACCTGCTAAAGCAAGACTATGCTAAGGACTGAGAGCGTAGGTGACATCCGGTTCTTTCCCTGGGGGGTGCGTGGGGAAGAGTGGGGGTGATGGCCAAGGGTCAACCCAAATCCTAGGCTAGGGCTGCTGTCCTAGGCAGAAGCTGGTGCTCCAAAGGTCTCCTGGGAGGCGTAGACCATGTACAGGAAGCCGTCCTCGTCCTTCTCGCTCTCGTACACCTCGGAGATGGGCGTGGACACGCTCACCATGCTGTGCCCGTTCACCAGCAGGAAGAAGGCCTGGTTGGAGTTCAGCTGCAGGCGTCGCCTGGGGAGGGGTGAGGGGAAAGGGGGACAAAGGACAGATGGCAACGGACAGTCCTCAACACTGACAGCAGCAAGGTCATAGCAGAGAAACAGGGAATGGTTTGGGGTGGAAGGATTTAAATTACGCTCGTCTCATTCCAGCCTCGGTCATGGGCACCTTTCCCTGCATGTCCCCACCCAGCCCTGTCCCTCAAAACTGGACTGAATTCCTCCATTAAATCCAGGCAGGTGCATCCACTGGCAGAGCCCTCACTCAAGGGAAAAGCTGCACTCCAGAAGGGCATTAAACTGGAGGGACTGGGAAGAAGCACCCCTGGTGTAACCAGGGACTCTGGCTTGCTGGAATGAAAACCCAGAGATCCTTGGGAAGATTGAGAAGGACAGGCAGAGCTTCCTTGCAAAACCTGGGCAACTTTTAAACTCCCTTTGTCTCCAGCTCTGTAACAGCCTGGGTTTAACCTTGGAGCATCTTGCTCCCTGTCCTCCTCCCTCCCTCCAGGAGAAGCATGGTGGGAAGGGCAGGGAGCCACAGGCTGCACAAACTGCCTGGCACAGGACAGAGTGATTTCTGCATTTCCCTTGATCATTCCAGCTCAGAGGAAATGGGTATTTCTGCTAAACTGCCTCCTGCAGAGCAGGTCTGCACAGAGCAGCTCCCTTCCACTTGATAAACCAAGTGGGCAACAGCAACTCGGGCATGTGGAGCTGCCACAGAAGGAAAGAATAGATCAGAAGAGCTTCCTGCTGCTTCCACTGGCTGCTGAGGGGCAGCAGCAGCTGGAAACAAGGATTTATTTAGCTCCCAACCACAGCCCTGGACAGGGACACCCTTCCAAAACCAGACTCTAATCACTCCAGAGACAGCAGGCTGAGGGAAGGCAGCAGCTCTCCAAGATTTGGGAAAGATGGGCTTTGCTGTGCATCACTGGAGCTGGCTGAGGCCCAAGTCTGGCTGGTACCAAGTTATTTATTAACAGTAAAGCCAGAGAGAAAAGGTGGGAAAATCCTTCAGCCTGCAGTTAACCTCTTTGCCCAGGGCCTTTCACGCTCCTGAGAAACTCTGGATGACTTGAGCAACCTGGTTCCTGTCTCCAAAGCCCTATCTGCCCTTCTTCCTCCTGTAGGAGCTGGATTTGCCTGTGACAGTTTTTGTTTGGAGACTCTGGGTAACTCTCACAGCCCATGGCCTCCAGGAACCAGCTCCTGCTGCAGTGTGACCATCACAAAAGAAGCTCTTGTTTGCTGCTCACTTCCCACTGGAGTACCCTTCCTAACCAAACACTGCTGCTGAGCCAGCAGAGATGCACTTCTAGCAGAAGTTCTGACCACACAGAGTTTCTGACCACAGTTTTCAACCACACGACTTCCACTCGAGGCTGTTTCTCTCTGCCTTTCCTGTAAGCTGAGCAAGCAGCCAGGGCAGAAACACTCTGGCCTGAGTTGGTGTTTCCCAGGCTTCAGTGCTGTCACTGAGGGCAACTTCAGTTCCCAAAGGATGCCAACAGCATCCCCAAGCAGCAGCACAGAGCTCTGGCTCAGAGCCCAAACTCCCCTTGCCAGTGGGTGGGAAGAGGCAGCCACTCCCAAGGGGGACTCCGTGGCAGGAGAGAGGAGGCATCCCAAAATAGCCAAGCAGGAAGAGCTGGAGCCCTGGGCAGAAGGACCCATGTCAGACAGGGATTCACAGCCCCAACTCCCTCCTACAGCTCTGGGAATGTTATTTCTCTTGGAAGCAGACTACCAGCTCAGCTGTCCTCAGAGTGGGGATTTTCTAGCAAAGCAAAAGGAAAAGCACCTTCTCCTGGATTTGTCCTAGTGCCCATTAGATGAATTTTGCATTTAGACCTCCCAAGTGCACCGGGGGGAATTAACAGAGCGTCACAGCCCGAGGTTGATCAGTTCACACAGGAATCCCAGCAATACTACCTGATAATTTTGATTAGCTCACTCATGTTGACATGATCTGGCACCAGGAACTTGGTCTTATCCAAAACTGGAAGCTGCTTCTCTCCCTTGTACCTTTCAATGATCACCTGAGAAGAAACACAAAAAGCAGAAGATGTGAAAGGCAGGAACAGTGCCTGGTGCCCTCATCTCCCCTCTCCCAGCTCCATTTCCCTTCATCTGTGAATGCAGCATCTCCAATCTGAAAAGCAACAATTCATGGTTGGGCTCAATTATTATCTGAAAGGTCTTTTCCAACACAAATAATTCTGTGTTTCCATGAGAATTAATTATCTTCACGTGCTCCTCTGTTCTGTCTGCAAGAGCCACTGCACAGAGGGGTAACACACAGGGATTTTACAGAACACATCCACAGCTTCAGTGCAATTCTAAGAGTTCCTTTGCTGCAATCATTTAACCCAGCACTGAATTATCCAGCAACAAGGAAATCCAAGGAAAGATCAAGCCCTCTTCCCTCTTAACACACTGCAGTGGCTGACCAGGGGTTTGTGCTGCTATAGAAGTCTTCCAGATCAAGCAGTTTTCACTGGAATTTCTCCAGTTTTAGGCCATCTCTTTAAGAATTACCACTCTAGATGACTCTGCTGTTCCATTCACCTCCTATGGTTCCTCTAACACATGAGAAAAAGCCACTTTGCAAGGGTATAAACCCTCCAATTTCCAAATTAAGGAGGAAATTTCCTCAAGCATGCTCAGGAACCAGTAACTCTGCCAGGATTGCTATGTAATAACCACTTAATTCACAGAGAAAGTGCAGACAGATTTCCCAATTTAAGGAACACCCTGCCCAGCAACTGAGGGTAGTTCCTGCTTTTAAGAAGTGATCTCAGAACTTGTGTGCTCCTGTTTCCACGGCCATGTGGGGTTTGTTGATTTTCAGTCAACAGGAGCTACGTGACACCAGTCCCTTGGATCCTTTCCATGCTCACGGGGTCTGGCTGTGTTGATCTTAAAAAGCTGCACAGGTGAAGAGACTGATTGAATTCTACCAGAGAAAGAGCCTTACATCAGTTGAAATAAATGCTGGCTTATTCTGGGTAACAAAGCCCCACTATTTTTAAGCAGTTAGTAGACTTTTCCAACAGCAGAATGAAGGATTTTGACAGCACATTTAGTGTGACATTGCCACCTTATCTCATCCAGAACTGCTAATGACAATAACGAGGCAGTGACTGGCCCAGCAAGACTCCAGGGATACCAGCAGGGATAGTTGGGAATTTGCATTACAGCATGTCCAGCAAATTCCTAAGGTACCTCTGAATTTTTGGCTGGAACCTGTCCATGGCTGACTTAAAGTGAGAGTTTTGCCATAAATCCCTGGCTTTCAATCTGTGGTCACAGAGCTTGGGGACTATGGCTAAGTGGTCTCTGAAAGGTGAGTGAAAAAGCAATATTTGTCAGGAAACAGATTTGCAAGGAAAGTGCCTTTTGGGAAAATGAAACAGTCAGAAAATCCCTGCTGTGAAGTATTCCTTGTTCCTTTGCCCAACTGCACAGGGAAGCAGCAGTGGCAGCTCCAATGTGAAGGAGTATAAAGCCCAAGGAAAGCTGAAAACCTTTCAGTTTCTGTTTCTACAGCAGCTTCTGCCAGTGAGCTTGCTCAGTTTGCAGCAGTTGGTTCACAGCAGAATTTCCACACACTGAGGTCACCAAATCTCATCACAGAGCCAAAGGCTGAGGGTCCCATTCAGTTCCCTCTGCTGAAGAACTCATCAGTGACAGAACACAATCCGTGCCTTTTGCTTGTAGGATATTCTCTGCATTTTTAACACTGAGCATGCCGTAAGTAAAATAAAATACAAACTTAGGCAGCCTTTGGAGCTGAGCAGCTGAAGAGTGATAAGGTGAGGGGTGATATCCAGTGAGCTGGACATTCCTGGAGACCTAAACACAGGCCCATTCCCAGGAGAAAAGCATTTTTGTCCTTCTCAGCTGATGAGCAAATCCATACCTGCATCTACACTTCTGTCTACTCTTCTTGGTGAGCCTCTGAAGACTCTTAATTCAGAGAAGAAAACCACAGAGAGAAGAGCTGAGTGCTCAGGAGGATCTCAGAGCTCAGCTGGGGTGTGGTTTTCTCCCAAGTTACAACACACAACTGCAAAACTCCGGAAACGCCACTTCCTCCAGCCCCTGCGAGCACCTTGCTCCACCACAGCAACTGGGAGAATTACTCCTTGAGAAAGCTCCTGAAATCCAGGCTTAGCCACCCTGAACAGCCACATTTGCAATTGGTCTCCTCGGGAGAGCTCTTTCACAGGTTTCTAACTGCTAAAAAGAACATGAGACTGGAAACTGAAAGTAAAAAAATTAAAAGAACTGGACTTACTGGTATTTTAGTGGGATGCTGATCCCGAATCAGTCGTACATCTTCCACTCTTTGTTCTGCAAGGGATTAAAAAAAATCTGTTTAAACATTCACAGTTAATGCTGTTATTTCCTTATTTCTCCACTGCTGAAGAGAGGGACCACGTGTCATGAAAAGCCAGAAGAAGAAATTCAGGCAAAACAATTTCCAAATGGGCCAGCACTATCAGGAGTACAACCTCTCCTGTGACAGCTGATCCCCTGCTCCTTAACCCAAGGTGACAAGCACTGTGTGCACCTGCCTGGAACTCCTAGAAAGTGTTAAAGGAGATCCTCTGCTCCCCACACCCCCTCACTTTCTGCCCACTGAAGCACACATTTAACCTCACACAGCTAAGGCCTCAAATTACACCACCCAAGTTAACAACTAAATACCCTGTGCTATTTCTGTCAGGTCCCAGAAGAGGAAATGGTCAACAATTATTTGAGCCCCGGGACTGGCCCAAGCCTGGCAGCATCAGCTTTCCTCGTGTGCTCTCACATTACTGAATTCCAGGTTTTATTTTGACTCGGCCGCACCCATTGTTGCAGGAGCTGCTGGAGCCTCTGCCGGACCTGCACATTTTGCCACTCTCCGTGCCACTTTTCAGGATAAAGTTCACCTCTCCTCAGACAGAAATATTAATAGAACAGGTATCATGAACCAGGCTAAAGTGCACGAGAACAAGTAAACAGCCCGGTAGCTTTCATCTGTATGTCCCATGCCTACTTTCAGATTCAGTGACCTCAATTTTAACCCCTCTGTTTTTCAGCAGGACGGGGCTTTCCAGGCTGTTTTCGGGTTCTGAGAGAGATGATTTAGTGTTGCATCACGGCTTGAACACGCACCTGCCTAGGGAGAGAAGCACTTAGGCCAGCTCCCCGTTGGAATGCTAATGGCAGGACACTGAGCAATAACATCCCTCAGTCTCCTCAGTCTGTGTTTGTGCCCATGGAATACATCCTCCTCAGGAGCCCGGCAAGGAATGCAGCTCCCCTGAATCACCGCTTGAAGCTGCAGGTGAATCAAGCAGAGCTCAGGCAAGGAGCACGCGAAGCCTTCACCTGAAAGCCACCCCAAATCCCGAGCCACATTCCCACAGCCCAGCCAGGAGCGCTCCAAGGGCAGAGTTCCACCTCGTTAAAATACTTTTTAAGATTAACCAGAAACACAAAAGATACGTGGAGAGAGTGAGACCAACCATCCACCTGACAAGCACTAAACTTTTCAGCTGGAACAGGTTTGTTCACAGCAATGTTATTCAGCAGAACTCCCTGGAGTAGAAGGAACATAAACCGGGCAAATCATGGAGATTATTGTGTGTTCAAAATCAGGCCCCAGTCAGCCACAGATAAACACTGTTCTCTGACGACAGTAGTTGCAGTGGCAACTGCTTGGCTGCCATCCTAGCTGAACTTAATACCTGCAACAGAGGCTGCTGACAGGCGATGGGGTCAACAACACTTTTGGAAGGCTCCGAGAAAAGGGGCAGCATAAACACAGACTTTTGTCAGATCAACATCCTCCAGTGCAGGGAACAGCTTACATTTACCACAACAGCAAAGGCAAGGCTCTCTTAAGCAGCTTGACTTTAACCCAAAGGCAGGAAGAAAGGAAAATCTGGATCAATTACTTCCACCAATTCCATCTCACGTACGGGATTTTATAGCTCATGCAGAAATAGGTTACGCTGCCAGTTCGCGTTACCCTCGCAGCGCTTTCAGCCTCGCTCACTGACACACATGGGCAGATCCCGAGCCCTCGGATTGCTCCGGTCCCATCCTGAGCGCACACACAGAAGCGTGGCACGGCTCTATCGAGCCTGTTCCTTCTCGGAAGGGACTAATCTCATTTTCCCAGCCATCATTACACAGCTCTTTTCGATGCCCTGCTAGTTTTTCAACAGCCGAACAGACACAGGAGCCGCACGCCCCAGCCCAGTGGCGGCTGCCCGGGTGGAGAATTCCGCTCCCCGCGCCAGGCACCGGCTGCCAGTGCAGCTTTAATTCCGCTGCCACTGGCGCACAGGCCGCCGGACACTGAGCAGACACCGGAGGGAAGGGCAGGCCCAGCTCCTGGCACACACACCGAGGATGTTTCCAGGCTCCTGGGAGTTTTGCAGTCGATAATACATGATGCCACAAAGAGATGTGCCCACCCCAAACCCCACTCCCAGCGCAGAGCTCCCCCGGGCACAGCACAGCTGCCACCCCGCACCTCGCCACACCGCTACACCCCCCTGTCCCGAACCGCCGGGATAAACAAACAACCCTGGAGGACGGGCCGGGCTTTGACTCCGCCGCAGCCCCGAGCAGGCCGGGGCACCGGGACAGCCACCCGCGGGGCCCCGCTGTCAGCAGGAGCCTCCCGGGGATCTTCGCTGCTCCCACCGCCATCGGCCCCCTCCCCTCTCCTCCCCTCCCTTCTCCGGCGATCTCCCCTCCGCATCCCTCCAGGGCCGGCAGCACCCTCGGGCCCCACCGAGCCGCGCATCCCCCCGCGGGGCTCTCACCAAAGGTGCGGCGCTGCTTGAAGCTCTTCTCCGAGGGCATGGCGGCGTCGGCTCGGCCCGGGCCCGGCGGCGGCTCTGAGCAGCGGCAGCGGACACCTCCGAGTGCCGGCCCGCCCCCCGCGCCGCCGCGGCCGCTCGGCCGTCAGCTGATCCGCGCGTCACGGCGGCTCCGCCTCGGCCCGCCGGCATCTTGAGTGTGGCACCGGGGCATGGCCGTGCTCGTCGTTCGGTGACACCCGGCCCTCGTGCTGGGGGAATGTCACAGTGCCCTGTGGGTGTTGGCGTTCTGCGGTACTCAGGCATGGACGTCTTGGTGCCAGGGCGTGACACGGCCATGGTCAGCTCGGTGCCAGGCTGTGACATAGCCATGGCCACCTCGGTGCCAGGCCATGTCCTCTCAGTGACACAGCTATGGCCACCTCGGTGCCAGGCCATGTTCTCCTCAATGACAAAGCCATGGCCGCCTTGGTCTAGGCCGTGACAGCCATGGCTACCTCTGTGCCAGGCCCTGTTCTCCTTAGTGACACAGCCATGGCTACCTCTGTGCCAGGCCCTGTTCTCCTTAGTGACACAGCCATGGCCACCTCAGTGCCAGGCCGTGTTCTCCTCAGTGACACAGCCACGGCCAGCTCGATGCCAGGCCATGTTCTCCTCACTGACACAGCCATGGCCACCTCAGTCTGGGCCCTGTTCTCCTCACTGACACAGCCATGGCCACCTTCGTGCCAGGCTGTGTTCTCCTCAGTGACACAGCCATGGCCACCTTGGTGCCAGGGTGTGTTCCTCATTCAGTGACACAGCCATGGCCAGCTCAGTGCCAGGCCCTGACACACAGCCATGGTCACCTCAGTGCCCTGCCATGCTCCCCTTCAGCAACAAAAAAGAACAATCTCCCCAGGAAAGCGGTGGATTACTCAATGTTGGGCACTTTTAAGATTCAGCTCTTACCTAGACGGTGCTCTTGCCAAGAAAGGTTGGGCCAGATGATCCTTGAGGTCCCCTCCAACCTGGTATTCCATGATTGCAGCCATGGCCACCTTGCAGTGACCCACAACATCCCCTTCAACATGAACACTTAAGCACTTAAGCACTTTTCTCCATGCAAAAGTGCAAATTCAATGACCTGTCACCAGTTTGCCTTCACATTGACATGGATATGTGGTAGAGTTTACATTTGAAGAACAAAATTTTAGGAGCAGGTGCTCCAGTTCTCTTGGAAGCCACCTCCCGGTCTCATGCAGTTTGTGAGGAATTGATTAAATCACAACTTCAGTCACAGATACCACGTTGTGAGTAAAACTGCCCAACTGTTTCCTGCTTAGCAGCTTTCTGACACAAGCTGTTGGCTGGAGCCTTTCAGTTGCGTCTCTCTTTCTCTCTCTTTCTCTCACATACGTTCCCGGCACCATGTTTTGAAATTTAAGGATGATTTTGCAGCAATAGGGTGACACGATCTTGCTGTACAATCCAAGGGACAGGGAGCTGTGGCCAGGACTGCCCTTAGGAGTACAGGGAGAAGGACAGTTTTCTAACCATCTTAGAGATTATCAATGTTTTTGCGTTTTTGGGGTGGAGCGATGCACTGAAGTTGGAGTGAATCTGCACTCACACAAAGGAATGAGAGTTCGTTACCTCATTTTGTGATTCAGGGTCATGCAGTTCCCGTGGCCTGTCATTATGAGGCCATTAAAGATGTGACTAACAAGGAAATGCAGCCCTAAGGTGTGTGATTGCTCTGTCCATCACGTCACTATCCAGGGATAGCAGGTGGCACGTGGATGGCCAGCAGAACACTGATACATCTGCAACTTAAAACAGCAATCCCAAATTTCTTTGTCAAAGGGACTCTTCTTTATTTAAATGCCTGCCTTTAAAAAAAAACATTTTCCAGGCTGAGGAAATTCCACCATGCTCTCGGAATTGTGTCTGAGGGCTGAAGGCAGGAGGATGAGCCCCGGTGAAACCACATAATGTTATTTTTGGGTTGTACAGGTGCATCCTGGTGTCAGGGCTGACAATTCCGGGCTCTGTGTGCTGTGCGGTTTGCATCCACAAGCCGAATGTTAGCAGGGCTGCAGCTCCGGCTGAAAGCATCCATATGGTGCTTGGGGAGAGCCACAATCAGAGTATCTGCTGACAGGCTGGGCTATCACATGTTCCTCTCATAAATAATCCGCAGAGACTGTGAGAAGGAAACTTAGATCCACACCGAGACTCGCCTGACCTTTCCCTTCTCAGCTCAGCCCTCGCCCGTGTCTGCGTGTCGGCAGCACAGACAGTTGGCGAGTCTGGATTTGAGGAAGGTGTTAGGAGCAGTTGGAATGACAGCATGGACATAGCCTTTGGGATCAGCTCTGCCTCAGCACAGCTCCCCAGCCCTGGTGAGAAAATGCTGCTTTGGAAAATGCTTTGGCTTCAGGCTCGGCGACGTCGCTGGAACAGAGCCCTTCGAAAATGGAGCCGCAGAGCGTTTTTGTCCTGGCCTCATAACACTTTGCAAAGCATTTAGGCTGAGGAAGAGGAGGCTTAGCCCAAAGGGGACATTACATTGTCTTCAAATATGCGAAAGGTTTCTGCAGAGCAGGAGGGAATTAGCTCATCCCTGCATGCTGCGGAGCCAGGATGAGAAATAATGAGCTTACAGCTTGGAAAAGGCCATAGAAATTAGGGACTGGGCTAAGGGTAAGAATTGTTGAGCACCAGAAGAAATTCCCTAGGAAAGAAACAGAATAGTCACACTTGGATGTTTTTATTTAACGAGAAATTAGTAAAACATCTGCTCTGAGGAGTTCAGGGAGAATCGTTCTGATCTTAGGGAGAAGGATGGGGTAAATAATCCCCTACAATCCCTGTCAGCCCTAGTTTTGCTTGAGGCAAAGGAGATGTGATTTCCCAAATTTACAAAGCAGGTTAGAGCACAGGCTAGGTTTGGATTCCAGCTCAGATCCTGTCTGCCCCTAATACACCAGACTAAATACTAAGTAAAACAAACAAACAAACAAACAAAAAAAACATAAAAGAAACCCCAAGGTTTTCCCAACTATTCTATCTTCCACAAGGTTCGGTTGGTGCTTTTTTGTTAAAAATCCAGTATGAACAGTGACTCCAAACCATGGCTCATATTCACAGCATTTCCCTTGGGAAAAACTCCCACTTTTCCTATTTTTTTCCCACATGAGCTGCCTCACAATGAAACAAGTGTATTTCACATTCAGAATAATAAATCATCCCCTCATTTTTCTGGTACAACGGGACTGAAAAGGCTTTTTTTTTTCCAAGGAACAGACAAAGCTGTTCCTCTGCAGTGCTGCACCCTTCCTGGAAGACACCACTCAGTGTGTGGGGCTGGGAGCTCAGCAGCTGTCAGCAGTATTAAATTCACCAGGAACACAGAGAGAAAAGCCCCATAAAATAAAAGGAAGGACACTATGCTGATAATAACTTGCATTTCAACCTGAATTAAAATACCTCCCCTCAGTTCTTTTCTCACAAATTGTTCTTATCGATCTTGCTCAGCTCAATATTAATGTGGTTTTGTTTTTTTTATAAGTGTGCAGCCATTACCCAGCTGCTATTGGAGATTTTCAGGCAGAATCTGACTGTAGAGAATTGTTTGCAGTGCCTTAAAATAACCCTGCTGGGAAGTTTTCATCTTAAATTTGCCTCAAGATGGTGGCTACCCTTAAGAACAAATCCCCACACTTCAAATTTCACCTTCTGAGTTAGGAGAATTTTAGGAAGAAGTGGTGAGAATGGTAAAATATCTGTTTTGGGGGTTGAACAGTGCAGTTTGAGAGAAGTGAAGGTAGAGACAAAACCCAGATTTCGCCAGGGTGGGTTTTCTCTGAGGTCTAACAGCATCTGAGCCTGTCCCTCAGTGGGAACACAACACTGTCTTTTGGAATATCACATGTTCTAGACTATTAGACACGCTTTTTTCGGATGGTAAATCCAAAATAACACACAGATGAGTGCAATGCCATCACAAAAACATCATTTTCATAGAATGCTTGTCTGACAACTCACTGCACTCCCCCTGCACGAAGCATTGCCCAAGACATCATTGCTGGGTACCATAACTGACATCAGTTCTTGCTGTTCCTGCAGTTCCAGCAAACAGCTCTTGGCTCCAGGATCAAGTTTGAAATGGGAGATGTTGCTTTCACGACAGAACACGGTCAGTCAGTTTCTGTAAGCAACACTGAGTTGTGTTTGTGTTCTGCTTTTCACTCAGAAAATCCATAACGTCTTGGCAAGCAGCGACGACAGCGCGAGCGCGGGAGGCAGAGCGGGGAAATCGTGGAATAACACAGCGTGTAACGAGGTCTTCCCCTGATTTTTGGTACTCCCAGGATTGAAGCAATCCCCCACGTGTTCAAATATTTACAGAGTACTATGTTGCATGTGTTTCAGAAAACACTCTCCTCGCTGACGTTGAGCAGTTCCGTGAACTGCCTGGGATTGCACAGCCATGGATCAGCACCCAGGAATAGCAGCCCCAACAGCTGACCCCTCCAGAGCAGGAGAATCCTTCTGCCAGCTGAGCTGCTTCAGGTGTTGAACAGAACTGAATTGTTCAGGCTGGGCTGGGGCCAAAGCTGGAGGGACAAGAACTGCTTGTGGTAGAAGTGCTGTCATGTCTTGGGTGACTGATTCCTCATGGCAAGGACAGCACGTTGAAGGAAGATCGTACCCTCTTCCATAAGTCATAGAATCATGGAATGTTGGGGTTGGAAGGTTGGAAGTGATCTTAAAGGTTTGGGTTTGAAAGGACTTCATAGCCCATCCAATGCCATCCCCTGCCATGGGCAGGGACACCTTCCACTATCCCAGGTGGCTCCAAGCCCTGTCACTTCCAGGCATGAGGCAGCCACAGAACCTGTTCCAGGGCCTCCCCACCCTCCTAGGGAAGAATTCCTTCCCAATATCCCGTCTATCCCTGCCCTCTGGCAGTGGGGAGCCAATTAAAGAGAGGGCAGAAGGATGTAATCACTTCTTGAGCCATCAGCAGCTTTTCTCTGGTGCTCTGGATTTTCCCTGAAGAGCCCAGCTTTTATCCTGCAAAATCTGGTGAGATCAACGTCCACAGAGAAAACAAGGAAGTGGGAAAGCATAGACTCAGGACAAGAAGAACTGTTTTCCAGCTTAAAATATACACATTACAGAAACCAAAGCAAAACTCTTCAGCCTTTCTATTGGGATATTCTCTCTTTGATGTGTCCTCCTTCCAAGGATGGGAGCAGTTTTTTAGGAGGCAGGGAGGAGTCTTTGTTTTTTATTACAAAGCAGAAATCTCAATACAGCATGCTTCAAATACTCTCTGTGGCAAACAGGGCTTGCAGAGAGGGTTTGTTCATCTGTCTTGGTCTGCCTTGCCATACTTTTCTGTCCCTCTTGCCAAATGGAAAACGAATCATTCTCTCCTCGCTGTTCTGGTTATAATTGGCTGGATATGCCATCAGCTGGCTCATCCCTGCTCAGAGCCTGGGAAGGCGTAAACACTTGCAGGATTACAGAAAATGAGGACACTAACTTTGGGACCCATCCAAAGCCCTTTAGTGAGCGTGAAGACTAATTGACTACAGCGAGAGCTGCATCAGCTCCTTAATTGCTGAGGGGAAATGAAACAATAACATTTCCCCTTTTGCTACATCCTTTTTCAAGAGCTCTGTGGTAAGGGCTGCGAGCTGCCTGCCTGAGACAGCAGCACTGGAGAGCTCCAGGCCATTACTCTGGGAATGTTTTCCAAGGAAGGCGCTCAGACAGTGCCACAGAGGATGGGAGATGATGATAACACACTTTTCTTGTTTTCCTTACTGTCACAAACAAAGCTGGTTGATTCAGATAATGGATTTGGTAAGATAGGGGAGAAAGCAGAAATTTTAGACTTTGATGACTGAAGTTGAAGGTAATATTCAGTTATTACCACTCTGTTGTGCACCAGGTCTTCACCCTCTGGGACTCGAAGACATTGGATGTGCTTAGGCTCCACAACTATTGTGAGCTGCTCCACAAGAACAGCACTGGAAATTGGAGACAGCAATTGTTTCTCCTCTCTGATGTGATGAAGGGCTGGGATTCCCTCACTCTGTTTTGTTAGAAGAGAACTCAGAGCACTGGGAGCTTTGCTTCCATGGTCACTCGGAGCACTGGGAGCTTTGGCCCAGGCTTTGCTGGGCCCTGGGTGACATCAGTGTCACCTGAGGGATGGAGGTGGGCACTGCTATGCAGACTTTTCCCTTTGCCCTTCTTCATCTGGAAGAAATCAGCACGGGGCAATGGAGCTCCGTGGGAATTGGCATGGATTTGCGATGGGCTGTCCATTACAGCCCTTTCCAGTCCTGCCTTCTGCTGGGTTGGACTGCAAAGGGGGTCAGTGGGCCAAGGGAAAGTCTGATGGATGAGAAATGTGGCTCAGCACCCACAGAGCCAAGACTGTGGGGTCAGGTTATAGGGGTCAGGTGGGTGAAGGAAAGGAGAGAAGGTTGTAGTGTTATTAGGCAGCAGGAGCATTCAGTGGAAAAGGAGAAAGAATGAAGTTCAGATAAAAATAGAAAGGCAAAAGAGGGGAAAGCATGTGTGTACTGTACAAACCGTGGTTTTGCTCCAGGCAATGTCACCCAGTACATCTTTTGTTTCATTCACATGAAAATCCTTGCCATCAGTACTTTTTCCTGTCCCCTCCATGAATCCATCAGTTCCTAAACAGACATGACAAGGCCTTCGAAAACTGTGTCAGAACCTTTAAGTACCACTTGAGCCTAATGCAATGTGGGAAAAGCCATGTGATTCCTACAGGTGGAAAACAGCTCTGGTCCTATTTCCAAAGATTTGATGTTTGGTTTACATGACTCACTGCCCATGTGCCTTGGTTCAGATGCTTGAAGCAGCTTCTTGTAATGTAATCAGAACTGTGGGCACTAAATTTGTCCATCACTGAGGCCCCAAAGGATTAGCACAGCACTAAAAATGACACCTCATCCTGCACGTGGGCAGAGTTGGAGGGGGAATGCAGCGGTTCAGCCTGGGAGAAATGGAGAATTTACTCATGCCAGGGTTGGAGCAATGTTGTTTGTACCATGAGCCAGGCAGCCTGGACTCATCATGTCATCATCCCATATCCATGGGCATCCAGATCTTTGGGAATCAAGGTTTCCTGGCCCTGAAAAGCAGAGCTGCCCATCAGACCCTTGGCAAAATCCTTGGGCAACTCAAGCATCTCGTCTGGTCTGGTGAGACTCAAAAGGAGAGTGAGCAGTGGGACAAGGGGGTGATTCTTCCCTCTTCTCTGCTCTCATGAAATCCCACTGGGGCTCTGTGTCCAGCCCTGGAGCCCTCAGCATAAGAAGGATGTGGAGCTACTGGAGAGAGTCCAGAGGAGCCAGGAAAATGCTCCAAAAGCTGGAGCCCATCTGCTCTGGAGCCAGGCTGGGAGAACTGAGGGTGCTCACCTGGAGAAGGATCCAGGGAGAGCTCAGAGCCCCTTGCAGGACCTAAAGGGGCTCCAGGAGAGCTGGAGAGGGACTGGGGACAAGGGATGGAGGGACAGGACACAGGGACTGGCTTCCCACTGCCAGAGGGCAGGATTGGATGGGATATTGGGAAGGAATTGCTTGCTCCCTGTGAGGGTGGGCAGGTCCTGGCACAGAGTGCCCAGAGCAGCTGTGGCTGCCCCTACAAGTGTCCAAGGCCAGGTTGGTTGGACAGGGCTTGGAACAATGTGGGCTAGTGGAAGGTGTCCCTGCCATGACAGGGGGTGGAATGGGATGATTTAAAGGTCCCTTCCAACTCAAACCACTGTGGGATTCTATGGTGTCCAAAAGTCTATTCCTCCTTCATCCTCTGCCAGCTCCTTGCTCTGCAGAGCAGCCTCCCTGCAGCGATTCTCCTGGGTGATGCTCTCAGACTTTCTGCATCAATTAAATCTCTGTTTTCCTGTCTTCTGCCAGTTTGGGGATTTGTTGCTCCATTGTCATGGCGACTGCAGCCCTGGGACCCTCGCTGAGGGTGAGGCCCCTCCATTAGGATTCAGGGCAGCATTCAGCCGGCGTCACTGGGGACCCTCTTGTGCTGAGCACTCTCTGAGAGCAGCGAGCTCATTCCACTGCAGAAATCCCAGCTGAACAGCGTCTCTTCACAGAAAACGAGGCTGGCTCTAATTTTTGTTAATTATGTGGAAGCAACTTGATTTCCTCGTGAGCCTGTTGTCAGCGCAGCCCTCACGGTCTATTCCTGGCCAGCAGCATGAGGATGCTTAGGAACCCAAAGGACTCTGCAGCTGTTTTTGCAGAACAACATGGAATAAGAAGGAGCCATTTCCAAATTTAAAAAAAAAATTAAAATACCAAAAAAAAGAACACAAGATGATTCTTGCAGAGCACCGTGTGAAAGAGGAGCCATTTGCACAAAATGTGAGGTCTGACTGGCAGAAAAGCAGGGAAAAGAACCAAGGGGGGAGAGAGAAACAACGAAACAATCAAAACAGGTGCACAAAAGGAGATTTTTGTAAGGAAAGAGATTTCTCAGGCAGCAGCTCGGGAATGGCGGAGCACCGGGAAGGGCCAGGGAAGGCGGAGGCACAGGAACAAGAGCCGTGCGGGGGGCGGCAGTTTTCGAGGAGCCTCGTTAGCGCAGTAGGTAGCGCGTCAGTCTCATAATCTGAAGGTCGTGAGTTCGATCCTCACACGGGGCAAAGACGGTTTCCTCCTTTTTTTTTTTCCCCCCTACTCTCTCCCGCAGTTAGACTTTCCCAAGGGAAGGAATTCTCTATTTTTTTTCATGGAATTGGAGCGGGAAGCAGGACGCTCTGAGCGCGTCCCCAGCCCTGCACCGGCCCTCAGCGCGCCCCGTTACCGGGCACAGGTCCCGCCACGAGTGCGGTCCGCCCGCCCGCTAGGGGGCGCGCACGCTGGTTGTGTCGGTTAGGGAACAGCGTCCGCACAGCGTCCGCTAGCGTGGGGGCGTGGCGCGGCTTGATGAGGCGGTGCTGATTGGAGGAGCTGCGCCGAGGGCGTGGCCCGACTGCGTGATGGGCTGTGCTGATTGGCGGGGCTTTTCGGTGGGCGGGGCCAACGGCGGGCACGGTGGCGCGCCGCGGAGCCGCAGTCAGAGCGGCGGTGGCTATGGCGGTGTGCGCGAGGCTGTGCGGCGTGGGGCCGGCTCGCGGCTGCCGCCGGCGCGGCGCGGCCAGGGAGCAGCGGCGCGGCGCCGCCGACAGCGAGCCCGACACCGATACGGACCCTGAGGAAGCGGGAGGTGGCGGCGTCACGGAGGACGACGAGGCCGCGGAACGCATAGAGGGCGGGCGGCCCCTGCCGCCTTCTGTCGAGTCCGGCCCGGCCGGGCGGGCCCCGCTGTCGCTGTTGGAGCTGCCCCCGGAGCTCCTGGTGCAGATCTTCGGCTCCCTGCCCGGTACCGACCTGCCCAGCCTGGCCCGGGTGTGCACCACCTTCCGCCGCATCCTCCGCACCGACACGATCTGGCGGCGGCGCTGCCGCGAAGGTACCGCCCGGCCGAGGGGGTGCGCGGCCCGGGGGTGCAGGGGGACATGGCTCCAGGGTGAGGGAGGACACGGAGAGTGCGACAGGCGATGGACTGGGGGGGTCCTGAAGGGCTGGGGGTGCAGGACAGAAATCAGATTTGGGGGTGCGGGCTGTGCGGCCGTGGCTCGCAGGGTGTGCAGGGCACAGCTCGGATCCCTTGGGACACGGTTTCTTGCTGGTGGCACTTGGCTTGTGGCAAAGGGCATCGAGCTGGGGTTGTCCCCCGGAGGAATGGGATGGGAGCATGTCCTTGGGGGAATCCCGAGGACAGGGAATGCTCAGCCCCTGCACCGGGGAACAAAGGGGGGACCTTGGAATTCCGTGCGGACACGGGGGAGCAGAGAGCCCAGGAGGCCAGGCCTGGGTAAGGGCGGCTTTGGGGAAACACAGAGCCAGCGTGGACAGGTTCCAGGTCCGTGTGTGCGTTTTCCAGTTCCACTGGTGCAAGGATGCTGTGCTGCGTTAATATGAAGGCTGGGAGGTGTTTTTCGCTCTGCTCTGTGAAGCTGCAGTTCTCCCTCGTTACTCCTCATCCTCTTCCTCCCACCACTGTCCTCTGTTTGTTTTTTCATTCCTGTCCCACCTCACAAGGTCTGTCTTGCTGTGCTCATCCTCTCTCCAAACGCTGCCAGGTGCTCCTGCTGCCAGCACATGAAGTCATGTGTATTTTCCTTTTTGCTTTCTGTTTTTAATACCAGTGAGGGCAAGGGGATGAAAGATTTGGGAATGCCAGTCGGCTGCCTGCAGTGGGATCTGGTGGAATGCCTGAAACCTTACAGGAATGAATTCGTGCCTTATCAGCACTATCCAAGAACCTTTGGACAACAAACACAAAGGCTGCACCTGGGAAATGTAAACCAAAGCATTATTTCATAATTCAGCATTGTCCAAATAATTTAAGATTTGTTTTAGGAGACAGGCTAATGAAATGGTGTTAATTCTTTCCTTATATTCCAGTGACATGGAGCCCTCATGGATACTTTTGTGTGTTTGATGAATGGTTTGCAAAACTTCACTGATAAATTATTTTAATGAGTTATGATCCTGGCAAAATGTGTATATAGAAATCTATGTCACTTTTAACTCTAGGCTAGGTTGACTTGTAAAAAGACCCACTGAATTAGGCCTGATGGGGATTTACGTTTATTTATTAAATTCATGTCTGCTTCTTGGATTTTCTTTCCAATGGATAAAGCAATGTTCAAAAGCTCAGCTGAGATTTAAGGAAATGAAGGAAACAGTGGAATTTGTATGGCTAGAACTAACCTGGAAAGGAAGGTATCAAGACAACATTGTTGTCTATGGCCCTTAGCTAACTACCAGGTGAGAGGTGTATAAACCAAATTTTGGTTCTTTTTGCATGTAATTTCTCCAGTTTCCCAACATATCCATTCCAGGCAGTGTCAGAGGGTGCTTTGGTTGCTGCTGGTGTGGCTGAGGAGGATCCTGTACCAAAGGCAGGTGCCTAAGCTGTGCTGAACAGATAAGGGGCAGTTCCTGGCCAAAATCTTCCTACCATGGTGAAACTGATCCTGGATCTTTTAACCAGCTCTGGTTTTCCAAGCAGTTCCTCAGACTTCTCAGGCTATTTGTGGTGCTTTGCATTGCTCTGCTGAGGTAGGACTGTAACTTTGAGTAGTTGTACACATGAATAAAATTGGGCATTATTTTATAGGTAAACATCAAGTGTTGGTGAATAAATACACATTTAAAACTTAAAATATTCTGTGCTGTGTTTCTGCACAGCCATACACTGGTGACTGTGTGATAGTCAAATACAAAATGTCTTTACTTTTTGTACTCTTTTCCAAAACCAAACCAGTTCCCATCTGAGGTCAATGTTGAAGTGTGTGTTTGTGCCTGCCTGAGTCTTGTTGTGAGGCTGCATGTCCTAAAAACAGAACAAGAGCACGTGTGCCTTGCTGGTTTATTCACTCTGAAGCCTACTGATGATCCTGGAATCACAGAATATCCTGAGTTGGAAAGGATCCACAAGGATCATCCAAACCCAGCATGACGTTCCAGAAGTAACTGGGAAACCTCAGCTTGGTGTCAGCTGCATGTGCAAAACCACTTCTGTTTTTAGGAATGCACAGCAGTGCAGAGGCAGGAAAAAATCCTGAAATAATCAGAGAGAAGCTTGTCTGGGAGAAGCTGTTGCAGTGCTTTGTTTTGGCCATTTTCCCCTTCTCCTTGGACAGGAGCAGTGCTGGGTGTGAGGAGCAGCCTGGCTGTGCCCCAAGTTGGACAGAGCCCTCAGTCCAGTGTTGATGTCTTGTTCTGCCCTGCTCTGGGCCAGCCCAGCTGGAGATCAGTCTGAAAACATGCTCTGATTATTCCAAGTGTCCAGAGGACTTGTGTGCCTGGAAGTGGAGTGGCTTTTGCTGCTGGTGGAGAACTGGGAGAGCACTGGGATGAAGTGGGGGAATTGTGCAACACTGCCACGGCTGTCAGAGCTGTTGTCCTTTTATCATTGCAAGTGTTTGGGGTAAACAATGTCTCTGGATTGCTTCCTTGGCAAGGAGAGGGTTGCAGTCACTTCCATGTTTTCTATAAATAGTAGATTGCTGATCTCTGCAGCAGGAGCAGAATTAAAGCTCGTGTCACCCTGGCTGGTGGCCTGACCTACCTTGATTAACACCTTATAGTCCATTTTTGATCTTTAATTTCTTTAATCTTTAACCAGAACAGGGTAAGTGCAGCAGCACACCTGGGAACAGACCAGTGATGCAGAATAACCAGTTCCAGAGCTTAGAAGAAAAGGCTTTTGTTTGTGAAAACAACCCCCAGCAGCTTTTGGGCCTGCTGGAAAATGTCAACCGAGGTGCTGAAGTTTGTGACCTTCGGGTTGTGTGAAAGGAGGAGGGAAAGAAGGGTGGGAAATGTGGTTTGTACACTCAGTGGGGAGACTTTTGGGTGGGGTCCAGCCCTTAAAAGACTCCAAGGAATCCATGCAGGAGTTTGATGCACGGATGCTGCCACAGCAGGAACCATTTCTTGCAGTGCTGTGGCTTTCATAAGTCACAAGGCTCCAACCTCCCTTTGTGAGAGATGAAAACATTGTGTAGTGACTTTTCTTCATCTCTGGTGACCTTTCCTGGCTTTTAAACTCCAGCTGGGCAGTGCTTGGCTGTTCCTCACTGCTCAGGCAGGTGCTCAGCACTCTGAGACCCTTCAGAGTCTCAGACCTGTTTGCAAGCTGCACATCTGAAGCTGCCCATCTTCTGCCTTAGGGTTTCCACAAATGTTTGCATTTGTTGCACATCAGATCTCCTTTTCCTCGATGGTAACCCTAAGAAGTGTTTGGGAGAGGACTGGGTGTGTTTTAATCTGATTCCTCAGCCTTTGGAAACAAGAAGCCAATTCCAAATTTGTCCACCTGGTATTTCAGAGCTGCTTACCTGAGACTCTCCCATTTTTGTGGTATCTGGAATAATCCAATGAGTTTTTATCCTCTCTGTTCTGTATCCAGCCTTGTGAACATGCATTTATCCAGGGATAATTGGGAGATTTGATTAGCCAGGACACAGTGGAAGTTCAGTAATGGTGAAGGGGATCAAGCTCTGCCAGACATCCTCATTTCCTCAGAATTGTGGATGTGCACACACAGCTTCCAGCAGCTCCCATGCTGGGAAAGGCAGCAGAAAAGCAGGAATTTGGTGTGAGCACAGGGGTTCTTCCCCACCTTGTATGGAAGAGCCTTGTTTATTTTTAAACAAGTAAGACACAACAAGAATACAAACAAGAATAGTCCATGCAGGGTGGAGGTGACACAGCTTCTTTTGGGGTGGAACAGGGAATATGAAGCTTGGAAGTGCTGGCAGCAGGGCAGGGGATAAATGCCACTTGCAGAAGCATTAATGCAGCTCATAGCAAATGGAGATTGCTTTTCCAAGTCCTTTAAATTCCCATGCATGTGACCATGGAAACTGCAGCGTGTCCCTGTGTTTGGGAAATCAGAACTCCTTATAAACCAGCAGCCCTTCCAGCTGGTCAGTGGGAACTTGAAAACCAATTTCCATCCTTGCTTTGGAAGCAAGATTAAGTAGTCATTTTCCAAGGGTGTGAATTTCGGTGACTATTAACTCCTTAAAATAAAAATACTCAGTGAGCTATTGCACTGAGATACATTTCCTTAAAATAGATTTAATTGCACTGAAGTGGAATTTTCCAGGAAGCTCAAGCCTTTCAGATCTTTCTTGGAAAGGGATTTCTGTTCCCTGTAAAGAAAACCTTACCAGTTTTATTTTTCTCTCATTATCTTGAAGCTCTACTTGCTGTTAATTTCCTTCTGGGATAAAAAGAGGTAGCCTTTCTTGCTTATGATATTCAGAAGGGTTGGTTTTTTTGGTTTTTTTTTAGGCACTGTGAGCCAAAAGATTCATTTTTCACATAAAATGGCCATGCTGGTGTGAGCAGCTGGGTCAGAAGAGCTGCAGTAATGCACTTATGGAGCTCAGCCATCACTGTGGCATTTTCACT
Organism: Rhabdornis inornatus; assembly: GCA_013397075.1. NCBI lineage: Eukaryota > Metazoa > Chordata > Aves > Passeriformes > Rhabdornithidae > Rhabdornis > Rhabdornis inornatus. The sequence goes on from VWZS01004465.1 coordinate 325,803, forward strand.
CTGTAGCTGTTTGCTGACCAAAACAGGATAAGAATTCGTTATAAGATGAGTGTTAAAGCACATTAGGATGAGATTATTTTTTTCTGGATAATACTTTCTTGGATATCTAATCACAAATAACATGTAGCAATATAGAAATCCTATTTTTTTTTTATTTAAAGGAATTTGTTATTTGAATCTTTCCAGGTAAGATTTGGATTACAACCACAACCACATTAATAATGGTTTGGCTTTAAAATTTCACTGCAGGTTATCAGGGAAAGCTTTGACATCAAATCCCTTCCCACCTTGTTATTTGGAGGTATCTGCTGCTGGTGGATCTCCCATGGCACTCACTTGAGTGATTTATGGATTAGGAAGGAGGCTTTGGGAAAAAACAGCACCTCCTGTGGGAAGAGGGAATGTCACTCTTGGTGCTGTTAGAAATTCCTTTTGGGTGTCTGCTCCCTTTCCCACGCAGTATAAATCCCTTCCCTGCCTGCAGGGCTCACCTCACCTGCCCTGGGGCCAGGTGAGTTTTGTTTATTTTGTTTACATGCACAAGAGTTGCCTGTTCCCAAGCCACGCTGTTCCTGCCCTTTGCCAAGGACTTTCCAATCAGCTGGGAGCATTCCTGCATCCCTTGGATGTAGGATCCTGCTCACCTTTAGTGCTGGCAGAGCCCCAGCATTAAATGGTTTATTTGTGCTGGGCTGTTGTTCCTGCTGCAAGAACCTCTGCTCGTTGTGCTTCCTCAGCCCACCTTGGGGCTGGGAACCCTCAGAGCTTCCTCTGCCTTTCCCTGCAGAAATCAGCAGCAATTCTGCCACTGCCCTTGGCATTTTTTGATGAAGGGCAGTGTGTTTGCTGCGCCCTGTGCCCCCCTCAGCTTTGCTGCCCACCCAGAGTGTGCAGGATGTGTATTCCCTGGGGACAGGCTGCCGATAAACCCTGGGTGTGCTCTCTTATCATGTGCTCCTATTTATAGACAGGAGGAAGCTGAATTAATTCAGGGAAACTCCTGCTTTTCTCTTCTCTGAAACCTGAATTCTCTCCTGCAGCAGGTTTCCAGCATTAGGTGGTGCTTCACAGCCACAGTTGTTAATTCAAGGATGCTCAGCTAAGGATAAATTTAATATTTAATGACTTGATGAGGGTTTGCAGAGATACAGTTTTGTGTCAAATATCTGGCAGGTGTTTGTGTTGCTGAGGAAAGCTGCTGTTTGATCTGTGCTGTTGATGTCTTTGATGTCAAGGAGGGCACTGTTCTGTACTGAGATCTGTCAGGGTCACTGCAGCAGGGTGGCATTGTCACGGATGATTTTTTGGGATCTCCCTCCTCTCATTTCCTCCCTCTGCTCTTCTGAGGATTTCTGGCATCAAGACATTAGTACTTGCCTTTTTTTTTTTTTAAAGTTTCTTAGAAGTTCAACATCGACTTCCTGAGAATGAAAGGAGAGAATCTCATTTTCTGCTTCAAAGCTGCTCCCAGATCTCCAACTCCCTTTGTTTTCGAGGGGTTCTGGAAGCAATCAAAGGCATCTGACTGTCCAACAGCCCTGTCTCAATCTGATCTGCTTTAAGTGTAACCATATTTGTACATGCTGGGCCCTGTTTTATGTCTCTGTTTCATTCTTTTTCGAGTCTGTGACCTTTTCTTTAGGATCCTAATGAGCAGTTTTCCCTGATGGGTACCTCAGTGAGAGTGGATAATTGCTGTGCACAGCGGTGATTTGCTGGGAACAGGCACACAATCCCAGCTGGAATGGGGATGTCTCCCACATTTCTCGCTCCTCCTGAGCAGCTGTGACTTTGCTGGCTGTGTTTGTGCCTTATGTTGTGTTTGTTGCAGGCATTGCTTGTGAAGTGTCTTGGAATCTGCAACAAAATCGCATCCAGTTTTTAGAGCAAAAATCAGATTCTTGGTTTACTTTGGCAGCTTCAAGAGAGCACAAATCAGATCTCAGTAGTTGATGTCAAGGCTCTGGATCCCAGCCTTTTTGTGCCAAAGTTGACCCTTTGTTTCCTGTGTTGTTGCAGAATATGGAGTGTGTGAAAACCTGAGGAAGTTGGAGATCACAGGAGTGTCCTGTCGAGATGTTTACGCCAAACGTGAGTGATAAAGCCAAGCCAAATCTTGCTTAATACCAATTTTGAGAGCACAGAAATGTTGAATATTCCTTAAACTTTGATTGCAGAAGTTGTTCAGACTAACTTGCAGGGGTTTCATTGGGAAGCTGACATGTTTGAAGTTTTATTTACTACCAGCAGTCGGGATTTCTGTGCCTCCCAGTCCTTTGGTGGGAAAAGAGCACAGAATTTAATTTTTTAATGAAGTTTATTGAGGGTTTTTCGTCCTGTTTTGTCATTTTCAGATCTTGCTAAGGAATTAACAGGTGTTTTGTCTGAGCCTGGATCTCAGTGAAAGGAAATGGCTCTAGGACAGTGGGAAAGGGATGAGCATTCCCTGAAGGAAGGAGCCTAGCAGGAGGTGTCAGTGTGTTTTGGGAACGTCTGTGGGTGTGGGATCTTTTAGAACCTTGAAGTAGCAATGACCTCAAGTATTGATCTTAAAGCTGGGAAGAAAAACAGGTAGAAGGGATTTAATCCCATCTTTAATTGACTTGCTGAGCATCCACAGGGAAATTATTTCATCACCTGATATTTCTCTATCCCTGTTATACACTACACTAGGGATGGAACTGCCTCATTTTCCTGGCTGGGAGGGCTGAGTAGTGCTGAGCCGGCACACAGATGTCCCCAGAGGAGTCCCATTAACCCTTGAGGCCTCCCTTAATTCCCATTTAATCCCATACCTTTGTGTGGCACTGATGTGGTGACAGCCACACAGCACATACCAGGTCAGATCTCAGCTCTCCATTGCCATTTTTAAGTGGGACAACATCTCTTCATGACCTGTAGTCCTTTTCACTACATAACTTCCATGGTTCAGAGATACTAAAGTGATATTTAGTTCTTTTTATGCACAAGCTGTGGTTAAAAATGGCCTTACTGGCTCAGGACAGTGGCTCCCATGGCTGTGGGCAGGGAGGCTGAGGAGAGGGCAAGCCTGTGGGATATTTTCCTAAACATTCCCACTGTTTCCAGGCTTCCAGAGTGTAATCAGTTTATTTAATAACCTGCAATAAATCTGTCTGACACATCAGTTTCCATGAGTAGTTCTCAAATCCATGGCATCCATTAGCAAAGGGTCACACTTGAAAGGCCTGTGATGGCCTTTCCTGCATTTCTGTGTGAGCTCTTTGTTTGTATCCACCCAGCAATCCCAAGCATTGATGGTTACTCCAAAGTGGGAATGCTTGGCAGCCCTTCCTGGTTTTCAGGATGCACCATCTCAGCTCCTCTGCTCAGATTCTGCACTTTGCCCTGTGCCAGGAGCAGTTTCCTGGTGATGTCACCCCATTTCTCCACTGTCCCATAAACCTCTTTAATTGCAGAGGAGTTAATTTTGGATTACTGCTTGGACTTTTCCATTCACTGAGTGTGCTTCTGTGGGAATTGGTGTGGGAAAATGGGAACTGAGCTCAGGTGCCTGAGAGCAGAACTAATCCAAAGCCTGGGCTGCTGTCCATGGAGTGACTTAGTCTTCTTGAGGCAGCAGTGCAGAATTTGAGGAAGGACTTTGATTCCACTTGGAATTCACTGGATGCCATTTATAAATAATGTCTGTGGGAATCTGGAACAAGCTCTGGGTGAGAAATCCTGCTCACGAGGCTGAGGGTGACAGAAACAACTGGATCCAAAGTGAAGGGGGAGCTGGACTTCCCTGTGTGGTTGCTCCAGAGCCATGGAAGTGTTTGCTGGTCCCAGTGGAGCAGAGTTTGCTGGCACTCACCCTGCTCTGTCTGTTCAGGTATAAACCCACGGGTGAAGTCGGGGCGTTTTATGAAAATCCTGCCCGACTACGAGCACATGGAGTACAGAGATGTTTACACCTGCCGTACGTACCCCGCTGCTGCTGCTGCTTCCTGCACCCAGCACTGCACCCAGGATGCTGCATGGAGTGTCCCTGGCTTGGAGCAAAGCACTGGGGGTGACCTGGGGACAGCAGGGAGGTGCCACCGGTTGTGGCTGGTGTGTGTTCGAGGAGCTGGGACCCTGCGGGGTGACAGCGTGAGCAGGGCAGGCACTGAGGTGTGTGTTGTTCTCTTTTTGAGGTGCTCTTTTGAGGGTCTCTTTGCACAGAACAGGAGGGAATTGCTTCTTTCTTCAAGGGAAGAGTTCAGATACCCTGGTGAGGCCTCCCAAAAGCAGCTCTGGACTGGCAAAGAGCTTTGTCGTGATTCAAGTGAGCCACTGTGAAATCCACAGCCCTGTAGTGAAAAATGCTGATTGTTCCCATAGTAATTCCCTCCCTGCACTCTGAATCCTTTTAAGCACCATCTCTGTCTCTAGGAAACATTCTGCTAATGTTTTAAAGATTGTGATTTGCCTTCCTCACTTTGGATAACCCTTTTTTCCCCTCCTTGTGTTGTGTTGAGGGAGGAATAGTTAAACCCTTGGAGTTTAGTGTTCAGCAGGAATTGAGGGGGAAGGACTGATTAGTTTACATCAATTAAGGAAGCCAGGACTATCTGGTGTTTATTTGGAGCTGTCTCTGATGCTCCTTTGGGTCTGCAGAGTTTGGCAGACTCCAGTTACTAACTCACTGCTGCTTGGGAATGGAGTTTTTCGCACACATTAATGAGTGAGTGGATGCTGCAGAATTCCCTGTGCTGAGGGAAGCAACCGAGCAGGGGCCGTGCAGGGGAGGTGGTGGCTTTAATGTGAGTCAGGACAGACCAGGAGCAGGGCTACAGCAGGAATTGGGACAAAACTTTGGGTTTGGCAGCCTGGGGTGCCTGTCAACACCAGCTGTGTTCTGGGGCTGGATGGGAAAGAGAAGCAAATCCAAGCTGCAGGATGGATTCCTTTGGAGATTGGATGTTTGCTCCAAACTTAAATGGCATTTAGTGCTGTTCCCTCAGCTGTTATTTCTTTAGCTGCAGCCCCAAACTTCTGATGTGCCCCTTTTCCCTTGGGCTGTGTTGTTTTCCTTGGGGAAGAGCTTGTATGGTTGGACTTGATGATCTTAGAGATCTTCTCCAGCCAGAATGAATCTGTGGTTCTGAGCCCATGTGGCTTAAGATGCAATGGCCCATTTCCCCTTTTTCCCCTCCTGTGTTGTCAGGATTTCCCATGGAAGTCTTCCCTAGTTCCTGTTCATACAGTGTTAGAGCTCAGATCACTTTCCCCAGGGGTTTAAGCTCGCCTGGATTACTCTGAGCTCTTCCCAGAGCAGGTCAGGCTTTACCAACCTGGGCACTGCTTACATTGTTCCAGCTCATTTTGCTTCTAGAGACCTTCCTGCATCCCAGGAATCCTGGAGAATTGCAGTGGATTGGGGCTTTCCTGGTCAGGACATTGCCCAGGCAGCCTTATGTCAGTGGGAGCTTGGCATTCCCTGCTTTTCCATCCCATTCCCAGCTGGATTCAAGCCCCCTTCCTATCTGAAGAGTGAGCAGAGCTACTTATGGAATGTGGAGAATATCCAGGCTGGATGAAGGTTGTCCTGGAACATCCAGTGGATGTGGTTTTGCTCCATTTGGCAGGATGTGGACTCAGAAATTTGGATAAGGAAGAGGCTTCTCCAGGATTGAGCACAGGCAGTGGAAAACCTTGGAGAAAGACCCAAGTGCTGTTTTCATTCAAGGAGCAGGAAGGGAAACAACTTCCAGATCCATCCTGTCTCCTACCAGGAAGAGCCAGAGCTGGAATTCATCAGGTTTTCCCTGCAATTAATATTAGCTTCTGTTTTGCTGGAGCTCAGAGACAGCCCAGGCTCGAAAATTGAGCTGTGTTTTGAGACTTGTTTGGGCCTTTGGCCAAGCACCAGCATTTTCCCCACTAAGTTCTGTAAGTGAATGGAATTTTTTTTTGGCCTTCTGTGTCCAGAACTCAGCTCTATTTCCTGAAATTGCTCCTAACAGGAGCTGGGCTAGGAGGGACATCCTCATCCCTCTTGGATAGCTTAGTTTTCTGTCCTAAAAAAATAAAAATACATTAAAAAAGGCTGGGTTTTACCAGCTCTGTGGCAGACAGGGTAGAAGGCAGAGTGTGGTGGGTAGAGCAGCTCATCCCATTAATTAATGTCTAATTACTGAGCTGTGGATGGGGTTTGCCTGCTTGCCTTAGTGTTGTTTGTGCTACACTTGGTTCCCTGGGTGAAACCAGGCCATCAGTCTGAAATTGTTTCCTGCCCAGGGAAAAGGTTCCTCCAGGCCAGCTGGCAGCAGCTCTGGACATCCCTCCCTGCTCTCCTAAATTTCTGTGAAAGTTCTTGCTTTGGTGGAATAAAACCACTCCTGTAGTTCTTGCTGTCTGAAGTAATTACTGAAACAAAACTGCTGGAACAGCTGCACTGAAGCACAATTCCTCTTTTAAATTGATGCAAACCCAACCCTATTATTCAAGTCAGTCCTGGAGGTTAAAATGAGTTTCTGTGGCCTTCTGAGCTGGCCATGGACATCACTTAAGGGAAGTGAAATATATTCTTGCCATCTTCATGGAGATAATGTGCAAGCTGCTGTTCCTGCCCAAAATGCCAGACTGGGAAATGCCTTCTTGTGAGGGTTACTGGTCGTGTGAGAAAACCAGATGGACAAAATGAAATGAGCTGGACAGGAGGAATGGCTGAGTAAGGACTGGAGACAGGTCCCATCTCTAAGCTTTCCTCTCAACAGGAGGTGCAAGATCATTCTGTAAAAGCCCATTTTTCTTGCTTGTTGAAAATATTTCACTGTTTAGGTGGGATTGGAGAGACAACTGGCTCTGAGGTGAGAAACAGAGAAGCCTCAACTGCTAGAGTAGATTTTGAGTGGGTTTTGGAAGCAGCTTTTGGGCACTGCTGAGGTGTAGCTGCTTCTGTAGAATTTTTAAGGCTGTGCCTGATGTGGCCACACCACCAGATTTCCTGGAGTGATCCATGTGCTTTGCCAGTGTTCCCAGTGGCTGTTTCTAAGGATGCCTAACTCTGGAGCCAAGTTTGTTTACACAAGGCAGTGAAATGCTTTCAAAATACTCAAATTTCCCTGTTCCTTCCTACCTTCCTGCCCTTCCCTGTTTTCTGTTGCTTTGCAGTGTGAAGCATTGAGTGCATTTTTGGTAACTGGAGGCAGCAGATGCTTTTATTTGTTTTTAGCTCTGGTTATATTGTGTGATTTGCATTAATGGGACTGTGTTGCAAAAGTTTTTTTAGGAATTCCTGCTCAGGTAGGTGTTTCTGCCCTTCCACAGGGCCAGGAATAAAGAATATAAATATGTGTGAGCTTGGGGGTGACCTCAGCTTGGACACAACCAACTTTTCCTGGGTAAAAGCAGTTGTGGGTGCTATTGGTCAGCATGGTAGCAAGGTTTTCTTTCCCAAAATCCCAATTCCTTGGCTGGCTGTGCTCACTTGAGTGTCTCCTGTTCCCCAGTGCTGCACCAGTACCGGCACATCCTGGGACTGTGGCAGCCGGACATCGGGCCCTACGGGGGACTGCTGAACGTGGTGGTGAGTGAGTGCCTCCTCCTGGGCATTTTTGGGGCTGAGAGGTGGTTTTTTACACTCCCCACACCTGGCAGCCATTCCCAGACCACTAGAAAGCCTGAACAGTTAGCCCTCAAGCAAGTGATTTGGACCCAGAGGGTGTTCCTTGGTTCTTTCTTGGTTTCTCTTAGGTTGGATGTCAGGAGGAATTTCAAACACAGGGAAGGTTGTTAAACACAGGAGGGGGCTGCTCAGGCAGGTGCTGGAATCTCCATCCCTGGAGTGGATGTGGCACTCATTGCTGTGGGTGGGGGTTGCTCACAGCTTGGACTCGATGGTCTTGGAGCTCTTGTCCAGCCTGAATGGTTCTGGGATTCTTTTCATCACTGCCACCTTTCTCCAGACAGTTTTTATATTTCAGCTCCACGCCAAACAGCCCCAGGAGCAGGTAGAAAACATGATCAGTGTTTGAGGGAAAGGCTTGATTTAGAGTTTGACATTGATATTCCAGTGCCTGGCACAGGAATCTGTTCTATTACTTCATTTTCTTTGCCTGCAGCTGAACCTTTTGTGAAGGGTTTTGCAATTGTGTGGTTGGCAAACCTTTACGCCATCCCTAAGACTCATGCATGAGATGTAGAGTGACACTGGTGCAAGATCTGTGCAGCCTGGCAGCTCTGGTGCTGCTGGGAGAGCAGTTAATGAGCAACATTTGACTCTGAACTGCTGAGAGCTGAGCCAGGAATTTGCCTGGAGCCTTGTTCTCTGCACCAAGGTTCAACAACTGCCAGGTTGAAGCAGAGCAGATCATGAGGCCTTTGGGTTTTGCAAGATTCTGTTGCATGAACTGGTGTAAGAGGGCATCCAGCTGCATCAATACTTCCACTGTGACCTTGAAAACACTCTGTGGCACTGCCCTGCATTGGTCTCTTTGTTTGGAGAATATCCTGCCTCTGGAATTGCAGGCCCTGAGGGCAAGGATTCTGTTAGGTGTGCAGGAAGGGAGCTGGCTCTTGTGCCTCTCAGTAGAGTGTTGCTTCCTCTGTTCTGAGTAACAAAGCCAAATAATTCCTCATCCAAAAAGCAGGGATAATCATGGGAAGCAGAATTCATCCTCTGCAATATCTGCCAGCAGGAGCTCTCAAACCAATTAGAGTCTGACTTGCTGTGTGGTCTTTCCCTCTGGATCCTGCACTCCAGGCAAGTCATTTGCAGCAATAAAGGCCTGAGCTTTTTCCAGTGGTGCAGGAAGCCTTTTAAAGAAACCCTCTTCACCCTGGGGGTGCTGGGAGTGCATATGGTCTGGGTTAATGGCTGGAAAGCTGTTTGAGAATGCAGCAAACTGTTCTGCAGCTCCTGACCTGGGCCAGGAGAGGCCTCAGAGTTTGCTGCAGACTCCTAAGGAATCCTGCAAAGCTGATCCTGTGAGCTTTGTGTCCTGTGTCTCTGCAGGTGGATGGTTTGTTCATCATTGGCTGGATGTACCTGCCCCCTCATGACCCTCACGTGGATGATCCCATGAGATTCAAACCCCTCTTCAGGATCCACCTCATGGAGAGGAAATGTGCCACAGTGGAGTGCATGTATGGCCACAAGGGACCTCATAATGGCCACATCCAGGTGAGCTCCTCTGCCTCTCCAGCATTCTGTGTGTACTTTGGCTCTGGAAATGGATTCATCAGAAAGCTGGGAGAATTTTATTTCAGAGATGAGGCTTTCACCAGCCTGCTGTGAGTGTGGGCACCAGCTTTACACTCGTATGTCTAACAAGTCGTGTGGGCTGTTCCCTGCTCTGAATTGGTTCCCTGGCAATGGCACAGCCAGGCTGTTGTGCTGTTTTCTGTTGGGCTGGGAGCACCAGGATGTGCACAGGCTGGGGAAGGGATGTGTAAACTGGCCTTGGGCAGCTGCTGAGTGTGCCCAGGCAGACACAGACCTGTTCTGCAGCTCTCTCCAGGGTGAGACCTTGAGAAGGTGATGCAGCATCCATTGAATGCTTTGGAAAGCTTCCTGACAGGTTGTTTGTTTGTTTTTCTTTAAAGAAGGAAGCTGAAATAGGGAAGCAACTTAAATCTATTATTTTCATTAGAGTGCATTGAGGTTTTATTGCTTTTATTTCTCTGCTCTGTAGCTGTTGCACTTGGTAGCAGTGAATGATTCGTGTGTTGTAGCAAATCCAGTAATGTTTGTTTTGTAAAGCATTGACTGTGAGCAGTGTTAGCTGCATCACCCAAAGCACCTCTAAAGAGGTGTGTAACCTGCTCAATTCTCCTCTGTGGTAACTACAGATTGTAAAGAAGGACGAGTTCTCCACGAAGTGCAACCAGACAGATCACCACCGGATGTCGGGGGGCAGGCAGGAGGTGAGTGTGTGCCAGGGCTCTGTGCTGAGCCTGTGTGTGTGTCCCCTTCCTGAGACCAGCTCTCAGCTGCTGCTGGGCTGTGGGAGGTGCCCTTCTGATTTCTGTGTGATTGGGCATGTATGAACCCCCAGGCTGGCAGCTTTTGGCTGATTCCCTGTTTTAGGCAGTTTTCTGTGCTCTTTGAGCCCCAGCACCTTCCTCCTGTTTTGGTAGCAGACCTGTCCAGAGGGGCTCAGCAGCACATCTTGGGCATCAGCAACACTCCAGGCACTGATCTCAGTGGCATTGCTGTCTGTATAATTAAGATCTTTTGAACACACTGAGCACCAGCTGCATTTGGATACGTGCTGGTCAGCGAGGCACCTTCCCACTGCTTGCCTTGCTCGAGGGATTAAAAGCTTAATTTGCTTGTTTCTCCTGTGCCTGTCAGCTCTACTCAGCAAGGCAGATTCCTGACTGAAATACCTGTGTTTAAATGCAGGTGTAAATGTCAGGATGAATACCTGTGTCAGGTACTGCTGTTTGCTTCCAGCTGGTTCCACGTGACAAATCTGATATTTCAGCTGCTTCTGAGGAATGCTGTAAAAGTCTGTCTGCTAATGGGAAACAGCTGGGTGAAAGGCTTAGTTAAGTGTTTTCTGGTGCTGGAGCAGATGAGAAATGCTTTAATACTTTCAAAGCACCACATTAAGTGTGCGTGGCATTATGGAAGTTGGAGGATCTGGCTTGGGAAGATAAAGGAGGCAGGTTTAGGAATATCACTTGGCAGGCTGCTATCTCAGTGTAAGCTGTTATCACACCAGCTCATGGCAGGGTATTAACTTGTCAGAGCTGCAGTTGGGGTACTTCAGGAGATGCTTTCAAAGCACCCTTTGGATTTAGATGCATCACTATTAAATCAGCAGGATTCAACCTCCTAAACCCCCAGTGCTTTTCAAAAGCTTTTTTCTTTTATGTTGAGCATGTCAGGACAGGGCACAGGAGTCAGCTTGTGGGCACACAAATGAGTTACTGGAGAGAAAGAGTAGATGAGCTACTTTGCAGGAGCAGGCCATGCTCATGCCTGTGTTCTGAGGAGGTTTATGCTTCTGCCTGGGATTTATTTGAAGGGGAGCCTTTTTATTGTGTGATCACTGGCAGTTACCAGTATCACTATTTGTTAAGCATATTTCCAAGCATGTTGCCATATCCAGCCACGTTTCCCTGTCTTTGGCAGAGGATGTGCCCTGTCTGTGGCTGTGCCAGTGAAGTGTGCTGTCACAGAGTCACACAGTGAAGTCACCTTGAGGCACATCACTGAAACGACCTCATCCTCCCCCTTCTCTCCTCGTGCTGCAGGAATTCCGGACGTGGCTGAGGGAGGAGTGGGGTCGGACTCTGGAAGACATTTTCCATGAACACATGCAGGAGCTCATCCTGATGAAGTTCATCTACACCAGCCAGTATGAGTAAGGGCTGCTGCAATTTCACAAGCACGCTGGAGCATTTTTCCCTGAGATGGGGTTTTCCATGGGCTTTCACAGCCAGAGGAGTGTTGTGTCTCTGCAGTGCTTCCCAGCTGTACAGGGAGATGAGGTGGAATGACATCAGTAGGAATAGGATTCTGAGTTCTACACAATAACTATGCACAGTAAGGTGCTTTTGAGTCGTTTAACTCAGTTTAATTTGAAGACAGAGCAAATGCCTGTGATCCCAAGGAGTGTCTGGTTATTATCCATATTAGTCAGTGTGCTTTGTAGTGCAGGAATTAGAGAGTCCCTGAGAAACTGGGGATTTTAACCACCTCTCCAAGCTTCTGTTAGCAGCCACCTCACTGCAGCAGATGTTTAAATATGCCTCACTCTCAGGTTCTCAGGGAATCTCAAGGGCTGAGGAAGTTTCCTTGCTGCAGGAATCTCCTGGTGTTCTCACGAGGATGGTGGGGAGGGAGGAAGTGCTTGCAGAGCTCTAAAGCAAATCTGCAAACACAGATCCTGCCTGTCTTAACAGCATCCCCAAGCTGCTGGAGGAGCAGAATACAAATATTTTGGTGCTGGGGAGGGGTTTTTTCTTGACTTGTCTGACGTTTTTCTCTTGCACAGCAACTGCCTGACGTACCGGCGCATCTACCTCCCCCCCAGCAGCCCCGAGGACCTCATCCAGCCTGGCCTCTTCAAAGGCACCTACGGGAGCCATGGGCTGGAGATTGTCATGCTCAGCTTCCATGGCAAGAAAGCCAAAGGCACGAAGATCACTGTGAGTTCATCTTCCTTTCTCTCAGGTGTTTGTGAAAGTGTTCTCAGCGCTGTGGATCCGCAGGAGAGATTTCTGTGTAGCCCAAACTCTGTTCCTTGTGGGGGTTGGTGGCACTGGGTGAATCTCAGCACATGCAAAGTAAGCAGAACCTGCTCTGTAAAATTTTTCTGGCTCCCCCTTCCTCTCCTCTCCCTTCCAGCTGCTTTTTGAGAGCAGCTGGTAGCAGGTTGCTGGAGATCCCCTGTGTGTGTGTGAGCAGCAGGTACCAAATGTTGGCAGCTCTTCACTGAAGTCAGGCAGGGGAGCTCCTTCCTCCCTGCAGGGAGGGATTCTGGTGAAATGCAGCTGCAGCTCTGACTTTCTTTCACCTTTGCAAGTACAGCTTTTGATTTAAAGTTCTGGTTCTGACAAGGGGAAAGCACAGATGTCAAAGAACAGCAAACAAGGTCCAGGCAGGGATTTTTTTGTTGCAAGCTTGGTGATTGTAGATTAGGGTGAACTATTAACAATTTCAAGTGATGGCTCAGTAGCACCTGCTGTCTGCAGCCATGCTGTTCCTTCCTGTCCCCAGGGAGATCCCAACATCCCAGCTGGACAGCAGACTGTGGAGATAGACCTGGCACATCCTCTGCAGCTGCCTGACATCGAGAACCTGCGAGACTTCAGCGAGCTCTCCCGCATTGTGCTGGAGGTGCAGGAGCAGGTCCGGCGGGAGGAGCAGGAGCGGGAGCAGCAGCAGGAGGAAGAGGAGCATTCCCAGCCAGCTGCCTCCCAGCCTGCCAGTCCCCTGGGAGGAGAAGGTGCTGAAGGGGAAGAGACTGCAGCTGGGGCAGAGGGGACAACCCAGGACAAGGCCCCAGCTTCCCAGCCCTTCGTGCTGCCCATGGGGGTGATATCCAGGAATGAGGATTATCCCCGGACCTGCCGAATCTGGTAACTGCTGCTTTGGTGGCTGATTCCTTTTTGGAAGGAAAGGGGGAGTCTTTGAGGTGTGTCCTGTATTTCTGTGCCCTTTACCTGCCTGTGGATCTCTCAGCCCCTTGGGCTCAGATTTCACAGAATCCCAGAATGGTTTGGGTTGAAAGGGAATTAAAATCTCATTTTGTTCCGCACCTGCCATAGGCACAAACACCTTCCACTAGAGCAGGTTGCTCCAAGCCCCGTCCAACCTGGCCTTAAACATTTCCAGGGATGTGGAATCCACAATCTCTGGTTCCTGCCTCTGCTGCCCAATTTCCCATGCTTTGGTTTGTTCCCTCTCTCACCACTGTCATCTGCCATCCCACTTCCTTGCTAGATTCACTTCAGAAGCTGGCACCTCTCCTGAATTCCCCACACCCCCTTTTTTTTTTAGTGTGTTTTATGTCCCAGAGCTGCCCAGCTCATATATTTAGAACTATTCAGGCTGCTTCCCATTCCCATGTGTGTCATTCATGTTCCTTGGCTGTGGGAACACAGTGCTCCCTCCCACCTTTCCCTGGCCTCTGGTGCCTTGGGGCAGCCCAGGCAGGAGGTGCAGGCATGCAGAGAGCTGTGCTGAATGGGAGCTGGAGTTGGTGAAGCAGCACACTAAATGAAGTGTGGAAAAAGAGCCCAAAAGCTGAGGCTTAGGCAGGTGACCTTCAGCCAAACATCTGTGCTCATGGAAAAACCTACCCAGAGCTGGTTAATCCCAGAAGGCTCCTGCTGTCACAGCTCAGTTGTGTTTGGATAAAACCCTGCTCCACCTGCTGCTTGCTCAGAGCTTTGAGTGACCTTTATTCTTCCTCAGTCCTGGTAGATTTTTCTTCTTTTTAGATTGTTCTCTCCCTTGCCTTAGCTTTTGCTTCTCTGGTCACACTCTCAAAATGCCTTTGCTTTCCTGGGAGGATTGAGCCTGTGCTGAGCCTTGACTTGCACAAGTTAATCTCAGATGGATTTGGGGACTGAACTACTGAAAAACCCAGCTTTGGTGTGCAGGTGCTAATTAGGATAACCCAAAGCAGGAACCTGCAAATAGCAACGGGGAGTTCCTTGTTTAATAGAAAAACCAAGTGTAAAACTCAGTGTTCTGTCACACCCAACGGAGTGCTTTCACCAGAATTTTGTGCTGATTTTTGAACTAAATGCTGGGTGATGCTGCCTGTTCTCACACCTGTTTTACCCTTATCCCCTGGCAGTTTTTATGGGACAGGGCTCATTGCTGGCCATGGCTTCACCAGCCCTGAGAGGACACCGGGGGTGTTCGTGCTGTTCGACGACGACCGCTTCGGTTTCATCTGGCTGGAGCTCAAATCCTTCAGCCTCTACAGCCGCATCAAGGTCCCCTTCCAGAACGCCCAGGCACCTTCCCGGGAGGCCTTTGATGAGATGCTCAAGAACATTCAGTCCCTGGCTACTTGATGAGTGGTTGGTGATGGACAGGGCTCGGGGTGGCAAAGGCTGCTGCGCTCCCCAGCCGGGGCTGGGGTGGCGAGTCCTCGCTCTCGGTACCTCTGGATAGAAGCATGCACTTTGAATAAAGCCTTTCTACCCCAAATGTGCACACATCCCACTTCAGACATCCCTGACTACTGTCCTTTCCTCTGTGCCACTCCACGCTGCTTCCCAGCAGTCCTTGTTTCCCAGTCTGTGCTTTGGAGAGCTGAAGGGATCCTGCAGAGGAGGGAACAGACCTTCCTTAGTGCAAGAAAAGAATGTGTTGGGACAGAGCCAACTTCTGGTCAGAGCTGGACAGAAGAACAGGCAGTGACAAAGCACATCCTCCTCTCCAGAAACCTTTCTGTGGGTGCAGCATTGCCAGGACAGGCTGCTGTGATACCTGCATCTTTGGCTTGCTAGTTGGAGTGTGTGGTTTCCTCTGGAGAATTCCCTCAGCAGGGGCAGGATTCCCACTGCAGATGAGTGTGTGCAGCATTGTCCTGGCTTCTGGAGCTTGATGGATGTGCTGTCCCTGGAGCTCCAGGTCTGGGTGTCTCCCTGAGACCAGAGATGATTTTTTTTTTTCTCCTTGCGGGAGCTCTGTGTGAGACTGGAGATGGGTGTAAACTTGAAAAACTGATGTGTTCAGACTGGTTTGTACCTGAAAGGTTTTCTCAAATCTTGTAAAGTGAGTCTGAAGAGGCACAGGAAGGAGCCAAAAGAAACCCAGCTGTGAGATGAGCCCAGTGGGCTCCAGATGGGCAGCAGAAGGTGCCACATGTCACTGGTGTGACCCCAGGGGTGCCTTTCCTGTTCAGGTTGTCCTTCAGAGTCCAGGGTGACAAGGGATTGTGCCTGTACTGTGTGGCTTGTTCTGGTTCCTGGAACAGGGGGTGCTGCTGCCCCACTCACAGGAGCCTCCTTTCCCTTTCCAGTTGCACTTGTTTCATCCCAGATGGATTTGTGGCAGATCTGAGCTCTGCTGGGAATTGTGTGCTGCAGGCAAGGGAGCAGATTCCCTTTAGACTGTGCTGTGCAGGAAAATCCAAGCTCCTTTCCAGGCTGTGCTAGAAACCATCAGCACTAACACAACTCTTGGATGCAGCTGCCCTCTGCCTGTGATGACAAACTCCAGGTCCCTTCTCCCCAGATCAGTGTCTAACAAAACCCTGCTGTTACATCTCTGCAGTTTTAGGGCTGTAAATGTATAGAAGATTTCAGGCACCTTCTGTGGAGAAGTTTCAGTCCCTGCCTGGTTCCAGTGCCTGTGAGCTGCTTTTATTCTCACTCTCACAAGGGCTTTTTGCCATTTCTGGCTCTCATGTGTTCCCTGAGCTATGGGAGAACCCAGATTCCAGCAGAGACAACGAGCAGCAGCTCCTGTCACTCACAGGATGAATTCCTGTCTCTCTGCTTAGAGTTCTCCAAACCTTTGGGAATTTCAAGGTGATTCAGGGCACTGTTTGCTTTGTTTCCTGCAGCTTTGTGAGGAGTGGCAAGCCTGCCTCAATGCTGGGGGTGAGGAGCTGTTACAAGCCTGGTGAATAAGCTGGGGAAAGCAGCCTGGAGAGGTTTTCCTGCAGAGGGAAGAGCCAGTTTGGATCACACAGGGCTGGGACACAGGGAGTGGCTGCTCTCTGTGCCTTGGTGAGTGGGCACAGAGGTGACAGGAGCTGAAATTGGGCATCTCAGCTTTGTGCCAAAGCTGCTGAGCTCTGTGCAGAACTCGTGCTTGATTTGCAGACAGAGGTTTCAGTTTGATGCAGATTTCTGGGACAGCTGAAGATGTTGAGTGCTGGGTTAATGGACTCTGTCTCAGACATCTTTTCCAACCCAAATGATTCTGAGATTAGGACTTCCAGTATCTCAGTGGGCTGTTTATCTTGGAATTTGCTGTTAGGCTGCTGCAGTTCTGCCTTGTGTTCTCCCTAAGAGCCCAGAGGACTGGGAGATGTCCCCTTGGGCAGCTGTTCCCATTGCCTGTCCCTAAAACCAGCTCTTCTTCAGCTGGATCTGTGGCTCTGATTGCAGATTCCTCCCCACTTCAATATCCCCACCAAAAAGAAAAAATCCTTAAATTTTACACTAATTACTTGATAATTTTTGCTTTTAGCTGTTTAATTGTAATTTAACTTTTAAAATGGAGATTAAAATCCAGATTACATTGATTTCCCTGTAAGTACCTGAGGCCTGAGTCACTCTCCCAAGTACTGACCTGTCTGTAGCCTCTGTCCTTTGTCACCTGTTTGCTGTTGGCATCTGCTCTTCTCCAGGCTTCTTGTCCCTTCTGAACCTTTCCAGTGGCAGTGCCAAGGGTCTCCTGAAGGCCAGACCTGCTTGGCTGGCTGGAGAGAAGGGTTTTGGTGGAGGCTGATGCCTGTGGGAATTTTTCCTAGCTCTGCCTTACCCCTGTAGTGGCATCTTTTTTTATTTATAACTCACCTGGCTGGCCTCAAAATGTCAGGATAATTCCTGATTAAAGGCAGAACTGCTGCTACCCCCTGGCTTTGTTCTGTCTAGAGCAAAGGGAATAGCAAGTTTGTGTTAATATTCCTCCTCTGATGCCTTTTCTCACCTGCTGCTGCTCCAAGCCTGGCGGGCTTTTGTGGCATTTCAGAAGAAAATTCCCTCAGGTTTGGCTGAGGGTGAGGAAAGCTGTGAAGATGAATTTGGGAATGCTCCTGTGCATTGTGCCTGGCTCTGTCAGTGCTTCCAGAGCAAAGCAGGGTAAACCTGGAGTTAAAACTCTGGAATCTTTGGGAAAGGGGAGACAGATTTAGGAGCAGGCTGAGGGGGATGCTCCTGCTTTCCCAATCTTTTCCTGGTGGGAAGCTGTGCTGACAGGACAGGGCTTTGCTGTGCTTGCTGATGTTTGGTCCAGGCTGTCACCCCCTGCACAGCACTGCATCCCCCACTTCTTTCCCAAATCCCAGTTTTCCAGCGTGTTGGGATCTCTGTGAGCTGTTGACAGGGATAATGTGTGCTGGGGCCCTGCAGATGGTGATAAATCCCTGCTGCCAACGGCTCCTCGTCCTTTTGGCTCTGCAGGAAATCTCGGGGACAATTGGCTGGATTTCTTCATCCCAGATGGGTGGAAAGTGCTGGCGAGGATGGAAAACAACTTGTCAGGGGTAGGAATACTCTTGGCAGGAGCCTTTTGGATTAAACAAAGCCTTTGCATGGAGGTTGCAGAGCCCCGATGGCCACTGCAGGACCTGGGGCTGAATTCTGGCTCGGGGACAAGAAATGTCTGGTTCATGTGCTGGGGGTGGGTTCTGCTCCTCCATCCTGCTCCATGAGTTGTCAGAACACATGGATTTGGCCAGCTGGAAAACAGGAACATCAAAGCTCCAGTTTGTTTGCCTTGGGCCTGATTTGAGAGCTGTGAATGTGCTGTGCTCGGGCATGGTGGTGGTGGGAGACTCGCTGCCCTCCATGGGGATTTGTCAGGCTGGATTTTACTGAGGAGGAGGAAAAAGGATGGAATTGTTTGTAAATTTGGGTGTCAGCTCCCTTGTGGAGTGAACAGCAGTGCTGCTACAGCTGCCTTGGAATGGGACAGAGGGCAGTTCCTTAGGAAATGTGTGCTGGGGAGAAAGGGAATTCTGTGCCAACGTGCCTGGACATGGCAGCTCCCAGGAAAAGCCCAAACCGCAGCTGGCTCAGTGTTTACTTTTCAACAAGGATGACTTTTTCTTGCTTTTTTATTAATTTAAACCTAGTGGAACTTGATGGGAGTGTTGAGTGTTGTGTGGAAATGGGTTGTTTAGGCTCGACTTGGTAGTTTAGGGAATGATAATGTGTTAACTCTGTCTTGTAGCTGGCTGCTCACGTGGCCAATAATCCTCTGTGGTGTTCAGCTGCCAAAGGCTCGTGCTGCCCTTCCCAGTGGGACAGTGAATTATTTGGGATGTGGAGTGAAGAGAGAGGTACCAAACTGTGAGTGCCATTGACCTTTGGGTGCTTTGTGTGCTGAATTAAAATGTGTGGTTCTGGTTTTTGTTTGGATTGCAATCCTTGGAATTTTTGAGACAAAGAGCACTTGGCTCGACTGTGTTCATTAGCTTAATTAAAACAATCTGCACTTTTATTTTGTCATTGATTACTCCCCCTTCCCTGTTCCCATGTGTATTTTGCACTCACCACTTTAACATGACACCGATGGATTAATTTGGGCATTTCCTGTAGGTTTTGAGTGTGGGTAAGTCTCTGTAAAAGTATTTAAAATGAAGGTGAAACATAAATCCCTGCTTTGTACAGAGGGCAGTGGGAGGAAACCATTGAACATCCACCACCACAAACATCTGTGTGGGACATGATGAATTGTACTTGAAACCACCTCACCTGTGCAAGGGCTGGGGGTTTGCCTGTCCTTTTCTTGGTGGCTTTGATAGGAATGGAATGTATAAAATCAATACCTGGCCTACTTCACCCCAGGTTTTGGAAAGCTGAGCAAGCTCTGTGTGTTACTTTTACACCTGATCATTGTTACCCAAGGAGCCTTTTCCAATTTCAAATAATAAAAAGCAAAGTTTTGTGAATTTAGTTCTGTTTGCTTCTTTTTTTCCCCTTTATCCCAAAGCAAGATGTTGGGCCTGATGTGCAGCTGCCAGTCTTCCAATGTGGGATAGGAATTAATTTTCCCTTGTTTGGGTACTTGGTGAGCAGTTCTGATTTCCTGGAGATGTGAGACACACATCCCACACCTCATGCTGTGAAATCCCAATTCTTGCTTTATCCTGTTTTCTGTCCTTTCCTCCTGGGGTGCCTGTGGTGCCTGGCTCCCTCCCACAGCAGATTTGGGGTGGCAGAACTGACACCCTGAGCCCTGACAAAGCCTCCCTGCCCTTGCAGGCCCAGCTTTCTCTGTCTGAAAGGAAGCCTGAGGTAATCCTGGATATTTTTTTTTTCCCCATTCTTCCTTCCACGTGGTCTGAAAGGGATCAGCTGGCACCAAACCAGCACGAGGGATGAGAAGGGGGAAGCAGTGTGATGGGGTCAGCCCCTTCTCTGTGGGATCAGACTGAGAGTTGTCTGTGTTTCCTACACTTCAAACTCACACCCACTCCAGCTCTGCACTGCTTTTCCAAGTGATTCTCTGCAAATGGGAGAACTTGTGGCATGAGCTCAGCTGCCACCAAGGAGCTTTTCCTCCTCCTGCTGCAGGTCCTGTGCCAGCCCTGTGTTCCCTGTCCTGCCTTTCCTGGAGGGAATGTTGTGCTTTGAGTTTTGCAGCCCAATTTTGCTGGTAAGTTCCTTGGCAGCTGATTCTTTTTGAGAACAAATCCTGGCTGTGGAGCACTGAACTGCCCAAGTTCAGGCATGAGCTCCTGATCTGGAAATGGCTCTGCTTCAGTGCTGGTGGCTAATCCAGGCTGGAGTGCTCTGTTACAGCTCCCCAGTGCCATCCTCTGAATGTCTGCCACCTTCCATTTCCCCTTTTTTTATATATTCTTATTCTTATATATTTTTATATCACCAGTGCCTTCCCCTCATCCCATGCAGTGATTTTGTGGTGCTGCAGGCCCCTTTGAGTGTTCAATCCTCAGCAAGGCAAGAGTCAAACACAAGTTTAGTAAATCCTGCCATGTGTTTGGCCTTGGAGGAGCACAAATGTGGTTTCTCAAGTGGCAACGTTGCTGAATCCCAGCCACAGCCACCTCCCAAGGCTGGATTGGGAGCCTCCCTCTCCTTCCAAGGAAGCTGGAGGTGTGAAGGATCCGTGCAGGGCTGAGCTCCTTTGCTCCAGCCCCTGGCCGAGGAGTGAGGAGCTCCCTGAGAGCTGGCAGAGGTGTTCCCGGCCAGGTGGGTTCCTCCTCCCAGCTCAGTGATGGATAAATTGATTTTTCCATCTGCTGGGGCTCAAGTCCTGACTGCAGGGCTGTTCTGGGCTGCTCAGTGTGGAACAGAGTTGTTCCCAGAGCTGTTGGCTCAGAAGCTGAGGCAGTGCAGGGTGAATTGTTCCCTCTCTGACGGGACAGGCACATCCCACACGGGTTTGGGGACATTGTCTGCACTGGCTCTTGGTCTCTGCTCTCAGGGATGTCTCTGCTCCACTGAAAAGGCTCCAGCATTCCTGCCTCTTCCTACCTGGCTTGTTCCTAAAGCCCACAAGGCTTTTGCTTCCAGCCGGGAAGGAAGGTGGCTCTCCATTCTTAAAGGCACAAATATGAGCCTGAAATCACTTCCCAGTGTGAGCCCAAGCCCTGGCAGCAGCTGGAGCCTTTCCCTGGGGTAAGGATGGGCTGTGACAGCTTCAGGCTCTGCCATTCCCTCTGCCTTTCTACCCACCTTGCTTTGTGATCCAAGATCCAGCATCTCCCAGCTTCCAAGATTTTGGGAGGCACCTAAACAGGAGGAATGTTGGGCTGTCCACTCTGGGTTCTGCCCTCCCCCCTCTGCATCATCCCAGGGCATTGCCTGGAGGAGGGTGAGCAAACTGGTGTGTGTTCCACTCATCCCAGTTCCCAGGAAGGAATTTCCCAGCAGGAATTTCCTTCTTCATCCCAGTGGAGAAGATTAATTAACGGATAATTAAAGCCTCCTTCTGTAGTTCCTAGGAGCTTGCACTCCTTTCCTTGCCCACTGCCATGATCCAGATGTTCTTAACCTGGTTTAATGTCACCTTGTCCCTTCAGAGCCCCCGTGGGGATCCATCCCATCCTGTGGGATCGATCCCATCCCGTGGGATTCTCCCGGAGCCGCCGCTGCCGGGCGAGGCTGGGCCGCGCCGTGTCCGCCAGGGGGCGCCTGGAGACCGGACACGGACACTCGTGGGATTGGGATTGGAATCGGCATGGACACGGACACGGAGATGGACACTGGTGGGACCGGGATGGACATGGACACTCGTGGGATTGGGATCATATGGACACGGAGATGGACACAGACATTCGTGGGACCAGGATCTGCATGGACACGGACACTCGTGCGACCGGGATCTGCATGGGCACAGACATGGACACGGACACTCGTGGGACTGGGATCCATATGGACACGGACACTCGTGGGACTGGGATCCACGTGGATATGGGCACGGACACTCGTGGGACTGAGATCCACATGGACACCTGTGGGATCAGAGTTCACATGGACACTCATGGGATTAGGATCTGCATGGGCACAGACATGGACACAGACACTCGTGGGATTGGGATCCACACGGATATGGACACGGACACTCGTGGGATTGGGATCCACACGGATATGGACGCCTGTGGGATCAGGATTCACATGGACACTCATAGGACCTGGATCAGTACATACGGACATTCATGGGATCAGGATCCACATGGACATTTGTGGGACCGGGATCCACACGGACACTCATGAGATCAGGATCAAATGGACACTGACATTTTTGGGAGCAGGATCCACACAGATCTGAAATGTCGCGATCTTGGGTCAGGCCGGCTGCTGAAATCGGGACCCCTGGAGGTACCTGCGGGAATTGGGGCATCCCCCAGGTGGGACAGGGGGACACCGGTGGGACTCGGCCCCTCCTTCCCTGCTCCCCCACCAATCCGCTGCCGCACCTCCCACCCCTCTCCAGCTGATCCCAAGGGAAGCAGTTCCCATCATCCCATCTCCGGTACCTGGAGGACAATCCCAAATTCCCTCCCCTCCCTCTCTCCCTTCGTCTCTTACCTCTCTTGGAAGCGTTTTCCTCCATGGGTGGCTTCTCCCTGGGGCTTTCAGTCACTTTGTCATCCCTCATCTCCGGGAATCCAAATTATTCCTGTCCTAGGACACGCCACCCACCCAGAGCTGCTCTTCCCACGGAGCCTCGTGTGACCCCTGTCCCTCCATCCTGGCTTCCATCACCCCTGAGCCCTCAGAGCGAGTGTCCCCTCGTTCCCTGTTCCTTGTCCCCTTGTTCCCTGCTCCGGTGCCTTCATCCCACCTCTGCTCCCGGCCTGTCGGGATGGTTTTCCCGATATCCCGTGATCCCGAGCTCCGGTACCCGCCTGGCCCCTGCGTGTTCCCGCTAATTAAAAACAAACGAGGAGATGCTGGTGAGTGATGAGCTGGATGGATCCGCTCCATTTAGGAGTTCTTGGATAAAAAACATGGAAATTTAATTTTCTGCCGCTCTGGAAAAGAGGTATTACTTGTGCACCTTTCCAAGCATTTTTGCTGTGAAAGGGAAACTTGGCTTTGCCTGGGACCCTCCCCAAAGATTCCCGCGTGGACAACGTGCTTATTTCATCCATGACCACATCTTGGTGCTGTTTATTTTAGGGAGAAGGTGCCAAATTGTGCCGGGCGGTGCCTGACATGGGGGCAGCTGGAGGGGAAACCTTCTCCTCTCCAAAACAAGCAATGGGAAAAGCCACGGCTGGGAGCCAGGGAACGGGAGCTGTATCCCGCACAATTCCCTTCTCCCTCTTTGTTTTCTCTAATTGCACAGCGAGGCCTCCGGGCACAGCCTGTTTCTTCCTCCACAAAGCTCTGCGGAACGGGGCTGGGACGTGCTGACCCGGGAGCGGGGAATGCGGCCCCGGGAGAGGGATCCAACCGGTTTGGGCTTCCCTGGGGAGCGATGCTTGGCCGTGCTGGGGACCCTGCCCTGCCCGGACTGTGCTGCTCCCGGGGGAGCAGAGCAGGATAAACCCCTCCCTAATCCCGGTTATTCCAGCTGGAGCATCCCGATGGATGGATGGATGGATGGATGGATGGATGGATGGATGGATGCAGCACCACAAACAGCCGGAGCGGGATCCCCGCTGGGCTCACAGCAGATTTAACACTTTCCTCGAAGCTTTTTGGGACGGGATATCAGCTCCTCCCGCTGGGCACGAGTTCCCTCCTTTCCCCAGCGCTTCCCTGCCTGCGGCGGGGTTGTTTCCCATTGGAGAGGGCTCAGGGAGGCGAGGTGGAATTACAGCATTACAGACAAAGCCTTAATATAATCTTCCCTGCATGAAGAGCGTTGCAGGGGGAGCGTTCTGCGGAGCGGGCTGCAAATGAGGCACTCCGCGGCGCAGGATGTACGAGGAATTGCTCCATCACCGCTCCTAATGGCTTAACCAACAAAATCCATATTCATAAATCAAGCCAGGAGCGGGAGCCGACCTCTGTTCAGTGGTGCAGCCAGGAATAAAGGCAGATTATGAATTGCACGGAGCTGCTGCAGCTGCCACAGCTTGGCCTTGGCATTAAAGGGAGCCCAAGGAGAGGAGATACAATCAAAGCTGTCTGGAGGCAGCTGAAGGATTAGCTGAGTCAACCAGCAAAGAGCTGAGCTCATTTATCGGGCTATTTTCAGGACCCTGGATGGAATTTTACCCTCAATTACCGATCTCACACTTGGACAGAAGGGAATCATCAAACATGGGCTTTTTCCATGTGTTGGCTGTTTGGGTTTGGGCATTGCAGGGGTGTGGTGGAGCTCACCCGGGTGAACTGTGAGGGCTGGGGAGTGGAGAGGAGGGAAATGGATGGATCTGCCCTCTTTGGCCAAGGGAATTGTGGTGCAGGGAGTGTCACGAATGTGTTGGCAGAAGGACCCAGTGGTCTCTCACCACCACTCAGGGCTGTCACCAGCACTGGGTCAGGGCAGCTGTGGCTTTTTCTGTCCCCCCCAAGGGACACAGGATCCATAATTTTCCAGCCTGAAAATGACCAATGCCCCCCTAAAATTCCATCAGAAAACCCAGCACAAAGTCTGGCTCTGCCCCTTTGCAGCTGAGCTTTGGGTTATCACAGAACCACGGAGCGCTTTGGGTTGGGGGGGACCTTAAAGCTCATCCCATTCCAGCCCATCCATGGGCAGGGACACCTTCCACTGTCCCTGGGTGCTCCAAGCCCTGTCCAGGGGACACTTCCAGGGATGGGGCAGTGGTAGCCAGGACCTGCCCACCCTCACAGGGAACAATTCCTTCCCAATATCCCATCCAATCCTGCCCTCTGGCAGTGGGAGCCATTCCCTGTGTCCTGTCCCTCCATCCCTCATCCCAAATCCCTCTCCTGCCCCCCTGGAGCTCCTTCAGGCTCTGAAGTGGCTCCAGAGCCACTTCTCGTTCCAGCCTGGCCTTGAATCCCCGCAGGGAACAATTCCCAATATCCCATCCAATCCTGCCCTCTGGCAGTGGGAGCCATTCCCTGTGTCCTGTCCCTCCATCCCCTTCCATCTTTCCAGGAGCCCCTTTAGGCACTGGAAGAATCTCTAACTTCTCCCTGCAGCTTTCTCTGCGAGCCAGGTGAGGGTGGATTCTGCAACTTGAACCAAAAACCACCTCTGTTTTCCCCAAAATCCGTCTGTTCCCCGGCGAGTTTGGCAGTGGGAGGGAAGGGGCTCTGCAGGGCTGGCTGGTCTCCCAGCCCCCAGCAGCTCCCTGTGACGGAGGGGCCAAAAATAGAACCTTTCCCGGGAGAGGAGAGGAATAATACATTTCCTGACACCCTGCAATAGCCTTGAGGCTGCCAACGTGGTGATAAGCCGTTGTTTGCCTGTGCTCTGGAGCAAACGTGGTTTATCTCTTCCTTGTTCCAGCCCTGCAGGAAAAACCCAGCGATTCTGCTGCCGTGGGACCCCCCAAGGTCTGTATTTGATTATTTCTCTCTTCCAGCAGCACCTGGAGATTGGACTGGAATTCCCAACCCTGGCAGGGCTCAGGGACCTGGACTGGGTTATTAATTTGGGTTAAAAGCCAGAAGCAGGAGGTGCAGGGGAGCTGTGCAGGTTTTAGGGAGGGGTGAGCTGAGCAGATCTGATTCCCGAATTAGGAGTGTTTTGGAGGCTGGGGGAGGCAGGGATGTGAGTGCCCATCCGGGCTGTTCCCCGCAGAGCTTTTCCGGGAGGAGGAAACGTTCGCAGCCGCCTGCGCAAACAAGAGGCCCCAAGGAGGAAACACATCAGGCTGGGGAAAATCCTGACCTCCTCCTGCAAAGCTCAGGGCTCCAAGAGAGGATTGAATCCCAGAGGAAACTGCGGTTCCCCCCTCCCTCTGCTGTCCCCAAACTCCTGTTTTTGGTTGAGGTGATGCCTCTGCCCCATGCATGGTGATGCTGCTTTTAACGTGCAGAGTTTGGTGGGCAGGAGAAAACCTTGCTGAGACCTTTCATAAAAGACTGGTAGGAATATCAAGCTGATATTAGGAATTGGGTATCCCGTATGATAGGAATATGGAGCTGATTTTACGCATTTTTTAGCCAGCAGCTCCTGGGGGTGATGCCTCACTTCAGTGGTCACAGCAGCAGCACTGACCAGGTTCAGCTGAGCTTTTCCCTCCATAAAACTCCTCAAATCCTCTCCTTTGCTTCCACCTTCCCTGGGGCATGGTCGATACAAGCAGAGGCTTTTCCCAGCTCCTGCCCATCTCCAGGAAGCAGGATAACATTAAATCCAAAACAAATTACGCTGTGCATTCGAGTGAGGCTGCCCGGATGCGTTTTCCTTCCCTAACGATGGAGGCAGTGGGAATTGCAGCACCATTAATTCCTCCTTTTGCCTCCTGCGAGTTGTCAGCGCCTCTCCCCCGTGCCTGGTAAGTGCCTCATCCGCTGGCTCGGATGCTCTGCTGTGTCCCTGGAACCTTTTGTGCAGCCTCAGTGCTGGAAGATCTCCCCCAGCAGCCTGGGGATGCTGTGGGGAGAATCCCGGAGCTGCAGGATGCAGCAGGGATTAAGGGGAGCTCCAGCAGGGCCACTCCAATCCCGACATCCCACAGCATTTCCTTCTGGTTTGGAACCTTTTGGGGTTTCTGGTGCAGGGTGAGGGGATGGGGCAGCTGCCAGGCTCCAAAGCTTTTCCAGCCTGGAGGAAAATCAGCCATGCTGCCGGTTCTTGGGATGGGAAACTGCTGCTCAGAGGACAATAAAGGTTATTAAATGTCAGGGAGAAATAAAGCTGCCTTTCCCCCTGTTTTTTTTCCTGTTTTCTCCCTCCTGGCTGTGCTGTTTGCAGGCACTTTGTGCTGCCGTGGGAGATGGGGAACAGCTCTCAGGGCATCCCAGAAGGTCTGGATTTGGGGTGGGGATTACTGGGGTTACTCCTCGAGCATTTGGGGGTCCCAGCCACAGGTCAGGAGCCTCCAGGCCCAGCCTGACTCAAGGACAGGTTAAATGAGTTCATTCCCTGGGCAGGGGGTGAAATAGGTTTGAGTTCCCTCTTTGGGATGTGGGATGCACCCAAAGCCCTCACAGGGTGTCGGTGACAGCCCCAGAGGCGGTGACAGCAGCCCTGGGGTCAGTGACAGCCCCAGAGGCGGTGACAGGAGCCCTGCTGGCCTCTGCCACACCTCTCCTGCCAGCCCCTGCCCTGGTGGCCCAGGCAGGAGCACCAACAGGTCTTTCCAGTCCCGCCGGAGCTGCCGTGGGCGGGCGGCACCCGGGGACAGGGAAAAGCAGCGGGTGCATCCCTGCCTCACCTTGTTTGGCTTTCACTTTGTCACCCGGAGCTTGAATGAATCATTGGACAGCGGTAAATGCTGCCGGGAGTGTCCCTGTCACGCCAGCCTGTGCCCGCCCGGGGCTGGGCATCCCCGGCGCTTCTGGAAGGAGCAGCAGGTAAAAGGGAATTTTGGGGCTCCCCTGGGAGCAGGCTGGGGCTGGAGGGTGGTCAGTGGGTGCTGATCCCACCTGGCTGGGAGGGAATATCGAGAATATCCCTGCATCAGGGAGGTGTGGAATGGCAAAAGTTGGAAAATTTGCTGTGGTTTGGGAAGTTTTTCGGTTGGTTTTCTTTTTTGTAAGCCTGGGGGTCGGTGACAAAAGTGTGGCTGCCATGAGATCCCAAAGTGTGGCATGTCTGCTGATCCCCCTCTGGGGCTCATCCATGGCACTGCTGTGACACATCCATCCCCTGTATTGTCCCTCCACTGCCAGGCTCCTGGTTTGACAGATGGCTGGAGTGACAATTGCTGCCTCCAAAGATGATATTTGTAAATTCCTTGTGGGGCTGTTACCCAGCATGTGGTGGAGCTTTACACAAACAGAGATCCAGGAGTCACTGCTGGAGCTGGAAGGGAAATAACAACACACAAGGAACTTCCAGAGAGCCTGGCCAGGGAAGCAGCTTGGGAGGGTAAAATCAGAGAATCATGGAATGGTTTGGGTTAGAAGGGACCTCAGGGAGCATCCTGTTCCACACCACAGCTCAAGATGAGCTTGGTTTGGGTAGATTTGGTGTGTGTGAGTTCAAAAATAGTCACTTAGAGGTGACTGGCACTGCCATCCCATCCCATTCCATCCCAACCTGCCCTGTCCCATCTGATCCCACTGGAAGGAGCACAGCCCATCACAGAGAGCTGCAGCACCGTGAGCCTGGAGTTAATTTAGTCACTCTTATTATTCTTGGTTATTTGCTCATGAATTTGGAAGCTCTTTGTGCAAACCAATTAGGGATGGGATTCCCTGGGGATGGAGTGATGGAGATTCCCTGTCTGGAAGTGCAGTGGCTCTTTTGTCCTCCCTGTCCCTGTCCCTGTCCCTTGCTGCTGAGCAGGATGGTCAATGCTGAATCCTCTGGGAATTGCAGAGGTGTCACCTCAGCAGGATGTTCAGGAGAGGATGGCTGAGGTGGCCTGCTCAGGGACCCAATCTTTGTCAGGATTGAGGAATAAAAGCAGGAAAATCCTCTGCCACTGTCATGCCTTAATATCCACATTCCTGGGCTCTATTCCCACCATGCTGGTGGCCTTCCCTCTGGTGCTGTGGCCACCAGGGTGTCCTGAGCATCCTGTGCTTGTGTCCCAATGCTCTGGGGGCTGCAGGGCTCCCACCAGCTCCTCTCCCATGTGTGAGGACCACACTCTTCCTGGGAAATATGCTGCAGATGGAGGTGATGCTCATCCCTGGCTTGTGACCAGCTGAGCTAGAGCAGGAGAGGGGACTTGGGACACGAGAGCTGTGCTGGAGGTGCCACCAGCACTGCAGGTGTCACCAGAGCTCGTGTGGGGGAGGCTGGAGGGGAGCTGTGGGGTGGTCAGAGGTTGAGTTTTGCTGCCATTCCCTGTCAATCCCATTGTTTTGCCCGAGCTGGGGTGGGTCCCGCCATCCTGAGGCTCCTGCTGCCACCGTGTGCCACCACCCCAGCCCCGGGACACTGTGACAACACAACACAGAGCTGCCACCTTTGCCCTCCCAGAAGCCCCACGGCTGCTCCTTGCCCTTCCCACTGCCTGGAATGGGTGGGAGGGAGGAAATCCAACCTCCTTCCTCCCAGCCCCCCCACTGCTGGGGTTCCATGGTGGTTTTCCATGCTCCAAGGGCTGGTTTGTCACAGGTTTAATCCCTCTGGAGCTCTTCCCCAGGACCATGAGGACTTCCAGGCAGGATTGGTGGGTACAGATCCCTGTGGATGTTCCTGTACTGAGTTTGATGGATCCAAACAAGATCCAGACTTATTTGGAGGGGAAGCAGAGGGAAAGGAGCCCCGTTCCCACTGCTCCAGCCTGGGCCAGCCGTGTCTCCCTTCATAAACAGGTTTGGCTTTCCTTTCAGGAAAGATAAAACAGATTTCCTTTTCAGTGGCACGACTTCCCTGCAGATTCCAGGGAGCTAGGGGTAATTATAACACTTTCATCCTCCTGGCTGAGCTGCTCTGACACACGTGGGGTGGCAGATGTTTGCTAACCGAGAGGACCCTGGGGACACACGGGCAGGGCTTTTTCCTCCCCTGCAGGAATCAGCAGCACAGAGCTGTGTGGCTGTGACAGCCTGTGGCAAACCCCCAGGTTTGTGTCCTCCTAACGTGGGATCCATCTGTGGGATGGCCTCAGGGAGGGCAGAGCATTCCCAACCCCCCAGCCACGGTGGGGAATGTGGCTCTGGCATCTTCTGTGGGAATAACACACCAAGCTAATGTGGTTTGGGGCTTGTTTCCTAACCTGGGATTTATGGGGGAAGCTGGAGGTCAGAGCAGGGTTTATCTCCTCCAGCTCTTCCTCTGTGTCTGGATAAGGTGGAGAAAACTCTGTTTTAAACCACATGGATCCCAGCAAAGGAGAACTCCTGGGTGTGTCACACTGGCACAGAGGGAAGTTTTCCATGCCCAGACTGATGAGGTGTGGGGCTGGGAGTGCAGGTGTAGCCCTGTCCCCAAACACCTCCATACACGAGGAGAGGGAAGCTCTG
Organism: Rhabdornis inornatus; assembly: GCA_013397075.1. Lineage (NCBI taxonomy): Eukaryota > Metazoa > Chordata > Aves > Passeriformes > Rhabdornithidae > Rhabdornis > Rhabdornis inornatus. Next base: position 355,389 of record VWZS01004465.1, read on the forward strand.
GTGACTTCTGCATCAAAACTCCAACCAGGACCGAGAAAAGACAAAGATTTTCCCCATTATTGAGCAAACAGGGGCGTTCAGCATGGGAGGGTCCAACTTAATGCCATAAACAAGATTGGATTAGGAGGGATTTGCAGAGGGTCAGTCTGGAAGAGCGGCTTATTTAGGTTTTTAGCAGCTGTGTCACAACCATCCGTGGTGTGGCAACACTCGGTTGCGTTGTGCTGCTGTTGGGTGTTGGGTTTGAGGGCCCAGGGAGCAGCTCCTGGGCTGGGACAGGGCTCTGGAGCACAGAGCAGCACCAGGAACTCGGCATCTTCCTTGTCTTGGGAGGCTGAACCAAATCTTTTAGCCCATGAGATGGCGGAGGGTGAGTATCAATTGGGGCTTGGGTGGTTTCCTCTTGGGGATCTTTTTGATGTAAATTATTTCATCCTTGTTCAAGTGGCTCGGTGATGTTGAAGTCTCTTGTTGCCCCTGGCCCTCTCTGGGTGCTTTGGCTCTGGTGGCACAGCCCAGCCCAGAGGAGCTGCCCCTCTTTTGGCACGGGGTCAGCCTGGCCCTGTGGTGTTGCAGGACCAGGGATTTGGGGTTTTTATCAGAGCTGTTATCCCATTTCTCCCCAGCCTTGCTCTGCTGTCGTTCCTTACAGCAGGATTTTCCACCACAGTGGGGAGTGGAGTGGCAGCACTGACGCCTCTGCAGTGACCAGGGACAGGACCCAGAGAATGGCTGGAGCTGTTCCAGGGCACGTTTAGTGTGGATATCAGGGAAAAGTTCTTCCCCCAGAGCGTGCTGGGCACTGCCCAGGCTCCCCAGGGAATGGGCACAGCCCCAGGGCTGCCAGAGCTCCAGGAGAGTTGGGACACTCCCAGGGATGCACAGGGTGGGATTGTTGGGGTGTCTGTGCAGGGCCACACAGGGACTGGATGATCCCTGTGGGTCATTTCCAACTCAGGACATTGTGTGATTCTGGGATCCTTCTGCCACCAAACCCCTGGCTCCTTCCTGCATCTGCCAGCTCCTGCCTTGGCCCTTGTGCCTGATCCTGCTGCTCAGGGGTGTGAAGCAAAAAATTACCCAATACTTCAGTAACTTCCACAAAATTAGCTTCCCCTGAGTTGATGGGGGTGTCACCCTGTGCCTGGTGGGGATGTCACCCCGTGCTCAGCACCCACCCTGCTCTGTGCCCCCCTCCTGCTGCTGGCCACCCACTCCTGGTAGATGCCAGCCTGGCTGTGCTGGGATGGGATGGAAAAGGGAAAATAGGAGAAAATAGGGCACTTGTGGCATGTGACAGACACAGCCACCCCCGGAGCCTTTGTCTGCAGAGTGAGGAACATCCACGTCACAGGCAGCTCTCCCTGTGCCAGCGCTGCAGCTGCGGCTCCGCTGCCAGGGCACCCCTGGAACGTGCCAAGGAGGGAGCAGGGCGGTGTGGGGGTGGCAAGGGGGGTGGTGGGAGGTGGTTCTGGGCTGGGAGAGGGGTCACTCTCCCACGAGGGTGTTTTTGGGGGCACCACCATGGAGAGATTTCCACTTGGGAAGTCTTGGGTGTCTCCTATGGGTGCTGGAGGGTAAATAACCCAACCTGAGCCTGGGTTCAGCTCCTTGGCTGCTCCCAGCCATGGCAGTTTTGGGGTGGATGCTCTCCCAGTCCCTGGTGAGCAGCCTGGGGCTTCTCCTTTCCTTGTTAAGGTGAAGAATTCCCAGACAGGACTGTGTGCTGAGGTGGAGGAGGTGTAAAACTTCATAGAACCATGGAATTTTAGGTTTAGGTTGGAAGAGACCTTAAAGCTCATCCAGTTCCACCCCCTGCCATGAGCAGGGACACCTTCCACCATCCCAGGCTGCTCCAAGCCCTGTCCAACCTGACCTTGGACAATTCCAGGTGCCAGGAATGTGTGTACTCTCAGGATTTCCACCTCCCATGCTCCAAACCCAGGGTCAGCAGCAGAATAAATAGATAAAAACAAACAAACAAACAAAGACCAGGCATCCACGTGAAAACCCAACCAGCAAGAACTGGTGAGGGGGAGGCACCAAAACCCTCCCCATGGTGTCATATCAAAACTGGGGAGCTGGGGGGTGTTTTTTCCATGTCACTTGCAATTCCTCAAGTCTGGCTTAATTATAATAATCACCCTGGGCAGACAGTCAATTAGGGATGCTCCTGGGTTTCTGCTGAGCTCAAGTGTTGTGTCACAGGCACTGCTGTTCCCTCCGTGGGCTGCTGATGACGGGTGTGGGGATAGAGGGGACAATGAGCAATTTCACACTAATTGGCATCGTTTGAGCTCTCCTGACGAGGATGCTCCGTGGCAGGAGTGACTCACCCATCTCCCTCACTCCTGCCTGGTTCCAGAGCACTGAAAACCACACAATTCAGGCTTTGGGTTCTTTTCCAAGGGTGGCCTTGAGCAGCAGCACTCAGGTTTGGCCAGGCTGTGCCGGGGATGCTGCATTTCCCACCCCAGCAGTTTTTCCCTGGGATCACACAATTTGCAGCTCATTGGCATCTCCAGAGGGGGAGGATGTTGTTCTTCCTGGATTTTTCTCTTCTTGGGGATCAGAGTAGGACTGCAGCTCCTCCAGGGCGTGCTGGGTCAGCAATTCCTGTCTCCCTGTCCGTGGGGATGCACAGAAAAGGGCTCTGCTCAGGGTTGGGGTGATGCTGGGGCAGGGAGGACAAGCAGGACCAGGGATTCTGTGCTGATGTGGGGGTTTCCAACCTCCTCTCTCCATCACGAGCTGCTGCTCCCCAAAATCCTCTGAGAGACCCCTCTGGATTAATGCAGACAGTGCCTGGCTCCTTTTGGGAGGGCTGAGGTGCCCTGGAGTGCTTGGTGGCCTCCTCTCCAAGCTTCTCCTTGTATCAGAGACTCCTCGTTGTTGAGAGCACCCCAAAATTGCTCCCCAGCCATGTGACACCCTGTCCCTCTGGGACATCCCTCCCAGGCTGCTCAGCCTTGCCCTGTTTCCCATCTCTTGCCATGAAACCCCTGGAGATTTTCTCCAGGGGAGAAGCCAGATCCCAGCAGAGCCCTTGGAGTGGGCAGCAATTCCCCAGAGCTCTGCCCTTGTCCTGCTGCTGCTCCCACCCAGTTCCTCCTCCCCACTGGGGTTTTTCCCCTCTGATCTCACCTGACACCTTTTCCCCGAGAGTGGCTCACCTGGGGAGGAGCAGGGCAGATAATTCCCAATCCTGGGGAGGACTAAAAAACCAGCTAAAGGTGAGGAAAAGGGATGAAGAATCCCCCTTTGATAGGGATCCTGCTTAGTTTTGTTTAATATTCCAGATATCAGGGTGCAGAGGGGCTTGGACAAGGCATTTTGGGCTGGAGAATCCCCCTTTTATGGAAACTCCACCTTATTCTAATTAATATTTGGGATATCTGTGTGTGCAGGTAGTTGGGCTGTTTTGGGCTGCAGAACCCCTCACTGATGGGAACCCCACCTTATTTTAGTTTATATTTGGGATATCTGCATGTGCCAGGACTTAGGCTGGTTTGGGCTGGGGAATTCCTCTTTTATGTGAACCCTGAATTATTTTGCTTAATATCCCAGATGTCAGGGTGCACAGGAGCTTGGCTTGGCTGTTTTGGGCTGGAAAACCCCTCTCTAATTGAGGACCCCACCTTTTTTTTACTTAATATTTAGGATATCTGCATGTCCAGGGACTTAAGATTATTTGTTCCCTGTTTTGATGGGGACCCCACCTTATTTTACTTGATTTTTTGGATATCTGCATGTGTAGGGACTTAAGATGATTTGCTCCCCGTTCTGATGGGGATATTTCGGTTGACATTTTGGATATTTGCCCGTGCAGCTGCTTAGTCTGGAGAACTCCCCCTTTGATGGGGATCGTAATTTTTCTTAACATTCCCGACTCCAGGGCGCACAGGGGCTGTTTTTGGGGGGGTGATGCGCGGAGTGGGAATCCCTCCCTGGGCAAAACGCCGACCCTGTGCAGCAGGAAAGGCACACGGGTGACAATCCCGGGGGTGACACCACCACGGGTGACACCACCACGGGTGACACCCCACGAGCTTTTCCGCGGCGCTTTCCCGGCGCCGTGCGCGCAGCCGCGCGTGGGCACCGCGGAGCTCCGGAGCTCCGCAGGGAGGGAGGGACGGACGGACGGACGGAGGGAGGGAAGGAGGAGGGAGCGCAGCGTCCCCGCGTCGCCTCCATCGCCCGTTCCCCGGCGTGCTGGCCACGCCGGCCACCCCCGGGCCGGATGCTGCTGCGAGCCGAGGCGCTGCGAGGCTCCAGGCTGCAGGTAAAAGCCGAGGGAGGGGGGGGATGGCGCTGTGACCCCGCCTGGGGACAGGCCTGGGCTTGGCTGGGCTTTAATCCATCCATCCATCCATCCTCTGTCCCCATCTCCCGCTGGCAGGTGACACCCCGATTTTTTATCCAGCTGTCTTTAAGCTGCGCACATCCAGGGGGACGCAGCCGGGAAGGGTGCAGGGTCCCCGGCTGCTCCCCAGGCTCCATCAGCACCAGGCTTCGCTCGCAGAGCCGGCTGCATCCCCATCCCCTCCGCAGGGGCTGGAGCGGCATTTCCCATGGGAATGGGGGGCTGAGGATGCTCGGGCCAGGGAACCCCCTCCTCCCGCGTGTGCTTTTTCCAAAATACAGTGTGGTATGGCCCCCGGGAGGAATGCTTTTTCCAGGTAAAAATGGGAATTGCAGAATAAATAGCCCCATTTTGGGGCTCCCTGGGGATGTGGCCGTGGCCGAGGGGGTGTGTGGGATCTGTGCCGATGGGAAGTGTGAAAGGAGAAACCGCTGCTCGGCACAAAAGCCCGGCTTACGCAGCTCAGGTCTATTCAAGAGACATTTAATTCTCCTCGCAAGTCCAGGCGAATGGGGAGCTGCCATCTGGTGTCTGATGGCAGCGAGGGGAAAGGAAAAGGATCTCTGGGAAGCGGGGCAAGCTGGGAGCTCGCCGGGCTTCAGATTCCCTGGAAATGGCTCCGGTTTAAGGGCTGAGTGATGGTTTTGTTAGTGCCCCGTGTGAGCTAAAGCCGGGCTGGGGAAGGATCCAGCTGGAAGGCAGCAGAGCCCCAGCGCTGAGGCCGGGAGAGGAGATGATGCTGGGGAAAAGATCCTCTAAACCTACACACATCACATGCCAAAAATCCTCCCTCGTCAGGGATCGGGATCCCGGTGGCGGCTCAGGATGGGCTGGGAGCTGGCTGTGGCACGCACGGGGTGCGTGCGGTGTCTGCCCCACCTGTGCCAGCCCAGCTGAGCGCCGCCCCCAGGTACCCCCTGGCATGCAGGGAATGATTTGACGAGGCTGCAGAGCTGTGGGCAGTGCTGCAGCACGGCTGCGCCTTGGCCAGGGCACAGCTGGAGCCTTCCTGGCAAAGCCGGCAGCGTGTCCCGGCCCCGGCAGCAGAGCGGATCTGCGGCGGGACGGCAAAACCCAGTGAGGAGGAGTTTCTGCTCTCCAGAGTCGCAGGATGTGTTTAAACAAGGAGGTTTGTGTGTTTAAATTCAGCGGGGTGCTTACGAGGGGGGGTAAACGCGGTACCTCTGGATTTAGGGTGGGTTTTGGGGTCTGGCACTGCACGGGTCTGCACCCCGGAGCTGTGACCCTGCTGCCGGCGTGTTCTCCCCGGGGCAGCGACACGAGGGAACAAGACTGACCAGTTCCCTGGGAGGAAACACGCTGTTCCCTCACGGCACACGGAGTTTTCCTTGGCAGGCACTCAGCCGTGCCCAGGCTGCCCTTGCAGAGCCCGGCCGGGCTGGCTTGGGACAGAGCCGTGGGTGCAGTGCCAGGGTGGGTGGCTGTGCGGTGTCCCCGGGCAGGGCCAGCACCAGGAGCAAGGTGGAATTCCCGTGCCAGGGCAGTGCCAGGGTGGATGGGACAAGCCAGGATTTCCACGGAGGGCCGCAGCGTGGAGAAGTGCCAGCACTGAGCAGTGGCACTTTGCCAGCGGCTCCCCGTGTGTGTGTCCCCTGCACTGGGGCTGCCTCCTCTGCAGGGCATCAGCACACGGGCTGGGAGAAGGCAGCAAAACTCTGACCCCTTTCCCACAAACTGAAAAAAAAAACCCCAACTTGTCCCCTGGCACAGCTGGGAGAGAGAGGTGGGCTGTGCTGAAATCACCTGTGCAGGGCACAAACCCTGCCCTGGCCAGGGCCAGGTGCTGCCCATGTGAGCATCCCTCGTCCCCGCACAGCAGCGGGATGCAGGCAGCCCTGGGCATGGATGCTGTGCCAGAGCTCTCTGCAGAGCTCGTGGCTGTGTCCAAAGCAGCAGAATTGTCCCCTCTGGGCTGCCAAGACCAGTCCTGCATGAACATCAATTGTGGCTTTTTCCCCTTTCCCGGAGCTGAATGTTCCCAGGGGTTCTCAGAGCTCCTGCACTCCGTGTCTGGGTGCCAGACTGCAGGGATGAGGCTACGAGGAGGCAGCCAGAGGTTTCTTTGCTTTAATTACAGTTTTTAGTCATCCCTGACAGCTCCAGGCTGGAGCACCATCTCCGTGCAGGATGCAGTGAGGGTGGGTTCGAGCACTGTCATCGTGTGGGATGTCACCCACACCCGAGCTGATAACAGGGATTATCTCAGTTTGTCATCCAGCCCTGGGGACAGGCTGGGAGCAGCGCATTGGAACGCTGTGGTTGGAGAGAGAGGAGAGCTGGGACACAGGTTGGCCTAATCCTGCTCCCCGCTGGGATTTCCATTGTGGCAAACTGGGATTGGATCCCATTTCCCAGGTGTGAATTGCTGAGGCCCCGCAGCAAACCTGACCTCAGTACCTGGAAAAAGCCCCAAGAGGAAACTCAGTGCAGGGCTTAGAGATGCTGGGAGATCCAGCCAGGAATGCTGGATTCAAGGGCAGGTTGTGGATAAAAGCTGCTTGCACACATATGCAGCTATAGGTAAATCATTCACATCTAGCCCAGCATTTCTTTTTAGTAAAAACTAGCATTTTCCCAAGTTTCAGGGCACCGTGGATTTCCTGTGGCATTCCCATGCGTGGCTTCGGCTCATTCCTGGATGTTCACATATCCTGGGCTGGTTTCTCCACCTGTCTGGTTGAGCTTCATGGTTAAAGCCAGCCCAAGAACTGCTGAATTTCAGGATGATGCTGAAGCTCATGATGTTATATCAAGGCTCCCAAGCAGCCTAAAAGTCCCTTTTTATTCCAGAACCCTCATTTACTCTCAAATTTGACCCAGCCAGGAATGGGACCCCCCTGGGCTGTGCCTGGGCAGTGATGAGATGTGCAGCTGTGCTGATGTCCGTGAGTGGACGGTGCCAACTGTGGGACCTGAGGCTCTCATTTCGTATTTTGTCTATTCCTTCCCTGGATTTGTTCTGCTGGAGCAATGAGCAGGTTGTGGGGTGGGGACAGGGCTGGTTTTGAAGCTCTTCTGGGCTCTGTGCTGAGAACCCAACCCCTTTGGAGGTGCCTGGGAAGCCTGGCCACCCCCAGCAGCTGCCAACACCTTTGGTGGCCTTCACTCAAGGGCAGGGCTTTACCATGAGCTGGTCAGTGAGGGATTAAATCTTTTCCATCCCTCTGTGAGCAGGATGCACTCCCTGGCTGAACTCCAAGTCCTCTCTCCCAGAGGGTCATGGAGCGACCTGGGCCCCACCACCCTCACAGGGAATAATTCCTTCCCAGTATCCCATCTAACCCTGTCCTCTGGCAATGGGAAGCCATTCCCTGTGTCCTGTCACTCCATGCCTTTATCCAAAATCCCTCTCCAGCTCTCCTGGAGCCCCTTTAGGCAGTGGAAGGGGCTCTGAGCTCTCCCTGGAACCTTCTCTCCATCAAAGTCCCAAAAGGGGCTTTGCAGCTGCTGTGGGAGTGGGAAGGGCTGAGGGCAGAGAGATGGATGGATGGATGGATGGATGGATGGATGGATGGATGGATGGATGGATGGATGGGTGTCCCTGGAGCTGGAGGGGTGCTTTGGGATGGGTCACACTGCTAGGGACACAGAGCCAGGCTACAGCTGGCTGGATCCCCATGGGAACACAGCCAATCCTTGCTGTCCCGCAGCCTTGGGCTGCTCCTCTCCCGGGAGCCGAGCTCCCCACAGCTCCTGGAGTGCAGCAGTGTCCCTGCAGCTCCTGGGAGCCAGCTCTAGGTGTGTGCCAGGGGGCTCAGTGTGAGGTGGCTGCATGAGTTCTGCCACCCAAGGTGACTTTTCTTTCTGCCCCTGCTGTCTCTGGGGACAGGGGCTTTTCCCAGCCACTCAAGGAGTTGTGTTTCTGTCTGGTGTTCCAAAGGGTCCCTGGAGAAGAGGAGGAGGAGGAGGGGGATGCTGCTGGATGAGTGGCTGCTCCTGCAGCCCAGGGGTTGTTTTCCCACTGTGCTGTGCTTGGTGAAACATGTCAGATTTGGTTTCAATTTGAACTCCTGTATGTCTGAGGAACTGGACATCAGTCCTTTGGGGGATTTTTGCTCTGGGGGTGGTTGCCTGTGTCCTGGGATCAGTTCCCTGGAAGGCAGCAGGGCTGTGTCAATGTTGCTGTTGTGCTTCCCTGGGTTTGTCGCTGTCCCTGCTCCTGTCCCACCCTGTGTCTGGATGCTGCAGTGTGTGCTGGGTTTCAGACATTATAATCCCAGTCCATCCCCATTCCTATGGTCTCTATACCTCCTTTGCAGGACCTTTGCAATCTGGGGTGCCAAAACCCCTTCATTGCAGTCCAGAGCTCTGCATCCTCATCCCATTCCAGTTTCTGTCGTGTCCAGCATCCCCTTTCTACTCCCAGCTAAGTCCCAGTGTTAAACTCCAGGATGTTCCACCCTGGAGATGATCCCATTTCCAAACGGGGTCAGACAAACCCGTGAGCAGAGAGAGGGCAGGGACAGGAGGATGTCAGGGCTGCCCTGGAGAACCACCAGTGTCCTGCCAGCTGCTGGCTCCTGCCAGCCCAGTTTTGCCCGTCAGGCCACTAGATGTCACATCCCAAATGTGACATATGGAGCTGAGGCTCCGGTTGTCCCTTTTCTGGGCTAAAGGATGGAAAACCCTCTCGAGCAGTGCTGAAAACACGTGAGCATTCCATGGGATTGCTGTTTCACGTGGCTGGTGGACAGAAGCCAGCTCTGTGTGTCCCTCCACTGCTCCACTGGGGACATCGTGGGTGGTGACCTTGCCTCAGGTCCATGGTGGTGATGGTTCCCCGGTGGTCCTGTCCTCACTTTTGTCCTCCTTGTGTTTTTCAGATGTTCCCCCCCAGGAGGTCCTGCCTGCCTTAGCCAGCATCCTGCCAGCCATGGCCTCAACGCCCCAGTGAGGGGCAAAAGGACGAGGACCGAGTGTCCCCAACCCTGCCACATCCCCTGGGAGAGCCATGGAGGCTCCTCTGGATGTGCCTGTAGGGAACCTCATTGACTTTGACACGGAACCACCCACGTGTGACCCCTCAGAGCCCGCTCCTCCCTCTGCTCCCAGCGACCTGGGGGACACGGGGGATGACGTGGCCGCGGAGGAGAGCGATGCCACCGAGTCAGCAGACAGTGAGAATGACATGGGCGACTCTCCCCAGCACTGGGGTGGCCACCACCGCTCCTCCTCCAACGAGTCCTTCTCCTCCAGCCAGAGCACGGAGTCAGCGCGGGACGAGGCCACGGCCGAGCGCCGGGAATTCATGAGGAATTACGTGGAGAAAATCTTCACCGGGGGGTGAGCGAGCAGGGCTGGCAATGCCAGGGACATCCCGTGGGATGGGATTGGATCTGGCTGCTTTCCCACTCTGGGAGCAGCAGTTTGTGTCCATCCCCTCCATGGGGTCAGTGCTCAGGGGGATGTGGCTTTTGCCCTGCACCCCTCTCCTGGCCACATCCCAGCTCATCTCCCACTCCCAGCTTCCCTCCCTTCTTCTCTCTCCCCATTCCCATGCCAGGGGCTCGCTGTCCCCATCTCCTGTCCCCACTGATGCTCATGGAAACGCCCAGGAGCCCTGTGGCAGCCCCTGGCAGTGCCCCCAGCCCTGCATCCCCCAGCTCCTGGCGCTGTGGTCTCTGGAACTCCGTGGCTCCGTGTCAGGCTGGATGGAGCAAATGGAGCGTGAGGAGCAGCAACAGGGCTTGTTTTTGCTCTGGGGCTCCCTGCCTGTCTCTGGAGCTCAGTTTCTGCTCACACTGTCCTTGGCTCTTCCCTTCTCCCTCTGCCTTTGCTTTCCCTCCTGCCAGAGAGGAAGAAAAGAGCAGCACAAGGCAAGAGATGACAAAATGGATGCTCCTCTCCTCCTCTTCCTCCCTCCAGCACCAAAGCACCGGGATGCTGATGCCTAGAGGGGTGTTGGGGGGTGCAGGTCACATCCTTGGCTTTAATGGTGTTTGTTAATTTTTCCTTGTTTCAGGGAGGATTTGGACCAGGAGGAGAAGGCCAGGTTTGGGGAGCTCTGCAGCAGCGAGAACGGGAAGGGCAGGGAGTGGTTTGCCAGATACGTGAGTGCCCAGGTAAGGGGAGTGCTGGGGAGGCAGCAGGGATCCTGCATGGGATTTGGAACAGCCTCAGGCCAGGGGGATTTATTTACATCCCAAAGAAGGATTTTTGGAAGGCAGGAACTCAAGGAAAGTGAGGAACCACAGCAGAGGGAGATACAAGAGTGAATAAATACATTTTGAGCAGTTAAATGCACCCTTGGTGCAACATGGGAGAGAATTCACTTATTTAAAATTAAACCCCACCAGCACTCAGACACTTAAAAAAAAACCCCAAAACAAACCCAGACAGGCACAATGCTCTCTCCTGGGGGGGATACCCATCCATGAGTGCTCTTTTCCCCCCTGCCCATGGTGGGTGGTCCTGGGGGGGCTGAGGCTGTTCCTGCTGCTGTGCTGAACCCTGGGCTCTGTCCCTGCAGCGCTGCAACTCCAAGTGTGTGTCAGAGCAGACCTTCTACCGCCTGATGCAGTCCTTCGCCCTCGTGCTCTTCGAGTAAGTCCTGGGGGCTTTGTGGTAACCCCCAAAAGGCCCTGAGGGCAGAGCTGTGCTTGGGTTCCCAGCTCCTCACTGAGTCCCCCCTCTGTGCCAGGTGTCACCAGATGGACGATTTCAGCCCTGCCAAGAACCTCATGACCATGTGTTTCACCTATTACTACATAGGTAAGGGAACCTGCGCCCCTGTGGAGGCTCTGCTGGTGCTGGGGGCTGGTTTGAGATGTGTCCTGTGCATGGGAAAGGTGTTGGAGGGGTGGCCCAGGTGGAAAAGAGCCCAGAATCCGTGCAAACCTGGCAGAACTCCTCGCTGGGGTGGTGATGGTTCTTTATCCTTGCTTCCAGCCAGGAATATGTATGTGACAGCCCCCAGATGATCCCAGCCCCCGGGGGTGGGATGTGAACACTCCAGCTCAGAAGCACCTTGGTTTATTGTTTGGTGTGCAATGGCTGTTCCTCCACAGGGGACTGATTTTTCCATCCAAAATGGGAGCAGGGAGGATAAAAATAAAAATAAAAACAAAAACCTACAGGAACTGGGATGGGATCTCGGGTGTTTCCATCTCCTGGTGGTGCATCGTGGAGCTGGATGCAGGTCCCCAGGAGCTGGCAGCACTCAGGGCCATGAGCCCACTGAGCTGCTGGCACATTTTCCCCAGGGAAACCTCATTCCCTGCCCTTGGAGGCCAAGGAGAAGCCCACGGGCAGCATCGACTCGTACCTGAAGTCAGCAAACACCTGGCTGGCTGAGAAGAAGGACATTGCAGAGAGGCTGCTGAAAAACACCTCAGCCAAGACAGAGAACGTCAAGGGCTTCTTTGGGGGCCTGGAGACCAAACTGAAGGGTCCTGCCACCAAAAAGAGCGAGTGGGTACCACTCCCTTGGGTGGGCACCACTCCCTCGGGTGGGCAAGCATCCATATCAAACCAGGGGTGTAGGGCCACCATGGAGCTGCCATTGCCATGGGAGGTGGTCTCTAGCCTGGTCCCATGCTTTAGTCACTGTCACCTCATGGTCTGGGAGTCCTGTTTCCCTTGGCCATTGTCCTAATTCCCCCTAGTTTGTCTCAAAACTGAGACAGCCATGGGGTTATGTGGTTCCAAGCATCTTCTGCATCATCTCTGTGCTGGGTCTGAGGGGAGGGATGTCACTTCTCTTTGTCACCTTTCTGGCCCTGGGGATGGTGGCATGGCATCAGGAGGTCTCTCAAATGAGGTTCCCTTTGCCAGGGGGGCCATGGGCTGTTGGGGGGGACAGGATTTTTGGAGCTGACATTGATTTCTTGTGCCACAGTGAAGGTGAAGAGAAACCAAAGGAGAAGCTGAAGAAGATGGGTGAGTGCAGCCAGCAGAGCTGAAATAGGCATGGCCAAGGCAGCCCTGGGGGAGGAGAGAGGGTTGGGAATGCTGGAATTTCTTGGGGCTGGGTTTGAAATTCCAGTCACAACTCTCATCCTGTGAGGACCTTGTCCTCAGCATCACAGGCTGCAGAGGTTTGGGCACTCACTGCTCTGAGCTTTGGTGGTGCACCAGTCTCCCCCAGTACCTGTGTGAGCTCCCAAACGAGTGGTCCAGTCCCTCCAGGATCCTCCTGGGACATCCCTGCTTTCATCAGGGTTGATCCCTGCCCTCCAAGGGCTCTCTGAGCACCTCTTCCCATTACTGTGGGTGTGTAGAGGATGTGTTTGGTTTGGAAACCATCCCAGGTGCTCTGCCACCAAACTGGGAGGGGGCACAAAATCCACACGTGGGAGGGAAGGTGGGAGTCCCCCAGATGCTGGTGTGTGACTGTGTGTCCCCACAGTGTCCCTGCAGAGCCCGGAGGAGGAGAAGAAGGGGGAGAAGATCTACCTGTACATGCACCTCAAGCAGCAGCCGATCTGGTAAAGCCCTGGGGCGAGCTGGCTCCTGCCTGGGGAAGGGTTTGTCCTGCTGCCACCTGTCCCCAGATGTTCACAGGTGCCCCTAACAGAGCTGGCCTGGGCTTTGGCACATCCCTTGTGCTAACCAGAGTGTGCTTGCAGCCACCAAAGGGCTGGTCCAGAAATCTGCCAGGTTTCTTTTCCTTGGGAGGACTCAGGGGCAGGCTGGGTGAGATTGTGGAATCCTGAAATGGTTTGGATTGGAAGGGAACTAAAATCCCATCCCATTCCACCCCTGCCATGGGCAGAGACACCTTCCATTCTCTCAGGCTGCTCCAAACCCCATCCAACCTGGCCTTGGACACTTCCAGAGATCCAGGAACAGCCATATCTTCTCTGGGCAGCCTGTGGTTCCTAACTATAAACTCCAGAATGGCCATTCCCAACACCTCCCTCCTTCTCTGCAGGCACAACCTGCGGTTCTGGAATGCCGCCTTCTTCGACGCCGTGCACTGCGAGCGCAGGAAGAGATCCCCCACCACCAGGTAGGACACATCCCTGTGGGAACAGGAGACTCCACATCCCCTCCAAGCCCCCACGATGCTCCTCCCAACAGCCCTGAGCTTGTCCAGCCCTCGGGAGATGCTCTGCTTTCCATCCCTGACTGGAAACCTGCTGGGAGCACTGGGGTGGGCTGGTGAGATCTGCAGCCTGGTGGGGGTGTGGGAGCAGGAAGGCTTTCTTGCTTGTTGTGCAGCATTTTTGAAGGAACCAAGCCCTAGAGACGTGCCCAGGAATCCCAGCCAGGGCTCAGGCTGTTGGTGCTGAGTTTGCCAGCAGGTCTGGGAGGTGTTGGGTGCAGCCATCAGGGGGGTGTAGTGGATGGAGGGAATGTCCCAGCTGTCCCCAGGAGGGACAACCTGCAGCCAGCAGGGACAGAAGCTGGGGATGGTGGCACTGCCAGCCCTGAGAACTGTGATAAACCTGCCAGGGAAGGGGCTGCTCGTGTCAGGGGGTGCAGAAGTGGGTGGGACACTCACCAAGCTTGTGCCCAACTCTTGCTGCACCCCGGAGCCGGGTGAGGGCTCCAGTCACTCTCTCCTCTCCTGGGGCAGTTTCTCACTCCCAGCCAGCTCCTCCCGCTATCTGTGCAGTGCCCTGAGGCTCTGAACCCTCGGGGTGGAATCACTGAGCTCGGAGCAGCCCTTTTGAACAGCCAGCCCCCCTCTGTGTGCTCCCCAAACCCCGAGCTAAGCCGCAGCAGCCCTGGCTCACAGCCTGGGATGATGTGCCAGGCTCAGCTCACGGATCAATCCCTGTTTTCCCCTTTATTGCTTTCCTTTTTTTCTCCCAAGCAAGCATGGGAAGAGCCTATTGAGCAGCAATGTAGCCATAACTGCATTTGCTTTGATTAAGCCCCAAATTAGCAGCAGCAAATGCCTCACAAGGACAGACGCCACCGGCAGCTGCTCCCTGCTCCGAGTGCCTTTCCCAATTAATCTGATGGCTGAGTCTGCCTCGGCTGCAGGAACGAGCCTGAGCAACAAAAGAGCTTTGGGAGCTGCAGCCTGGAGTATCCTGAGAATTTTGGGGGATTTGGGAGGTGGTGGTGACCCCCCTGAGTCCTCTGGAGAGGATGCAGGATCCTTATGCTGAGCTGGGTTGAGGATGGAAATCCCTGCAGGGAGGATTGGAATTTGGAATTCCAGGTCGGTCCTTGGCCATAGCAGATGTCCAGAACGTCCGTGGGGATGGGGTTGAGGCCACCTCTGTGGTGGGGTGACCAGGACATCTCTGGGGTGGCCGGGCTTTGTCCTCCCGGGGCTGCAGCGAGACCTGGGGAGGTTTTTCCTCCTCTGGGTGGGGAGGGCAGGGGAGGGGGGAAAGGAATCAGAACTAAACTCCTCTTTTCTCTCTCTTTCCTCTCTCTCTCTGCCTCTAACAACCTTCTTCCATCTCTTCTTCTCTCCCTTCCCCTCCATCCCTCTGTCTTGCATGATCTTTTCACGCGCCACTTTTGTCGGCCCCGTTTCTGCCGCCGCTCCAGAGGGAACACTGGGGAGGAAGAGGAGAAGAGGTGTGTCTGTCCCTGTCCTTCCTTAGTGTCCGCAGGCTGATGCTCCCTTCAGGTCCACATCCTGCCCTGGGGAGGGGGGGGGATGTGTTTTGGGGGGCCCTTTCTCCACAGAGGAGGAGCAGCTGCTGGAGGTTTGAGCGTGAGCATCACCCTCCCCAAGGGCCAGAGGGGTTTAGACCGGATCCTCTTTCATGTGGTTCTTAAAAAGGAGCCTGAATGGTTTCAAGCTGTGATATTTTGCTGGGAACATCCCTCTGGGCAGGTTTTGGACACGAACTGAGTCTCTTTGTGAAGAAAGCATCCCCCTCTCCTGTCCTTCCTGCTTGCTCCTGGCTTCTGCTGCCACTTAGAGGTGCTGGGAATCCTTTGCCAGCTGGAAAAGCTGGTCCTTTCCCTTTTTAATGCACTTTGCTGCCATCCCTTAACAAAATTAGAATTGCAGATGGGGGCTTGCATGTCACAGTTGGGAGCGTGTCCTTGGGGCCATGAGCTGCTGTCAGGGCCGGGGAACAGTCACTGCTCTCGTGGAGTGTGGGATCTGGGAGCAAATCCCTCCAGCTGATGGCATCAGCAAGAGGATGAGGATTTTTGGAAGCCTGGCAGTGAATTTTTTTGTGTGGCTGAGGAATGTCCTGGCTAAGGGATGGTGGAAATTATCACTGCTGGGGTTTGCTGTGCGGGGGGAAACGCTGCTGCTGCTGGAAGAGGAAAGAGTTGATGGAGAGTTCTCAGCACTTCCAGGCACAGCAAGGCTTCCCTGGATACCCCAAAATACAACCCCACAGCCCAGGGGGTTCCTCACCCCTGTGCCTGTCCTGCTGAGCCAGTGTGAAGATCAAAGGCTTTGAGTGGAGCCACATGTGGGTTTTCTCCTTTCCCAGGCATGTTACTCTCTAGTAATAAGCCAGAAACACAGCCAAGTGGGTTTTTTTGGGGCACTTTGATATTATTTTTTCTCCCTTCTTCCTCCCTCCAAAACATAAAAGGGCAGGAAAAAAGGAGTTACAAACATGCTTCTTCTGTAAGTGAGCCAGTGGGGTCTGTGAAGTTTTGCTTCCAGATTTCAAAGCCCCTTAATTTGATTCTTCCCCTCTCCTTTCAGCCTCTACATTTGGCTGTGGGTTTTATTTGCTGTCCTAAGCTTTATCTGAGAGAAATTACACCTTCTTTTCTTAAAAAAAAAAAAATCCCCTGAAACATACTGTGTATATTTCCAGAGCCCTATAAACAATGAGCCGGTGGCTGGAGGCTCAGCTCAGCAGCTTTGAATATTTGATTTAGTGAGGACTGGCTCGCTTTGTGGGGTCAGGCTCAGCACTCATCCTCTTCCAGTTCCAGCCATGCTGGGGCTGAGCCAACCTCACAGAATTTTGGGTGAGACCCCCTCTATCCCAGTTTCCACCCAGCACAGCTCTCCCTTCCTGCTTGATATTCTGGTGAGCTACAAATGTCTGTTCTTTTCCTGGTGTTCTCCTCTTCCTTCTCCTCCATTTTTCTTCTACCTATCCCTGTTTCTCCTCGCATTTCCTCCTCTTATCCTTGGCTGTAACCTCACCTGGTTCTCGGGAAGGGGCTGGCTTCACCGTGGAGCTGTAGTTTCCCTGGCATGCATGCACTGAGCCCAGCTGCCACCACCCCAAGTGACATCCCTGTGGCACAGGCTTTATTCCCGGGGTGGGGACTCTGCCACTGCCTAGAGCTGGTTGCCAACACCCAGAGCTTAAACCCCTCCATCCCTTAAGGTGATGCTGCAGTTGCAGGGAGCTGGAGTGGAGCCAGGGCATCCTCAGGGCACCGCTGGGATTTTGGCCCGTGGGGAGGGAGGTGGGAGCTCGTACCCTGTGCAAGGGGGAGGTATGTTTGGGATTTGGAGAGGTGGAGCCTTGCTGCAGATGAGGGACAGATGCCTGCTGTCCCCCTGTCACCCTCCCAGGCTGGGGGGGCTTCAGCAGAGCCCTGCTGGGATGGCCATGCCCTGCTTCCTCCTCATGCCCACGGTGGCACTGAAGGTGAGCTCTGTGCTGGGGGGGATCAATGCTATTTTTAGCTCTTAATCAGGGCCTTTTCAGGCAAAGCTAAGGTTGGATAAGGTTTTTTCCTGGGGCTTCTCTTGCTTTGCTCCAGGCCAAAAGCTCTGCAGATGGATCCATGTTCTGAGCTCATCCAACACCCAGCACCACACCCAGGGGCTCTCGGTGCCTTCCTATCCTCCAAGGGGCTCTCGGTGCCTTCCTGTCCTCCAGCAACGTGGCCCAGGGTGGGAGGAAGCAGACAGGGGGTCCTGAGGTGACGGTGGTGACAGAGTGGTGCCAGACTGGCTTGTTCCTTGCAGGGAGAAGTGGTGCCACATGACGCAGGAGGAGCGCGATGACAGCCTGCGCTTCAACGAGAACATCACCTTTGGGCAGCTGGGGTGAGCAGGGCACGGGGACCACCCTCCTGGGGACACCTCCCAGCTGTTCCCCCGCTGGGGACATCCCTTGGGGTGCAGAGGATCTTTGATGCTTCTCCCTGGGACCTGCTCCTGCCCCTTTTGTTGAATATCCAAAGGGACTGAGCTGAGCATCATCCCAGTGCCCACGGCACGGGGCTGTGGAGAGGGAGAGGAGGGTGGGGGGAAGAAGGGGCAGCCTGGCCCTTCATCCTCTCAGCCACAGCATCTCTGTCCTCCCTCAGCACCTTCATCCACAACATGCTGGCGTTTGGCCTCAACAAGAAGCTCTGCAGTGACTTCCTGAAGAAGCAGGCGACCATCGGCAACTTGGATGAAGGTAGGGGGGAGCCTGCAGGATGTGCATTTTCCATTTTCCTTCTTTCTGGGATTCTGGGGGGATGGAGCATGGATGGGATGGTTCAGCAGCTGCCCTGAGCCCTTTTCTCTCTCCTTCCCAGAGCAATACAAGCTGCTCAGTGACCACATCGAGCAGATGGCCACGGAGTAGCCTCCTGGCCAGCATGGTCTGGAGGAGACACAGCGGCCGGACAGGTGGGGAGGGGAGAGGAACCCACCTCCAGGGCTACCTGAGACTGAAGCTGGGCTACCTACAAACCAAACCACACACACGAGCTGCAATAAAACCTGCATGATCGTCCACCAAACTCTAGAGCTGCCCCAGGGCAGCCTGTAGACATAGGAGCCAAACAGCCCCCACCCTCGCCAGACCCTCCCACCTCTATTTTGGAGTAGACAGTCCCAAAAGTGAAAAAAAAAAAAAAGGCAAAACAGACGGGAAAAGCAGGAAGAGCGTGGCTGTGCAGCCCCCCAGGTGCTGTGTCTGCAGCCCACCCATGAAAGGCTGGTGAGGTGTCTGGTGGTAAATCCAGAGGTATCCAAGGCTCCCTTTGCCTGCTGCTGTCCCCTCACTGATGCTGGAGATGCACCAGGGATGCAGGAGGTGACAGCAGGGACCACAGCCAGGAGCTGGGGCTGCACCCAGCCACCACTCAGGTTGTGTGGTGTCACCAGGGATGTCACCACTGGCTGGGGACGTGGCCAGGGCCTTGCTGGGGGCAGAGGTGGGGCTGGCAAAGCTCTGCTGCCACCCTTAGTGCACAGCTCCTTGGGAGCTGGAGGGAAATCCTTGCCTTGGAGAGCCTTCCCTGTGCTGCCTGTGTGGGTTTGTACCTCTGGGCAAAGAGACAACAGTTTGCTCCATTTCATTAGCCTGGATCAGTAGGGAAAAAGCCATGGCTGTGGGTGGGATTGCAGGCAGAGGAGCTCTGCCTGCCTTGGCAGGAGACGACAAAATGCCTCATTCCTCTCCTTGCTGCCCTCTCAGTGTCGGGATGCTGCTGCATTGTGACATTTCCCAAAGCCTCCTGGCGTCCTGTGGCAGTGGATTAATTGTCCTCCTTCCCCAGGCTGCTCCTCTCTGCCCTCTCCTTTGCCAGCTCTTTGCTCCAGCTGCTCATCCATCAAACCTGGAACTGCCCTGTCTAAAGGACATCTCCTCTTCTGCTCCAGGGGTGGCAGCTCCCACCATGCAGCAGATGTGTTTTATCCCCTGGACCTTGGCACGGTGTTTGCAGAGAGGTTGGGGACACAGGGACGTCACTGGGGGCATGGGGACATCGCTGCTCCCCTCTGCAAGGAGCAGCCCACAGGGGCAGAAACCCCCAGGCCTGCACAGCCAAGGGTCCAACAGAGTCTCACCCCACAAACATCATCCTGAAACACAAATCCAGGTTTCAGTCAATCCATTTTCCGTGTGCTGCCAGCTGTATCCCATAGGAAATAGCATAAAAGGATATTTTTTTCCATGTAGCTCTTGGCTTCTGGTGTCATTTCCAAGCATCAAAGTGATGCTTTTACCTAAGCTGGGCTTCCCTTGCTGCTGGGGATGGGATCCACGCTGGGTCTTGTAGGAAGGACGAATCCAGCACCAGTTTTTCCTTGGCAGAGTTACTGGAGAAGGGTTTTTGTTGGGGTGAGGGGCTGATGTTGGTCCCTTATCCCAATAAAAGCCTTCCTGCTGGATAAAATGTGCTGGACCATGGGCAGCTCAGCATCCTGGAGCATCCCATCCCCATGGCCTTCCCTATCTTTGTCTCCACTCAGGTCTCTCCCAAATCTTCCTTCATTTCTTTATTATTATTATTATTATTATTTTTTGCAACATGAAAAGAAAAGTTCAGTCCTGAAGTATATATATTATTTGCATGTGTATTTTTCTATAAAACAATTAAAATCCAATAAAAAATAGCCATAAACCCTCCTTGACTGAGACTGTTTGAAGGATGGAGTGTGTGTGTGAGAGAGAGATTGGAATAAATTATCTTAAAAATGAAAATTTTTTTCTGAATTGTTGTTGTGTGTTTTAAGCAGATGAATTTTCTCCACACTGCCTGTTTGACCTCAGTGGTCCCTGGTGCCTCCACCAGCTTCTCCCTTTTGATAATTTATTTTTTAATAGAGAAAAATTGTTGCACCTTTTACAGAGATGTTTGCATTTGCCCTGGAGCCAGAGAGGCACATGAAGGAGATTTAATTTTTATTTTCTTTTCCCTTGTGCTTTCCATCTCTGCCAGTGGCCTCTGAGCTGACAGCAGAGCTGGGATCCTGCTCTGGCCTCAGGACATTTGATTTCAGTGTATTTAAAAATCAATTACTTGGTATTATCTTATTAAAAAAAAGATGTTCCCTTAGGTTAACAGGCTGGGAATGTCATATTCCACCCAGGATTCAGAGTCCATGTCCCCTCAGGTCTCTGTGTGGCCAAGCTGAGCCTGCTCCTTGTCCTGCAGAGCTGGTTGCTCTCTTGGTAGCCCAACATCTCTCTTGGTAGCCACATTTCTCTTAGGAAGGAGCTTTCCCTGCTCCTTTTTTTTTATTTCATTACCCCCCAGTGCAGGAGGGAAACCCACCATCCCCAAAGCTTTGCTGTTTTTCCTGATGTTTTCCGTGGATGTGGGCTGCTCAGCTATGGAAAACAAGGAGCCTGAGATCAGTTTAGTTCCCCTCACCTGCTGAATTCCTTATCACCTGGCTGTGCCTGATAAGTTTGTGTGTATAAGAAAGGAGGGGTTTATTCCCGAGGTATTTGCCCAGCTCCAGGTGCCCTTTGCAGTGGGTGCCCCCTGGCACCTCCCTGTTCCTGGTTTTGCTGCCTGGGTTCTCAGAATGGTTTTGGGAGGCTGCAGGGACAGTTTGGGAAGTGGAAATGAGATCTGGGGCTGCTTAACCCCAACCTGGAAGGCAGTGAAATCCACGACCAGTTACCCTGGAGCCGGGAGATCTCCTGAGCTCCGGGAAGTGCCAAGGGACAATGTCCCTGTCCTGCTCCTTGGGTGGTCCCATTGAGCCAATTTAGCCATTAGCAGGTTACAGAGTGGTGTCACCACACCCAGGAGGGTCATTGGTGCAGCTGAACCCAGCCTTGGTTTAAATCCCTGCAGGTGGGTCAGACCAGCTGTGCCACGGGAGCTGCAGGAGGAGCCCCTGGAGAAGGTACTGGATGTCCCAGGCGCAGCCTGGCCCTGTCCCCCTTCCCTGCTGGGTATTTATTACACCACGCAGCAGCTTTAGGAAAGCTGATCCAGCTCTGGGATGATTCCACCCATCCATTAAAGCCAGGCTCAGCCCAGTGGCTGCTCCAGCTCTGCTCCTTCAAGCCTGAGCACAGCGAGCAGCTCCCAGCCCCTCTCCCTCCCTCGGGAGGGATCAAAGGACGGCTGCTCGCCCGGCTCTGGGGGTTTTATTGCGTCTCTATTAAAGCTGTTAAAAATCTTTCCATTGTAGCAGTGTCTGGGAGTGATAAGTATTCATAACAGAGGGGATTCGAGATGGGTTTGGTTGTAAAAACACCTCTAAGCTGGCTGGATTTATGGCTGTTAAATCATCCCTCCTCTCATCTGTCACAGCCTTTTCAGATGCTCATCACTGCACAACAGCGAGGTTGGGGCCATAATTTGTGCTGCAGTGTGCGGAGCAGGAGGAGGGGAGTTCTCTCCACCAGTAACTGGCTCAGGATTTATGGAGACTTCTCCCAATTTTTTTTTATTCCCCGAGTTAGGAGAGGCTTTGCCTCGCTTTCTGCTGTTGCCAGCTTGTTCAGCCAGCTGGAGCCAAGGAAGTCCGGGTGGATTTAGAGCCCTGCTGGGAGGGCTGACAGCAGCTTTTAGGGAATTTGGGGCTGGCCCTTGCCTGCATCAGGATCTGCAATGCGGGTCTGTGCCTGTCGCTGGGCTCAGGCTCTGCTTTGGGGCTGGACCTTCCCATCCTGCCCAGGTTTTGAATCTATTTTTGTTGGATTGTGTGTACATTTCCAGGAGTTGGGATCTTTTCGGTCCGGTACTTGCAAGGTTGTTTTTTTTAAATCTGTGTGAAAATAAAGTGAAAATAAAACATGGGGAAATCCCACTGATGCAGCTGGCAAAGAATCCTAGACTGGTTTGAGTTGGAGGGGAACTTCAAGATTTGCTGGCTCGCTGGTATCGAGGTGAAGGTCTGGGTCTGGGGGGTTATCAGGCTCTGTGCAGCTCCAGGGGCTGCTCTGTCATCCTGGGGGAAAATTCTGGAGATCTGGGATGATACTTAGAGAGAACTTCTCACTGAAAGGAGGTTGGAGCTGGGTGGGGATGGTCTCTCCTCTCAATGAACAAGGGACAGGATAAGAGGAGATGCTGGGCTGTGTTTTCATTCCCTGGGATGATTTTGGGAGCCAATACTGCTCTTCCCACTGAAAAGCTTTAGGATGTCTGGTTTGGGGCTGTGCAGGGCTCCCCTCTGGGTTTATTTTGGGGATGATGCTCAACTGCTGCAACAGCAGTTCCCAGAGCTCCCACAAATTAAAAATCAATGTTAGACAGAGCCAGTTGGTGACACCTCAGGGTTTTTGTGCTCAGCCACTGCCAGCCCCAGGTCAAATTCCTCTCGGTGCCACCTCTGGCCCTGCAGTGTGGGGGAGATGAGCCAGAACCTGCCTTGGGATTCTGTCCCAGCCCTCCCCTGCCCCATCCCAGAGGGATCAGCTCCTCTCAGTCACATCCTTGGAGCCTTTGTCCCCTGGATGTCCCAGTGCTGTCCCCAGCACAGCCACACCAGCTGTCCCCACCTGCCACACGTGGTGTCCCAGCAAAAGCTTTGGGTTGGATACATTTCTGTTGGATTGTATGTACATTTCCAGGAGTTGGGATTTTTTTTTGTTTTGGTACTTGCAAGTTGTTTTTTTTTTAATCTGTGTGAAAATAAAGTATAGATTCAAAGCTGAGTTGAGGATTTTGCTCCCACAAACAGAAGGGTGGAAAGAGCATTCCATAATCCTATGGAGGCTCCAACAGGACACATTTATACCCCTGTGGCAGCTAATAATACACTAATTACTACCAGTATTAATAAGTCTACTACTTATTCTAAGAAATAATCATGGTTTTAGGTTGTAATAGGTGATTATACTACTGGAACCTAAAAGACAATATTGTAAATAGAATTTAATAGATCCCAACAGCAGAATTTTCGGTAATTGTATTAATAGCTAATACCAATACTATAAATGCTAATGTTTACAGGAGATGATAATAAACACTAATACAATAAACTAATACTGCTAATTAATAATAAATATTAATAAAGCTAATAACCACCCCTTGTCACTATGCTGAGAGGACAGAGGGCAAAGGATGGGTGACAGCACAGGCCACTGGGTGACCCTGAGGCTTTTGGTTGCCCTGGACTGGCAGTGTTTGATCCAGTACACAAAGTGTCCCTTCCTTTTTGGCCACAGCTCATCAGAATTAACCCCCGTGTCCCCATCTGACCCCACAATCAATTAATGGAGCCACAAATGACCACAAGTAACCCCTGTGACCTCAAATNATGGGCCTCAAATGACCCCTGTGACCTCAAATAACTCCTCTCAGGGACTCCAGTGCCATCAAGTGACCCCATGAGGGACTCAAATGACCTAAAGTAACCCCTGGATGAATTTTAGAGGACTCCAATGACCTCACGTAACCCCTGTGACCTCAAATAACTCCTCTCAGGGACTCCAGTGCCATCAAGTGACCCCATGAGGGACTCAAATGACCTCAAGTGACCCCCTGGATCAATTTTAAAATTCTCCAATGACCTCAAATAACCCCGATCAGGGCCTTAAATAACCCCAATGACCTCAAATAACCCTGATCTGGGCCTCAAATGACCTCGAATGACCCCAATGGGGGGCTCAAATGACCTAAAGTAACCCCTGGATGAATTTTAGAGGACTCCAATGACCTCACGTAACCCCTGTGACCTCAAATGACCCCAATGACCTCAAGTAACCCCGATCAGGGCCTCAAATGACCTCAAGTAACCCCTGTGATCTCAGGAAAATAGAATGAAGAGTTCAGTGTGCAAAATCTCATTCCAGTGATGTTGCTGAGGGAGGTGCAATAATAATTCTGACATTAATTCACTTTCTGACCTGCCAAAGGGATGCCAGGTCCCTCTTTCTGCAGCTGTGTAGAATTCCAAACCAGTTCTTCCATGACAAAAAGACTTTTTTAATCTGTTAGGATATGCCAGTATATTTTATTCTTTAATGTAATGGGGAGTTCAGGGGATCTTTATTTTCTCTCCACTCGAGCAGATGCAGCCCATGTTTCCATTTAGAAACAGGAAAAAAGCTGCTGAGAACAGAGTTGGCAGCCACTGAGATGAGTCCTGGGTGGGATTTGTGCTCAGGTCCTGCACTCCCAGAGTGGGCTCATTCTGCTCTGTGCCATCCCTTTAACAGGCAGGGCCAGCACAAGGAATGACCTGGAAAAAGAACACATGAGAAAAACCTTGTCTGGCCAGGACTGTGACTTGAATCTCTGGGATTCAAGGAGTAACACAAACCTTCCTGTTTGTGGGAGCAAATTCCACCACCCAGCTTTGAATTTGTACTTTATTTCACGTAGATTAAAAAAAAAAAAACACAACAAAAAAAACCCCAACAAACCAACCAACCAACCAAAAACCCCCAAACCTTGCATGTATGGGACAAAAAATTTCACTTCTGGAAATGTTCACACACTCCAAGTAGTTACACTTAACCCTGGTCACAGGCTTATTGATCCCACATTACATCTTCTTGCTGGGATTTTTTTTTTCTTTTTCCAAATGAAGCAGAGAGATGGGACTTCTGAGTTGCCTTAAAAAGTGCAGTTTATTTTTCTTATCTTCTGCACTGGCAGAAAGGGTAAGTTTGTCTTGCAGATGTTCACAGCATGGCTCAGAAATCCCCAGACTTATTATTACAAAGTCTTTTAAAGATTTATTAACCAATAAAACACTGCCAACAGATACATTTATGTTCCTAAGCCAATACAAAGATATTTTGTCTTATTGACTCATACTACAGTGTGAACTTTCTCAGCCAATCATATCACAACACACAAACTTACATTGCTGCACTCTAAAACTTCTTGTTACCTTTATAACTACTTCTATTTTTTCTATATCTTAAACTTTAAAGCTGAACTTATCTCTACTCAACTCAACAGGTCTTGCTTTAAGCTATAAATCTACATTCTCATCTCTAGCACCTAAGTTTGGAAGCCTTTTCCAAGGTCTCAGATCAAATCCTGTGTTTAATTCTAAGCTTTGGCTTACAGGCCCAATGTTCTGAGAATTTCTTGCATTTTGAATTCCAACAGAAGGGCATCCCCAGCTTTTTGCTGCACCAAACCCCTGTAGGAACCACGGGAGAACAAAACACAGCAAATTAATTAACCCCCCCACACCCCTTTCCCACCCAAAAAACCACAAGAGATCTCCAAATGCAAATCCACAAAAGCAAGCAGCACAATGCTTTTATCTTACCTCTAATTCCATGCTGGATTCTGCAACTCCTGGAGTTTCCTGGAGCACCATGAAGAACCCGTGATTTCTTTAAAAACTATGGATGATGGGGTTGGGGTGGTCTCCAACCCAAGTAGTTGTGTCACATCTCCCTCCTGTCCTGGTGGAGTCACCAGACACTGATGGCTTTTCCCTGGAGCTAAAATGATGACCCAGGCTGGGTTAGGTGATAAAAAGGAGCTTCCTCTAAAAGGATCCTCATGGTGCTGAACGAAAACACACCAAAGATGTGCCCTGTAACAGATTTACAATTTTGTATTCTTAGCAAATTAGCATGACTGACAAGAATCACCAATTAGAGATGTAGGTGATGGGGTCATTCCTCCCTGGTTCTACCCTGAGAAGTCCCTGAGAGGAGTTACTTGAGGTCATTTGAGGCTCTGATAGTTGATCAAGGGGTTAAAAGGCAATGCAAGGGTTAATAATTTTGAGCCAAACAAGAACAGGCACTTTGGTGTAATGGATCAAACACTGCCAGTCCAGTCCAGGGCAGCCCAAAGCCTCAGGGTCACCCAGTGGCCTGTGCTGTCACCCATCCTTTGCCCTCTGTCCTCTCAGCATAGTGACAAGGGGTGGTTATTAGCTTTATTAATATTTATTATTAATTAGCAGTATTAGTTTATTGTATTAGTGTTTATTATCATCTCCTGTAAGCATTGGCATCTATAGTATTGGTATTAGCAATTAATACAATCATTAATAAATTCTACTGTTGGGATCTGTTAAATTCTATTTACAATATTATCTTTTAGGATCCAGTAGTATAGTCACCTATTACAACCTAAAACTATGATTATTTCTTAGAATAAATAGTAGATTTATTCATATTGGCAATTAGTAATGTTTTATTAAGTGCCACAGGGATATAAATGTGTCCTAACCCAAGCACCTCACTAACACACATCCCTTCCACCTTTCTCTCCTCCACTCCACTGCAGCTAAAGTGCCTGGAACATCCCAAAAACCAAATTTCACCAGGCTCTCTGAGCAAGTTTGGGGTAAAAAAAACACATCCAGACCTTCCCACATATGTACAGAACAGATTACCTGAAAAAGCCTCAAGTCCTTCCACCAAGCAGGGATTAATGGGATTATTCTTCCTAATATTGCTGTGGCTTCTCTGGAGCAGTGAATGGAGTCCAGCTTTGCTGCTCAGACAACACCTGGAGGGTGAGGGAATGGCCAGGTGAGGCAGGGAGGTGTCCCCTGCACACCCAGCATGGTGACACATGGCGGGTCTCTGGCTGTGCTCCCCAGGGCTGGGAGAAGGCAATCCAAGAGCAGGAAAGGTTTGAAGGCAGGAAGCACCCAGGTCTCCTCTCCAGTTTCTCAGAGTGATGGATTTCTCACTCTTCAGTTCTGCCAAAACAGAGGGAAAACAAGAGGTTAGGGGTGAGCACAAATCCTGCTGCAGGTGGGGTAGTGACACACACGGTGGGGTGGGGGACACTGGGGCACCCCAGGCTGGCTGAGCACCCACCTGAGGTGAGGGGAAGGGGATGTGAGCTGTGCAGAGCCAGGCAGGGGCTCCCTCCTGCCATGGCCACATGGGATCTTACCTTTATTGTGCAGGGAGGAAATGACAGCACCCAGCACAGTCTGCATGAGGATGGCCACGAGGATGGCCACAATAATCACCCCTTGGCTCTCTGCTGTTGACTTTTGATCTAAACACAACAGGGAGAGGAAGTAATTAATGCCTAGCCCACTGTGATCTCATCCATCTTCCCTTGTGTTTTAGGAAAGGGTCCCTTCTCCCAAAAAAGCCACCCCAGCTGCCTGCAGGATGCAGATTTCAGTACAGAAATGCTCTGTTGGGGCAGTTTCTGTAGGAACACAGAAATTCTGCTCCAGGCTGCCATAGGAGGGTGGATAACAGGAATTCCTGCAGGGCACTAGCCATCCTTCTGCTTCCTTGCCCAGTGGGTCTGGGCTGCAAGAAGCAGCACTGGGTGGCCTTGCTGGGGACAAACAAGCAGCTTTCCCACTGCTGGGGACAGAGCCTCTGCCTCCCTGCTGGCTTGGCAGGGAGAGGAGCAGCCAGAGAAGCACTGCCAAGCTCCCTCCCCAGGCTGGAGGTGAGCATCTCAATCTCAGGGGTCTCAGGGACCCCTGGAAACAGAAGCCACCCCACACATTTTAGGAGGGACAGGATGAGATCCCCACCAGCCCTGCAGAGCAGCTGCCCAGCCCTGCTGCCCTCCTGTGTCACTCACTGCAGATGCTGAGCTCGGTGCTGTTCTCACCGTGGCTGCCAGTTCCAAGCTGGCACACAAAGGCCCTGGTGTCCTGCACTGTCACCTCACTGATGGACAGAGCCTTGTCCCCACAGCTTGTCCTTGTAGCCAGTGTTGTCCTCCAGGACCCTGCTGGCCCTGATGTTGTACAGCCTCACCTGCTTGTTGCTGTGCCCACCTGCAAGGTGAGGGGTGAGCCTGGGCTGGGGAGCCTGGAAGGAAGCCCTGGGCTGGATGCCACCCCAGCCCAGCAGCCAGAGCTGCTCTCCCAGGCCAGCACTCACCTAGAACCAGTCGATGTAGGTTTAGGAAACATCTTCAGGGATGTAGAAGTTGCACTCGATCCTGGCTGTGCCCCTGATCTCCATCTCCACCACGGCTGGCATGGAGATCTCCAGCTTGCTGGCTGCAGCTGTGGGGCAGAATTTGCTGTTAGGGGCAGGAAGAATGGGGAAGAATGGGCTGTCCAAGCACAGCCTGTTCCCATCTCCATCCCCCAAAGCTGCGGGGCAGAGCCATGTCCTGTGCCAGTGTCTCCTAGATATCATGTCCCAGCCCAGCAGCAGTGACAGCCCACTGCCACACTGCTTTCAGCATCGACACAGAGCACATGGGCTCAAGCCACTGATCCTGCTCCCAAAGAGGGGACAAGACATGTGCCCACACCAGCTGTGTCCCCAGGACACCGTTGGGAGGCAGCACATCCCTGACCAGCACAGCACAGCCAGGACTCCCAGGATACTCCACAAGCTCTGGTCCTGCTGCCCCAGCAGGAACCCAGCAGACAAAGCATCCATCCCTGCAGCATTCCCGAGGTTTCCCCTCGCTGCTGCTCTGCCCAGCCACAGCACAGGGCCCACACCCCTATGAGCTGAGCTGGCCCTTCCCTGCTCCCCACCTTCCTCCCAGCCCAGCCAGCTGCAGCACTAACGGAGCTGCTGGCCCTGCTTCCAGGAGGATGGGAAAGGTAATGGCTGTTGATCCAGGACAGAGAACAGAGCAGCTTCCCGAGGGATTGGGAGCAGAGCAGAGACAAGGGTGGCATCACAGCAAGGCTTGGAGTGTCATTGCCACCATCCCTGCCAAAGCAAAGGGGGCTCTGCACACCCTGGGCTGGCACACAGCCCTGCAGAGGGGACAACAGCCTGTCCCCAAGCAACAGAGCCAGCTCAGCTGGGGACAAGAGGCTTGGAGGAAGTGATTGCGTCAACATCTCCCTTGATAGCACCTGCTTGGTAACAGCCACCTCCGAGACTTCAAAGGGCAGTGCTCACAAAATGCTCTTTGTTTGGAGTGGGTATGTGGTGGCACAATGCCAAAATGCAGCCAGGAGCCCTTCTGCCACAGCAAAGGCCTCAACATGCAGGATCAGCCACCTCAGAACTGCCCAGTACAGAGGTTTTGGCCCTCGCCCATCCCCTCTGCACATTACAGCTGGCACTGAGCAAAGAGAGGTGGGCAAAGCACAGCACAGCAAAGAAGGTGCTGGAAAAACAGGTGAAAGTCCCAGAGATAAGCAGACACCATCCAACCTGGCCTCAGACACTTCCAGGGATCCAGGAGCAGCCACAGCTTCTCTGTGGGGCTGTCCCACCCTCACAGAGAAGAGTTTCATCGCAATCCCCCATCTCCCCCTGCCCTCTGACAAAGTGAAGCCTTTCCCTCTTGTCCTGCCACTCTGTAACCTCATCCAAACTTCCCTCAAAAAGCTGGGATTCAGGTAGGGGGTGGGTAGGAAGATCACCTCATCTTGCAACTGCAGCAGAAATCTTCACCAGCACTTTGCAAGGCAGCAACTCCCTCTCTCCCTTTCCATCACAGCGCTCAGAACATGGAAAAGCTTTCGGAACTGAAGGCTCCAGCTTTCTCCAGGTGCTGCCAGAAACTCACTCAGTATCCAGGAGAGGTGGAGCCTGGATTGATGCCACCTGGTGCCTGTCCCAGCATCCCGCGTGGACGGTGGCAGCTGTGGCACGGCCAACCTGGCACCCACCAAGAGGGACCCCAAAACATCTGGCAGAGGCCGTTGTGCCCCCCGGCCGTGCCAGCTGTGCCGGTAACCGGTTTCGTAGCCCCATCCAGTGTTTGCCAGGCGAACTGCACCGCTGGCTCCCGGGGCGGGCAGCGCTTGGCCCCGGGGGGCTCATGGAGCTTCGGCTCCCGGTGCCGTCAAGGCCGGGATGTGGCTGGAAAAGCCGCCCGGATGATGTGCTCCACCTGCTGTCCCGATGGGAAAAGCTCGGGTGTGAAGGGGAGTCTGGGCAGGGCTGTCACCCCGCGGTCCCCCAGTACCTGGTGGGTAAATAGCGAAGGTGAGCGTGCCAAAGGCTCTTCGGGGGTTGATGTGGAAAGGAAAGCCCTTCCCAAGGTGAGAGAGGTGTGTCGGGATTCCACAGGAAGGCCCGGAAACCCTGAGCTGTACCCAGCTGGCTGCAGAGCTCCCTTCTTCGGATTCTCTAATGTCTAACACATGGTGGCTCTGCCTGGTCTCAGTGCTTTGGGGCTCTCTCCACTAAATGTTGCTGAGTTTCCTTGGGATTGCAGGAAGGAAACCTGCCGAAATCCCCTTATTCCTCCCCCCAGACATGGAACATCTCCAGATGTTTCCTCTTGCCCTGTGGGACGTGTCCAAGTAAACCCAGGGGACTCCTCACTGTCCTTCCCACTGGGATTGGGGCATGTTTGGATTTTAAGTCTAAACACAGAGAGATGAATCCTGCCACTAAAAGATTTGATTTCATCCTTCTCTGAATGATTTAAAATTGAAATTGAAAGATTCCCATGGAGAAACATAACTTTGATTTGTTTTAATTTTTTTTTTTCTCCTTCACAGGAGCCTGAATTTCCCAAATCTGTTTTACTGCAGCAGAGGGAAGCTGCTGGGAAGGGCTGTGCTGTGACTCCTTTAGGAAGAGCCTAAAGGCAAGGCTGAGTCACTGAGACAGAGCTGCAGAGAAGGGCTGGACAGTAATAAAACCCATCTGTCCTCTGTGGCCACATCCCAGATGTGAGTCACATCCTCTCCTTCCTCCCTTCCAACTCCAGGCCATGTTTGGACAAGGTCACTGCAGCTCCTTGTCCAGCTGGGAGACACAGGGGGTGTCTTGTCCCCCCAAGCTGGTTTCCCCAAAGGACTTCGAGCTCATCTGCCAGCAGTCCCTGCTGTGGGCTCAGCCAAACCTGCCCCTCCACAAGCAAAGAGGGATGGGCAGCTCTGTAAATGCTGGATAAGCTGGAAAATAAAAAAATAAAAAAAAATCAGCATGTTTTCTCTCCCTCTGGAGCTGGTTGGGTATGGAGCTCAGGGATGGAGCAGGATGCAGGATTAAGGGGGCCAAACCCACCAGGCAGTTCCCTTCTCTCCTGGTGCTATTTCTGACAGCACTGCAGAAGCTTTTTGTAGTTTTATTCCAGCCCTGAGGCTTTTCCATGCATTGTGGCTTCCCAAGGAAAAGGGGGAATGCTGAGCTGGCTGGCTTGGGACCAGCAAGCTCTGGAGCCCCCACCAGCAAGAAATGCCAGCCCTGATCCTGGGAAGCTATTCCTGGGAAGCAAAAGGTGAATGCCTTGTGTGTGTCCTTGCTGGGAATGGAGACTGAAGGGAGATTTTCCTGCTCCTTTTCCAGCCAGGATGGAGGCAGGTGTGTTTTCCCCCAGAGCACGCTGTCTTTATCTGGCAGCAGATCTGCTCAGCTGCATCCCCAAGCTTGTGCTTTATGAGCCATCTCTGCACTTTCTCCACGAAATGGGACATTTTTGGCTGCAACCCTGGGATAAAAATCCCGTGGGGCCAAGTGGGACATGAATTCTCTTGTGTCACCTCTGCTCAAGGTCACCTTGTCCAGCCTTTACCTTTTAATCAAGGATGAACACCTTTCCTTCTCCCCGGGGATTGGGAATTCGAGGTGTGAGCAGCCCTTTCAGCAAGAAATCCAGGCATGTGGCTCAAAAAAAGGAAGAGGCTGAGGTCCCCAGGGGATTGCTGTGGGGTTGTCAGCCAGCAAAGCTACTTCCTTGCCGAAGGGAGGCAAAATTGAGCAGTTTTCCTTGGCTGGCCTCTCGTGCCACTGCGTGTGCCGCTTCCAGGCAGGATGCTCGGGGACATGAGGGGACAGCAGGGCCACTGCTTGCTTCCCGCAGGCTCCCAGCTTTGCTGTCACTCAGGCTGTGCTGGAAGTGGGTCTGAAATGACCTTTCCCCGCTGCAGCCCTGTGGGTTGTTGCTTTAGCCTGTGGGTTTTGGCATCCAGCCCCTCCATCCCTCACAGAAGGGATGGCTGCTTGAAGAGGAGCCGGTGCCTGGATCAGGCGAGGAAAAGGATGCTGGAACTGCTTAACTGGGAAGTCAAGTTTCCCAAGATGGCACTGTGGTGGCTTTTTCGAAGCTGTCACTACCAGAAGAAGGGGGAAAAAAACCCCTCCTGGATAATGCAGGTCTGTGCAGGGCAAATATTTGACGTGCTGAATAAATGAGCAGGAGGGAGACGTCAGGGAGAGCAGGGAGCTCTGACTCATGTTCCCACAGCGCTCCAGACACCATCCCGGCAGGCAGCTGCCAAATGTCCCTGTGCCTGCATCATGGCAGGCAGAGGAGAGTGTTCCCACAGCCCTGCTGGCAGCCAGGGATCTTTGCAGATCTCCGGGGGTGTCGTGGATACTCCCAGGTGGGCTGGGACAGCCCCAGGAGTGATGGAGAGGCAACAGCAAGGGGGTGTCTGGGAATGGGATTTTGGGCTGGGGCTGCTGGTTCTGGCCCCTCTCCCTTTTTTGGGGGTGCTGAGTGCAATCCAGCCTTATTCCCACTTAGGATGCTCCTGTTGAACAAACAGCCTGGGGATGCTGCAGCCATCTCGCTGTCAGCGTGACAAGCTTCACCTCCCGGCTCCGCCACAGGTTTGGGGTGAAAATAGCGGTCAATTTTCTCCCTCCCACCATGCAATTTAAGCATGTGGTGAAGCAGCAGCGTTTCTCTGGCTGGAAAGCTGCTCAGTGTGAGCGTTTGAGCAGAGCTCTGTGGTTTTCCTGCCTGTCCGCCTGCAGCTGCAGGGGAAAAGCGGAAGATCTCGGCTGAACTCTCGTTTCCCATCAGGGCAGCGCTTGTGCACAGCGGGGAGGGCCAACCTGCAATTCAATCTCCAGCTCTGGGGACAATACAGCCTGTGTCCTGCTGCCGACAGCCATCCTGTGCGGGGACAGGCTGTCCCAGCCTCGTGCTCACGCTGGTGGCACCGGTGCCTGGAGGGACAGCTTGTGCCTCTGAGGACACGGAGTATTTTGTGATGTGCGTCGGCTTTGCTGCCTGTGTGTGACTGGGAAACGCTATCTCCCCCACCGGCTGCGTCCTGAGGTTTGTGGATATGAAAGCCCACATGCCTCTTTCTTCTTTTTAATTGCTATAATTTGTCTGGCTCTTACCCGTGGTCAGGAGCAAGGCTTGGCTCTGAGTTCCCTCCGTGGATTTATTTTGGTTTCGATGCTGTGCAAAAAACCAAACCACCCCAGCCCCTCGCGTGGTGCCCTGGGTGTGCATCCTGTGCCCGGATAATTTTCCTCGCCGGAGTAATTTCCTTACCCCCAGTGGGACTTCTCTTGTGAATAAAGCTATGTGGGATAAGAGGCTGAAAACCACAGCCTGGGAAATTTATGCAGAGGAGGGAAGGAGAGAGATTGTTCCTAGCAGGCGAGCGGCGGCGCTGATTGCTGTTCTCATGGCAGGCGGACGGGGCTGGGGCTCATTAGCAGGCGGCGGGAGGCAGGGCAGGGTTCGCGAGCCCACAAATTGTCTCGGAGCAGAGGTTGGTGCCTCCTGCCCTGGGGATGGGTGCCCAGGGGGATGGGGTTGAGCTGGGAGCGCTTCCCTGTGCCGGTGGCAGGCGTGGGGTGTTCGGTTCTGCCCCCGTCTTCCAGCAGCCTGGAGTCTGTGATCCTGTTTCCTCTCTTGGGCAGGAAGGGAGCCTGGATGTGCTGCTCTTCTGGGGCTCACTGGCAGCGAGTCAGGGTCTCTCCGTTTGTGGTGTCCAAGGTGCGGTGAAGACAAGGGCTTGAAAGAACAGGGAAGGGAGTAGTTGAGAAAAATAGAGAGTACCAAGCAGAGAAAGGTGAAATTTGAAGTATCATGGGCAGGAAAAGGTAAAGGCTGATGTTTTTTCACGGGAAGAGTGGCAGGAACAGCCTGGGCTGAGCAGAGGAAGGGCTGAGCTGTTACGGGACACATCCCCTAGGACACGTCTCATGGTCCTCTTCCCGGAGACACAAGCAATGTCCCCATCCCTGTGGGACTTCCCAGGAGCGGCTCCCACACCCAGGCTCATCCTGCACCCGTCCCTGTGGACCGGGCACCCCCAGCCCCCCCGGCAGAGGGGATCAGCATGATCCCCCCATACCCCGCTCTCACGCCGAGCCCCGGCAGAGCCAGCGAGCTGCGTGTCCCCACGCCGGCACTGCCACCCCAGGTGGCCTTGTTTTCCTCGGCAAAGGCGGATGGGAGCCACCATCTTCTGAGCAAAGAGCATTTTTAATCTCCTGCTCCCGCTCCGTGCAATTAACTTGATTCCCTCCCCTCGTTTCCTGCAGAGGTTTAATTAAAATGCATTGTTCGCCTCGCCAATTATTTGCTCTGTCCCCCGGATAACCTCTGTGCAGCGGCTGCTTCTTGGGGCTTTTTTTTTCTTTCTTTCTTTCTCTTTTTTTCCCCCCTTGTTGTTATTGAGGTTTCTCTCCGCTCCCCCCTCGGCAGCTCCAGCAGCGTTTACCTGCCCGGGAGAGAGGGATGGGGGAATTATAGAAGCGCAGCAGCCCTGCACGCACAGGGGCGAGCGGGGGCCGCTGCATCCCTGCAGAGCCGGGCGGGGGGAGCGCATGGAGCTCCGTGCCCCCGAGCAGCTGAAACAACAAGACCTTGTTGACTCGCTTTGAGTTCCCGGCACTCGGCAGCTGCTGCTCCAGCAGGTGATAATTGAAACCGGGGGCGAACCTGGATGGCGGCAGGGGTTGAGATGTAGTTCAGCCTTCAGCCCCCTCCCTCCTCGCCCTACTGCCGCGGTGAAGCGACGCTGCTAGCACCAGGATTTGCGCAGGGTGGGGACCCTGGGGACGGTGGGTGACAGTCCCCGAGGAAAGGGGTGGTGGAGCAGAGAGTGAGAGGCTGCACCTCCGCAAGGTCATCCCTGGAGGAGCCGTTTGGGAGAAGGGGTGTTCAGCGCTTTCTAAAAATAACCCCGTAGCAGGACCGAAATAACAAGCTGCTCTCGAGCAGTGCTGGGTTTGAAGCCGGGCCAAGGCAGCTGCTGCCGGGCCGGCGGCGGCCCCTCGGGTGTGCCGTGCAGCTGGACCTGCCGGGGGGGGCCACGGGAGTTCCCCACACCGGCCAGGGGGCGAACATCGGATAGGGGATGGCTCGGAGAGATGCTGATGCTCAGCCTGGAAATGGGGAGGAAGGACAGGGTTTGCTTTTGGGAAGGTCCCTTAGGAAGTGGGGTCGGTCCCCTCGGAGGAGCTGGTGTTGGGATTGTGGCCATGTGGTTTCCTCCTTTTCCACCCAGTCCAGTTTGGAGTGCAGGACTCGTGTCTGGATCTGTTGGAAAATGCTGGGTGTCTGTGGAGTGTCAGCATCATCTCCTCCTGCAAAGTCTCCTTAACGTGTCCCCAAAGGCTTCTCTGCTCCTGCCTTTTGCAGATCCTGCCCCAGTTCTTGGCTTTCCTTGCAGGGGCTCTGGCAAATGTCACGTTCCTGGTGGTCCCACACACTGGGATTTGCTGGGTCGCTGATATCGAGGTGAAAGTCTGGGCTTGGGAGGGGTCATCAGGCTCTGTGCAGCTCCAGGCTGCAAACCAGGGTTTCCCTGCCTGCTCTGGCAGCCTGAGGGGAAATTTCTGGAGATCTGGGATGACACTTAGGGAGAACTTCTCACTGAAAGGAGGTGGGAGCCGGGTGGGAATGGTCTCTCCTCTCAAAGAACAAGGGACAGGATAAGAAATTGCGGGATTCTGGAGCTGGGAAGGCTGGGCTGTGTTTTCTTGTTCCCTGGG
Organism: Rhabdornis inornatus; assembly: GCA_013397075.1. NCBI lineage: Eukaryota > Metazoa > Chordata > Aves > Passeriformes > Rhabdornithidae > Rhabdornis > Rhabdornis inornatus. The sequence goes on from VWZS01004465.1 coordinate 390,843, forward strand.
ATTATTTTGGGAGCCAACGCTGCTCTTCCCACAGTTGATGAGGTTTATTGGAATGTTCAAGAGGTTGCTGAGGATGGGATTCAGCAATTCATGGACCTCTGCTCCTTGAAGTTCCAACCCAGCAGCCTGGCTGGATCTCAGAGAGTCATCCCTGAGAGATGCAGGTGGAAATCACTCCTACAGGACATTGGGATTAACTGCTTTTGGGGCTCCAGGGTGAACAGACATCCCCCAGGGGGTGTTGGCTGGGCACTGCACTCCAGCCCAGCAGTGCCAAGCTCCCCTCTTCTCCCACCCGCCTTTCCAAATCCACTGATGAAATTTGGAGCAGTTTCCTGTCTAATTGCAGCTTCAGAGTGGGAATCCCCAGCCCTGCAGGGAGGATAAATCCTCTTTTATCCCTCTGGAAGAGGGTACAGCAGTAGCCTGGGGAAGGCAGCCCCACTCACAGATCCTACAAGGAAAAGGTCCAAACCTGCCTCACGTTCCTGCTTAAAACCTGGCTTGAGTTCAGCCCTGGCACCTCCCAGCCAGACCTGCAGGGCTGATTTTTTGGGAGAGAAGGGCCCAACTCCATGTCACCAGCAGTTGGCGCTGAGATTGGAATAAGCACATCCGTGGGCTGACAGTGGTGGCCCTGCTCCACCCAGCCAAGCAGCAGCCAGTCCCTCCCAGGGCAGCGTGTCCTTCCGAGTGCCTTCCATTTTGTTTTTATTTTGATGGTTTTTAGGCTTAAAATCCATACTCCTGGCTGTTCCTGCCCTTATATGCAAGTGCTCTATAATTGAAAACTCTCAGTTGTGTGCTTCTCCCATGCAAAGCGAAGGCTTCAAAGCAGCAGGTGGAAATTGAGCCGATATCTTGGCTGCTGAAGTGAAAATTTGAATGAAAATTTAATTTTTCCTTTGCGAAGCAGGGAATTGGGTTCCTGGGGCCCTGGCCAAAAGCCTGACATGACCTTGACTTGCAGGGGCACCAAGGGGAGCGAACCCCAGCCCTGTCCCAGGGATACGGGAGATGCGCTGAAGGAAATTTTTCTGGAAATTCTCTTGGCCAGATGGAGTTTCAGCTTCTGTGTAACGATAATGTGATTTCCTGATGGTTTTATGGGTTTAGCGGGTTCAGGAGAGGGAACTGAGCATCTCCTGGGTTTTGAGCATCACCAGTGAGGCTCAATCCTTTCTCACAAGGACACTCAGCCTTGGAGCCTGTTGATGGTGTTGACTGGTGCTCCCAGACTCCAGGTGTGCTTCCTCCAGGTGCTTTTCTGCAGCATCAAGCTGTCCTCGATCCTCTTTGGCACCCTGCTTTTCATCCCCACCCACCTGGTGGCCCAGGACCTTGTGCTTCCTGCCGTTGTCACCTGCAGAAGGCAGTGATGACACTGGTAGGAGGTAAAACATCACCATGAGCATCTCCTCCTGGGCTGGGGGCATCCAAAGGCTCCTGAGGTGTGCCAGGGGCTGGAACCACTGTGGAGGGTGCAGGGCAGGAGCTTCCCATCCCCGTGCCCACATTTGGGGACCAGAAGGGTGTCAGGGAGGGAGGGAGGCGAGGAGAGGGAATGTGGAGTCACTGCCTGAGCTGGAGCTGTGCCACTGCAGGCTCTGCGAGGGAGGAGTGCTCCTCCCGAGGGGCCGGGGACTTTTAGGGGGGCGTGTGGCCCCTTAGGAGCGTTCTCTCGCATCCCACGTGGATTTGATTTCCCAGCCCGCGGATTCCTTTGGGCTGAGGAAAGCCGGCTGAGCCGCCTGTGTGAAGGAGCCGCGGCCGCAGCGGGCGGGTCCCTCCCGGCTTTTATTTTGTGTTTGTTTTTAATTGCAAGACAAAAGGCCGCGTGCTAGAGGCAGCCTGCCTTTCCCTTTGTCCTACGTCTCCATGGGATGAGGAGAGGGATGCGAAGGGAACACGGCAATCCCGATTTTACCCATCCCTGGGGTCAGCATTCCCTGTTCCCATGAGACCCCCAGGCCCCATCGAGCAGCAGCTGCCCCTTTCCTGGGGGTGGAAGAGGAGCAGCTGCCGGGTGATGCCACAGGCAGGTGTGTCCATCGCTCCTACTCTCCTGAGCTTTAGTCCTTTCTTCTTTTTCTCTCTTTTAATCCCTGGAAACAAAGCCAGAGGGCAGCTGCGCCCGGCAGCGCATCCTGCTGCGGGCAGGGCCGGGGCTCTGCTCACGGGGATCTCGGCTTTGCAGGTGATTCCCGAAAAATCCCTTTGCCAAAGCGAACCCTCTGGCTGCCCGGGGGTCTCCGGGCAGGTCAGGGTCTTGGCAGGAGCAGGGATGTTTTGGGAGTCCAGGAGAGGAGCCCACCCTGCGGCACCGGGGGCTGCCTGGCAAAAGGGATGGCTATTTCTGGGCTGCAAAAGGAAAATAGTCCAACTGCTGAAATTGGCAGTGAACCCCAGGACAATAATAAACAACTTCCCGGCCAAGGTCCCTGGCTATTTTCTCTCTGTTTTGGCTTGGAGAGGAAGATTTATTTTGTTTGCTGCTTGGAATTTTTTCCCCTTGTCTTTTTTTCCCTCTTCCTTTGGAGGTATTTAAAGCCAACAACCCCCCCGAGGCCAGGCTGGAGTTGCTGCTCTCCTGGATGTCTCTGGGTCCATGGAGGTGTCAATGCCAGCAGCTCCCATGGTGGCACTCCAAGCAGAACCTTTTGGGATGTGTTCAAAGCCCAACCCTTACAGACCTGCAGGGCATTTGTAGCCTCCAGATGAGCCTTGATAGAAAAAAAATTAAATAATAAGAACCAAAGAAATGAGGAAAAAAAAATGCACCAACTTCCAGGAAGGGTTTTCCTCGCTGTAGGACTGACCAGTCAAGCAGGAAGGTGGATTCTCTGGGTGACCTTTTCCATCTTCATTCTCCTTGGGGAGGTGTGGGCTGCCAAAGCCTGGTTTGGGAGCTCCCACATTGCTGTGCTGTCCCTGGGTGCCCCTTTCACCACCCTGCAGAGAGCTCCCAGGTGCCACAACTCATTCCTGTGGGATACAGAGGACATTAAGCTGGATAAATCATGCATAAGTGATGGGGGTGTGCAGCATCTCTGTGCAGTGACAGCTTCATTGGTGCTGCAGCTTCCTAATCCCTGTGCCTGCAGCAGGCTGGAGCACTGCAGGTGGGATACCAGGAGCTGAGATCCATGTTTTGGGACAGTCCTTGCTTTGCACAAGTGATGGAGCAGCAAAATGAGGGGCCACCAGCACCCAAACCCTCTGGGAACAGGGGAAGCTCTTGGCACAGGGCTTTCCTTGCAGGTGGAGTGGAGGATGCAGCTGGAAGTTTGTTGTGGAGGGGGTTTGGTAGAGGCTGATCCCTTCACTTTATTAATGTAAACTCTCTTGGAATGACATTTTCCCCCCCCAGTTTTCCTGAGGCAGGACTCACTTTGGTCTCCAGCCAGGAGCAGGGTAAGTCCAGGTGTGTTTTCCCTGATACCAAGTCCTCAAAGTGCTGCCAAGGACATGAGGATTTGAGCAGAGTGAGATGCTTCAGCCAGCTCCAGTCCCACAAAGCCAACAGCTGTGGCAGAGGGGACCCCTAAGAGGGATCCTTTAGGATTCTGTATGGGATTTCTTCCTTTTCCCACAGATCCAAGCTGGTTGGTTGTTGTCAAGCAGTGTGTGGGCATTTCTAAGGTCTCTTCCCGAGGGAGAAGCAGTGTTTGGCCACCACTTCTGTTACTCTGTGACATCTGGGCTGATGCATCCTGGATTTACTGGGGGTCATTCTCCACTGGAGAGGAAGGGCAGGGCAGGATGAGGCTGCTGGGGTTGGCAGCACCCCCACAGGTGCAGCACCTCCCTGCAGAGAGCCCGTGGAATATGAGGTGGTATCCACAGCAGGATCCATTGGCATGACCCACATCTGGCTGGAATTTCTGGCATGCTGGGAGCCAGCTGGGAGATACAGAACGGGGCCAGGATGAAGCTGTGCAGAGCACATGGAATGAGGGGGCCAGGTCTCAGCAGAACCAGGGAAAGGGCCCCTGGGGCTGAAGTTTTCTGAGCTGGTTGAGCTCCATTTTCACCTCTATTCCAAGTGGATTTGGTGTGTTTATATGGGCAGCTCATCCCTCAGCACCCCAAAGGCGTAACTTCTATCCCTACAGCTGGAATTGGGAAATGCATGGGATCATGGAGGGATTTCCATTAGGGGTGAATGGAGGAAACAGGATGAGAGCTGGGGTTTGGCTCTGTCCTTGCTGCATTTTCCCAATGAAAACGAGGTGCTGCTCTACCCTGAACCCACCTCCCTGGATCCGTGCGACCTGGGGAGGCTCTGCAGCACCTCCTGGGAGAGCTGCAGCCCCGGGGAACTGACGCTGACACGAGCCAGATTTTGGAGCTGGGCGCAGGAGGCTGGCGAGGCCTCGCCTTGGCAGAGCAGCCAGGGGAACAGCTTGTGACAGCCTCTCTCCCTCTCTGAGCGCCTGCTGGGGTGCGTTCCCTAACCTTTCCTGCCTTCATTCCACTCCTGTGTTTCTCTCTCTCTCCTCTTTTTTTTTTCCCTTTCCTTTCCCCTAACTGTAAATGCGCCATAAAAATGGATCAAATTGCTTAAATCACTGTCATTAAATCAGTGTGAGTCCCCCCTCCGCCCCTGTGCTCGAAGCCTGGCAGAGAACATTTGTTCCAAAGGCTGAACAGCCGTCTTATTGCTCTGAAAGCATATTTGCTGCTTGATGGAAGGAGGAGAGGAGGAGAAAAACAGCCTGCAAGGGAAGGAGGGGGGGTGAAAGCACCGGGGGCTGGTTCTCCTTGGACACAGAGGGGGGAGCAGGGGCTGTATCCTGCAGGCTGGGTCCATGGGAGATGATGGGGTAACAGGGATGAGGGGACTGGGGATGCTCCAGGGGTTGGCTTTGATGGTGAAGTTGGGGTTTCGTGGTACAGGGGGTGCTGGAGAGGGGTGGTGAGGATCCCAGTGCCAGCACAGACCATACAGCCCAATCTGCAATCCTCCAGAATGCTCTCCATTGAAGCCCAGCAGTGATGCTGTGGAACAGCTCAGCCTGGTGCAGCACAGGAGAGCAATGAATTCCCAGTAAACACGGCAGGTTGAGCTGGTGAACCTTCCCGAGGCCCTGGGTTGATTAAGCCCTGTCAGTGCCAGCTTAAAGAGTGGCTTTAGACCTGCTGGTGTTTGCACATCCGAATAAAAAGCTTTTGCAAACCCTCACCATGGGCCCCGGTGGCTCAGGGGAGCTGGGGAAAAGTGATTGCTCTGGAAATCAGGAGTATTTTGGGAGCCTGGGTTTTGGCATGGCAGAACAAGGCAGCAATGGAGGCACAGACAAGGCACCGGGCCACACGGGGGAATACAGGAATGCTTCTACCCAGGTGGTCTGGAAAATCCCGAGAGAGAGCAACGGGAGTGCTGAGGAGAGCCGGGAACTGGAGGCGGATCAAAGGCTGGGGAAGGGGCTGCCACAGGTGGCAGGTGCTGGCAGGGAGAGCACATCCCAAAGGCACCGCTCTGCCGAGCCCTCCTGGTTTTCCAGAGCTCCCGGCTCTTGCAAAGCTGTTGCACTCACCAGGCTTTCTGGTGCTTTGTCCCCAGGAAGGTTTCTCAGAGGATGCTGATTCCCTCCTCATCCATCATCCTCCACCCCGCTGAGCCGGGACACCGCCTCCTGCCCTGGAGCTGCCTCCTGGGCTCTGCCTGAGCGCAGAGGACAGGACTGAAGTTGTCTCCAGAACCAAAATGTGACCCCGGGGTGCTGTGCTGCCCATGGACCACGGCAGGGCTGGCTATAGCCTCCTGCTGCACTGATCCCAGCTCCAAAGCCCTGAGGAAAGCAGGGAGATGAGATGTGCTGGCACAGATCCCTGTGTATGGGGCAGAGCTGTGGGGCACAGCCCTGCTCTTGCCTCTGCCCTGGGTGCAGGAGCTAAAAGTCAAAATGCAGAACAGCTCCGAGGGCTGGAGAGGCGCCTGAATTTCCACAGCTCCAGATTAAAAATGCGCCAGCTTGGAAAGGCTGCCTGGAGGCTGGGAAAAGGCTCAGCCTTCCTGAAGCTCAGCACGCTCTGGATACCTCCAGGTGCTGCTTTGGGGAGCCAAGGTGGCCCTGCCCAGCTCTTTGGATGCTCTGTTCCAGGCGAGCAGGGACTCCCATGCCCTTGAAGACCCTGTAGATGGTGAGCAGGGACCCCCTACCACAAGATGGGATCTGACTGGAGCATTTCCAGGTCCCTCTTGGGAATGGGAGCACGGAGAGGGTAAACGCTGCCGTTCCCTCCTCGTGAGCTTTGCAGATTAATTATTCCCAGGGTAAGGAGCTGCTTAATGGCTCTCCCCCTCCACCCCCCCTTCCCATGGGAAACTGCAGGGACAGCTTCTCCTTGTCCCTCGGGGGCGATGCATGTCAGGCTTAATCCCTGAGCATCCTGCTGCTTGCTGGGGACACTCAGAGCTGATCCTTGGCCCTGAATCAGGAATAACTCCCTCCAAGGCAGCTGCAGTGAGTTAGCATCTCCCAACGCTGTGACACAGGAATGCTCCACGGAGGAAAGCAGGATTGATAGAAATAATCAGGTTTTGTTTAACCATATTGAACTTTAGGGTGAGGGGCAACTCCCCCGTTCCCAGCTTTTGGTTTTACTTTGGTTTCTGAGTGCCTGAGGACAGCAAATCTGTCTTGACAGAAGTGCTAATGGAGAAAAAAAATGGGTATTAATTCAGGGGAAGTGTTTTCAGACAGGGATTCATCTCTGTAAGCACCACTAGAGTACATGAGCTGCTCAGCTCAAAGTGGGAGCAACCATTTTTTCAGCTGCATCCCAGTCCACAAGGATGCTGAGGGACAAAGCTCATTTTGGGCTCATTTGGACCAGATACAGACCTGGGGATTTCCCAGCTGCTGGTGGCAGAGCATCCAAAAATCCACTTTACCTCCAGGTTCCACGTGCCATGAGGCAGTACAGAAGAGAGGGGGTGACTTCCCTCCTTTCCACCCCAAAAACCCTCTGAGAAGCAGAGATGCGTCATCATCTCAGGCATGGTCCAACCCTTGGCTCAATTTCCCTAAGCCAGGCATCCCAGGAACAGGAATTTCTGTCCAGGGATGGTGAGTGGAGGAGGGAGCAGATCCCTCCTGGCAAAGGCAGTGGCTCTACAGAGCCCTCACAGCTCCCTTCACTGCAGGTGTGTTTATTGCTTCCCACAGGGAAGGGCCACAGCTGGGATCTGTTTGCTCAGGACCTTGTTAGGGGCTTGTGATCTCAGCCACTCTTGCTGCCTGGAATCCTGCAGTAGGGATAAATCCTGGCAAACCTGTCCTGGCGCAGGGCTGCAGTGCTGGCACAGCCTGTGAGCTGCTTCACTAGGAGATCCACCTTGTTTTGGGGGCTGGTCACCTTCTGAGGTTAGGAAGCCATCAAGGACCTCTCTGCATTGGCCAAACTCTCCATGAACTTCACCCAGCTGTGCCTGGCAGTGACTGGAATTGCCAACAATGGTCTGAAAAATTGAGCCATGATGTTCCTTAACATAAGGAACCCTCTTTCCCACCTCCTCAGTGGCTGGACTGTCCTTCTCCTTGAGCACTTGCTTTCTGTTGGGGGTTAGGACTTTTTCTTCTCTCACGGAATTTTGTCCTATCTTTTGCTAAGAGAAAATAATGACCAGTATTTAAGAGACAAAAGAAATGGCCAAGGTGGGGAAGGGTGCAGCTGGCTACTCTCTTACCTGGGGTGTTTTCTCTTTGGAAGGGCAAAGATACACCGAGATTTTGACTCTTTTCGCTGTCAGCATCTGAGGGGAGTCAGGCTGTTGCTGCTGTGGGGAGAATTTGCCTCCACTGCAGGGTTCTGTCTCCTGCTGCCTTCTCCTACTGTGAGTGAAGCTCTGCTTGTGGGAGCGGCCAGTGCACTGGAACTTTGTTAACTCCCGACCTCACTAGAAAGGATTCTCACCATCCACTCGGGTGCCTGAGGGGAGAACCCGGGACCCTGAGCTCTTTTCCCCCTCCAGGGGAGCCTCTCCCGGCCATGTTTAGGAGCCTGGCTGCTGTTACCCAGCCCCGCTCCGGGGTTTTATGCTACACAATCTGCCGGGACACCCTGCAGCTCCTGCTAGAGCTGTGGGGTTTCTGATACATCTCATTTACTCCTGAGGGATCTGTTCATCCCCACTGTGCTGCCGCCGCTCCGAGGTTCCCGCTGCATGCCCTTCTCCCTGTCCATCCCGCCCGCCATCACTGCGTGAGGGAGAACCGCGGCTGGGCCCCGCGCCACAGCGCCCCCTGCTGGCTCGGAGGACTCACCGTACCCGCCCTGCCTGGCCGGGAGCCAGCAGCGCCCCCTACCGGCTTGGAGGACTCGCTGTGCCCGGCCGGGAGCCAGCAGCGCCCCTGGTGGCTGCGAGTGGAACTGCACCCGAGGGAAGGCTGCGCTTGGGTTTTTGCTTTTTTCTGTTGTTTGTTTGCCTTGTTATCCACACGAATAAAGAACTGTTCCCCTTACCTTTGCCTGAAAGCCTCTTAATTTCAAAGTTATAATAACTGGGAGAAGAAGGGGGTCGTGTTTTTTTTCCATTCCCGCCTTCCTTGGCAGACACCTGTCTTTCAAACTACGATGCTTTCCCAAGAGTGGTGTCTACCCATCAGGTGGACCCTGAGGCCAAGAATCCAGCAGAACATACCTGGACAAGGCTGGCAGGAGTTGTGCTCGCTCCTCCAGCCTCTCCATGGTTCCTGCCCTTCCCAGTGCTGGCGGTGCTGGTGGGCTCTAGGTTGATGACTGGCAGGACCTTGAGTTTCTCCGTTCCAGCGAACTTCTGCTCCCCACTCCTCTGCCAAAACCAAAACATTTCCAAGCTGCTCTGGTGCTCCTAAGCCAGGTGGGGTCATGTCCGTTTACCCAGATGGGCTGGGGACCAGTGAGAGAAGGGAACTGGGACCAGTAAGGAAAAGGTGGGAAGAGATGACATGAAAGTGAAGAGTGAGGGAAAGCCGTGGGGGCTGAGGATGCCCCCACATCAGACATCTGGGGAGGCTTTTTCTCCAGAGACAAGGGATGTTCTGTAGGATGCTGGGTGGATTGGGATGCATGGCTTGAATCCACAGACTCTTGGGAATAACACCACAGCCAGAGCCAGCAGGTCCCCACCAGAGCTACCTGGGAAGTGGGAGGGTGGTGGGAATGGAAGGGATGTCGCTGCTGGGAGGAACACCGGGGACAGAAAGGAGGATGCAGTCTGGCTGTAGCTGCCTGGGAACCTCTTGAGCTCTGGAACTTTTTCCTGCCAAGGCCCCACAAATCCCACGGTGGGATCTTGGCTCTGATTGCACAGAATAACGTATGGATCCAATAGAGCACAACCCCTGCTTGTCAGAGCAGCCGCTGAGCTCCAGCAGATGCAAAATTTCGAGGAAATTGTGGTTTCTCCATGTGTCTCTAAACACCAGATCCAAACAGAGTCCTTCTCCTCCACCTCCTGCTCTCACTGGGAGGTAGCAGAACAGCAGGATGCTTCTCTCCCTGCTTTCCTTCCCTGGAAGGGATGCAGGAGGGGCTGTGATTCCCTGAACATGGCTTTCCTTGGAGAGCTGTGCTGGTGGAAGAATAAACCCTTGTTTATTTGGAGAGCAAAGCTGTTGGTGGCAGCCAGCTCCAGCATCCCCCGCAGGTAACTGTGCCCAGGCATCATTGCTGGGCTCGTTTTCAATTAAAAACTGATTTGCTATAGCCCTTTGCTGACCTTCAGCCTGGCAGGCTGCTGCTCTGCAGGGGAATCAGCCCTGCTCCCCACCTCCCTCCCTCCCTCCCTCCCTCCCTGCTCTTGTTTCCTTCCCCCCATGCCCGAGATAACTCCCTGTCTTGCTCTGTCATCATGTCTTATCTTAACCCTACAGACTTTTCCCTTCCCCAGTGAGCTGGATGATTTCTTAATGCTTATTGACAGGGGTTTGTGAGCATGATATAGGACCTGGGAGTAGGACACAGAGGAGCCTGGGGGAGGTCCGTGCTCCTGGTGGCAGGAGGGGCCATGCACAGACAACACCCTCGGCTCGCCTGACAGACCCACGGCTGTGCCCACAGCCGGCGCCTGCAGCTGATGCTGCTGCATTACCAGGATCCCAAGGGATTCTCCTTCCCCAGAGTCCTGAGATAACTCCCATTCCCATAGCCTGATGCTGCTGCATAACCAGGATCCCAAGCGATTCTCCTTCCCCAGAGCCCCGAGACATTTCCCATCCCCAATTTGTGCCAGCACTGCTGCTGCATAACCAGGATCCCACGAGATTCCCCCCTCCTGGCACTCTTGAGGCATCTTCCCTTCCCTCTGCTCACAGAGCATCCCTCCTCCCCGTGTGCCTTGGAGTTTTCAGGGCTGTGGTGTGGGCAGGAATTGCCGGGCAGGCTCTGGCTCAGCAGCTCTGGTGCCAAGCCTGGGCACCCGCAGGCAGGGCAGCTTGGGCCGGGCCCTCTGCCAGTGCTGGGACTGCAACGACAGCTTTGGATTTAGCAATCTGCAGACTTTGCCTTCCGGATGCCAGCCTCCCAGTACCTCCTATGGATTTGCTTATGGGAGGGAAAATTATGGAGCTTTGGAGTGAGGGAGGGAGGAGGAGTTACCTGTTGGGATGGGCACTTTCTGCCTGGGGATGGAGATGGGAGGCAGCGTGACTCCAGGGTAGGAGATTGGATCTCTACCCTGGAGATTTGATTTATTTCCCGTAGATTTGATTTATTTCCTGCATAGAAGGCATTGCCCAGCTCGGTTGAGTGTCTCTGCAGGCTCAGCTGGCAGCAGCGTCTGTAAGGAAAATCCTTAAGTGAGAGATAACAGGGACCTGGGACCAGAAATGCTCGTTGCCAGCCAGGGGGATGGAACAGCCACACACGGGTTTGCCGAGGCGGTGACAGCCGGGCTGAGCACCGGCACACTCAGCACATATGTGACAGCAGGGGACAGCGGTGTTCCCGCCAGCCCGGGTGGAGCCCCCGGGGTGGGAGCCGGCCTGTCCCCGCTCTCCCTGTCCCTGGACCAGCAGAGGGCAACAGTGACCTTTGCAACCGCCTTGTCCCCAAAAAATCACCCTCCCTGCACCTGGGAGGCTCGGTTGGTGCATCCCGGCTGCGGGGGACACGGGGGGGCCGGGGTGGTGCCATGGTCCTTTCCTGGGAGCACGGTCTGTTCTCAGCATCTGCTGTGCCAAGTGGTGGCACCTGGAGTGGTGACCCCATGGATGGAGTGACAGTTCCCACCTTGGAGCCCATCCTCGGGAAGGAATAGTCACTTCAAAAGTGGGAATGATCGTCTCAGTGGTGGCTCCGAGGTGGGAATCATCATCCCATTAATGAGCTCCAATGTGGGTTATAAAGCAGGGAGAGCTGCTCTGGGCCCGAATTTTGAGCCTGAGCAAGGCCTGGAACTGCCTCCAAGGGTGATGGGGTTACCAGCAGCAGAGCTGCTGTGTTTCCAAGCCTGTGAATCCTCCCCGTGGACAAAATTGCAGGTGACAACCACTCTAGCACTGATGAAAAGTGGTTGAATGCTGCCTTGAACTCCAAGTAGCGACCCCGATGCTTTGAGAGGGAATGACTTATGGGAAATGTGCTGTGGGGTGTGGATCTGGAGGAACAGCCCTTGAAGAGGTGCTGGAGAAGGGCTGGAATGCGGGAGATGGGCACAGCCAGAGCCGGCTCAGCTGTAGTTTGGAGGCTGCAGCAGGATGAGCGCTGGGGGACCCGAAACCCAGACAAGATGTGAACCATCACCCCCAATCCTCAGCGGCCAGCCCCTCTGCAATTAGCCTCCTGAACCAGCCAGCGGGCTGAAGCCGCAATTTTCCTCCTGGAATAGCTCTCTCCCTCGCCCTGCGCGAAGGTCACACCCGGAGCGGTCGTTAGCGCCGCATCGACCTCCCATTAACGCCCCGAGCTGCCGGGAGGGGCGGCCGGGCATCCTGAGCCCAGCCAGCCCGGCCAGCCGGAGGGACGGGCGGGGGGCTCTTCGATCTTCCCGCAGACGTGCGAGTCGATCCATTTGCTGAAATGAATGGGAAATGCTTGAAAGGCTAAACCTCAAATGAGGTATTGACTATCTGCCGAGCCGGGCAGCGCTACCTGCTGCAAGCTGAGCCCTGCTCGCATCGTCCTGTGTGTGCCTGGAGCCGCTGGACCCCCCGGCTGTGCCAGAGGGCTGCTGGCATTCCAGCTCAGGGATGCTGGAGCAGGCATCACCTTGGGATCAGCTTTTCCAGTGCCCACTCGCCAGGGAGCCGGAGCCTTCGGTGGGGCTGAGCTCCAAGGCGAGACAGTTGGGCTGAAATCCTGTCGTCACGCTTGGGTTAATATTAAACCATTAAATGTGCTCAGCTCTTAATAGAGGGGCTGGTTGGAGCCTTAACCCTGTGTTTGCTGGCAGCTGCTGAGTGTCCACCTCTCCTCTGCCAGACATGGCAGTCCTGGCCCTGTTTTGCGCGTTCTCCCCACCCCAGAGGTGTTTGCTGCGCAGGTTATTTTATTTTATTTTATTTTATTTTATTTTATTTTATTTTATTTTATTTTATTTTATTTTATTTTATTTTATTTTATTTATTTCATTTCATTTTATTTCATTTCATTTCATTTCATTTCATTTCATTTCATTTCATTTCATTTCATTCTGCCCCCCCCCCAGATATTCTTCTGCCTCCGTCGTCCCCAGTCCCAAATCCAAGGCCACCCCGCTAAATATGTTTTTAAAACTCTATTCATTTAAAATCCCGTGGTACTCTGCAAAAATGATGTTTGAACAAACTCGAAATCATACTTTAAAGAAAACACAGCTGTTTAATTACAGCCTGCATGCAAAGCAGCCTCTATTATGCGAGTGGAGGAGCTGGGTGCTGACTGTGTGTTTGGCCTCTGATCCCCTTTAATCTCTGCAGTCAAAGGATTTTGGTTTGATTTCCTTTTATTTCCCCACCCGCCTTGGAATCTGCAACCAATTTGTTGTTGTTGTTCGGGAAATAAACCCCAGGGAAAAGGTCTGGATCCGGCACAGCCGGGCTCGCACCGGCTCTTGCCGTGCCGCCTCCTGGTTACCCCAGCGCCAAGAAAAAAATCTGTTTTCCCTTTGCCCATCCTGCTCTGCTTTTTTTGGCCCGTCTCTCTCCCGCCCCGAAGGAGCCGATGACTTTCGCATCTGCTGCTGCATCTGTTTTCCCCATCGGGTCCGAGCGTGCCGATAACTTCAGCTGGGAATGGGAACCCACTGCTGAGCCAGGGCTGGGGGGGAAAACTTTCCTCCAGGAGTCCCTCGCTCCGGGAGGAATTGAGTGTGAAAAACATGGGGGTATGGGAGTGGTTGGGTGCTCCACTGGGGCTTGGAGTCCTTCAGAGTTGATAAATCCAGCCTCGAATTTTAGGCGGTGAGGAGAAGATAGGGATGCCAGTTGAACAGCCTCCTTCCACATCATATTTTTGAGAGGGGGAGCCTGGGTTGTTGTTTTTGTTTTTTTTGGTTTTTTTTGGATGGTGAGGGTATCAGGCTGCTTGGCTGGTGAGGACACACAGATGTTGCTGCAGGCTGCAGCCCCGGGTTCATCCTGGTACAAATCCAGCGTTTCCAGGCTCTGCCTGAGGGGGATCCAACAGCAGCAGAGCAACAAGGCAAATAACCCCTGGCCCTGGATTAAAGCACAGAGCTCCAGGCAAGCCCTGCTTTGCATCGCTGAGGGGTGGCCGGGGGCTGTCCCCGAGCTGCAGTGGCAGGGACTGGTGTCCCAGGGGATTGCTGTCTGCGGACCAGGACCACCAGGGCAGCAGGATGAGCTCCCACGGCTCCAGCAGTCAGTTGTTCATCCAAACAAGATGTGGGCAAGGTGGGAGGGTGAGTGTCCTCATGGTGTCTGAGCTCACCAGCTGTTGGGGACAGTGAGTTATGTCTCCTCGGGCTGCTTTTTTTCCCTGAGGTGACCCCGGGATAACTTTGGCCAGGCTTCACACAATCCCAACCTTTCCCTGTTCCTCTCCTTGCCCTTCTGAGCTTTATCCCGTGCCTCCAGCCAGCTCAGCCCCTGCCTGGACCCTGCACCCTCCAAGGGCTCCAAGCTGTGCTCAGCTCCAGTCTCCAGCTTTGATTCCCCCTTGGAGGTTGCACCAGCCTTTCATTCCTCTCTCCTCCGCCGTGCCCGGTGCCTGTGCCATGAGCCTTTCCAGGCGAACATTAAAGCCTTTGTCTGGTTGGGAGTGCGGAGCAGACCATTTAGGAGGAATTAGTGGTTACATTGAAAGGGGAAAATAAGGGCTCCTGGGTTAAATGCACTTTAAATGTCTTAATAATTGCAATTGGCCAACTCGTTCCTCCCCGGAGCCAAAAGCCTGTAATATGGGAAGCTTTTCTCTAATCAAGAGCAGCACTGATACCTTATGTAGGAAGCCACATAGGATGGAGGGAATTATTTCTCAGCGCTGCCTGTCTGTCATCCCCCAGCTCCCGGCCGGCCCCTCCGAACCCATCGGTCACCGGCACAGCCGGGATGGCTTTGGGATGTTCGGGCTGCTAGCCACCCCCGTCCCAGGCGCTGTGTCCGTGGGATTGTTCCGAGCCAGGGTGGACTTGCTTGTCCCAGGGCCACCCCGCCGGGTTCTCCCGGTGCCATTCCCCCAGGCTGCCCCAGTGCCACCCCCCAGATTGTCCCAGTGCCACCCCCCAGATTGTCACATTGCCACCCCCGTGTTGTCTCAGTGCCACCCCCCCAGGCTGTCCCAGTGCCACCCCCAGGGTTGTCCAAGTGCCACCCCCAGGTTCTCCCAGTGCCACCCCCTGGGTTGTCCCTGTGCCACCCCCGGGTTGTTCCAGTGTCAGTCCCCGCTTTCTCCCAGTGCCACCCCCCAGGTTATCCCAGTGCCACCCCCCATGTTGTCCCCGTGCCACCCCCCCGGGTTGTCCCCCTGCCTGGGAAGCCCTGCAGAGCCCCGGCAGCCGCCGTGCTGCTGGCGGGCAGGCTGTCAGTGCCATCCAGGTGGCTGGCTGAGCCCCCGTGCAGACACAGCCCGGCTCCCTGGCTCCAGCCGCCGCACAACCACGTCATCCATCAGCGATGACAAGCTCCTTTTGCAAGGAGCCTTTGTTGGCACCCGGTGCCGAGCCAAGCAAGGGGGGAAAATCGGGCTCGCTGGCTTGCGGCAGACCTCCAAGGCGGGAGCATCGGCCCCGGCAAGGAGCAGCCCCCTCCCTGCCAGCAGCCGGGGGAGGGAGGTTAAAAGGTGCAGCTTGGAGGAGGTTAAAAGCAAAGCAGCTTTTAATTTATAACGTGGCCGAAAGAGAAATGGTAGCCAAAAAAGATAAAGATGCTGGAATAGCTGGAATTCTCCAGCCGCCGCGACTCCGAAGGGTAAAGCCGCTGGAATGTGTGTGTGTGGCGGGTGGGGGTTCTGCTCTGTCCCCCTCGGGGTGTCCCCCACATCCCCCCTGTGAGAACAGGGGAGCAGCAGAGGCAGGAGGGGTGGAGGCGGTGATGCCCCAGGGTGCCCTGGTCCCCACGCAGCACTGTCAGGATTGGGACTGTGGGGTGCAAGTCTGCCCCTGCTCCCAACCCTCCCTGGCTGCTTTTGGAACCGAATTGGAGCTGCTTCCACCCTGCCTGGGTGAGGGCAGGCTCGGAGGTGCTCCCAGGGCAGGGCTGGAGGCCAAAGCACCTCCATTTTTGGGCTCAGGGCTTGGCTCAGACTTTCTGAGAAGCACAGCTAGAATTGAATGGCTGCCCCAAGAGGAGGCTGCTCCTGCCCTGGAAAGCAAAGTGAGCAGGGGCTGTCCCCCAGCTGGCACCCCTGGGTGCACCCCCACTGGCAACGTGGGTGGCAAAGAAGGGGTGCAGGGTGGAGGGGAGGTCTGCTCTTCCAGATGGACCATAAGGCCGGGTCTGCCCTTTTGCAAGGTTTTTTGCAGCTCGGGTTTCTCAGATCTGGGTAACCTTCAAGCAAGGCTGGCCTTTAGCACCTGGCTGCATCGCTCAGGGCTCGGGCC
>VWZS01004465.1:407019-425253 GCA_013397075.1 Rhabdornis inornatus
GCTGTGTCCGTGGGATTGTTCCGAGCCAGGGTGGACTTGCTTGTCCCAGGGCCACCCCGCCGGGTTCTCCCGGTGCCATTCCCCCAGGCTGCCCCAGTGCCACCCCCCAGATTGTCCCAGTGCCACCCCCCAGATTGTCACATTGCCACCCCCGTGTTGTCTCAGTGCCACCCCCCCAGGCTGTCCCAGTGCCACCCCCAGGGTTGTCCAAGTGCCACCCCCAGGTTCTCCCAGTGCCACCCCCTGGGTTGTCCCTGTGCCACCCCCCTGGTTGTCCCAGTGCCACCCCCGGATTGTCACAGTGTCAGCCCCTGCTTTCTCTCAGTGCCACCCCCCAGGTTATCCCCGTGCCACCCCCCACGTTCTCCCAGTGCCACCCCCCAGGCTGTCCCAGTGCTACCCCCTGGGTTGTCCCAGTGCCACCCCCGGGTTGTTCCAGTGTCAGTCCCCGCTTTCTCCCAGTGCCACCCCCCAGGTTATCCCAGTGCCACCCCCCATGTTGTCCCCGTGCCACCCCCCCGGGTTGTCCCCCTGCCTGGGAAGCCCTGCAGAGCCCCGGCAGCCGCCGTGCTGCTGGCGGGCAGGCTGTCAGTGCCATCCAGGTGGCTGGCTGAGCCCCCGTGCAGACACAGCCCGGCTCCCTGGCTCCAGCCGCCGCACAACCACGTCATCCATCAGCGATGACAAGCTCCTTTTGCAAGGAGCCTTTGTTGGCACCCGGTGCCGAGCCAAGCAAGGGGGGAAAATCGGGCTCGCTGGCTTGCGGCAGACCTCCAAGGCGGGAGCATCGGCCCCGGCAAGGAGCAGCCCCCTCCCTGCCAGCAGCCGGGGGAGGGAGGTTAAAAGGTGCAGCTTGGAGGAGGTTAAAAGCAAAGCAGCTTTTAATTTATAACGTGGCCGAAAGAGAAATGGTAGCCAAAAAAGATAAAGATGCTGGAATAGCTGGAATTCTCCAGCCGCCGCGACTCCGAAGGGTAAAGCCGCTGGAATGTGTGTGTGTGGCGGGTGGGGGTTCTGCTCTGTCCCCCTCGGGGTGTCCCCCACATCCCCCCTGTGAGAACAGGGGAGNAGCACCTGGCTGCATCGCTCAGGGCTCGGGCCACCAGCCCGTGACGGGGACCAGCCCGCTCCCCATCTGCTCCCTTCCCTCTCTCCTATCCACTCACAATAGCCCATTCACAAATCCATCTCCGCTCTTGGAAGAGAGGAGGAGGAGGGAAAGAGCCATCAAACCCTCTCTAGTTGGGGAAACACCCCCAAAAATGAGTCTGAGTGCTCCATCCCCTCGCTGTCACATTGCAGGGATGGGGCAAAACTCATCCCAGCTCCAGGGGCAAGTGCTTCTGTCAGGGAGGTTTGAAATGGATCTGGTGATGCCTGTGCCACCTTCCCGTGCTATGCCATCTGCTCCATGCTGGGAAAGCCGGCTGGAGCTTTTGCTTTTGGGGACCAGGAGAGGACAGATGCCCCCAGCACACCGGTGTGCCAGAGCTGCCCTGCCCTGAGGATGCTCGGTGGGATCTGTGCGTGTCCTGCCTCCCTGCTGGAGAATCTGTGAGTCTCCCTGGACCTGGCCGGGGGGAGAAGGGGCTGCTGGAGCGCTGCAAAGTGCAGGGCCTGGCTGTGGATTGGCAGAACAAGGTGTCCCTGTGTGGCTCTGGCCGCAGACAGCGCTCACAGTGTGTCTGTGAGCGGCTCCAGCGGGAGCTGGGATGGATCCACACCCAGCGCCGTGGTCTGGAGCTGGGGCAGGGCTGAGCCTCCTACCCCAACCTCGCCAGCTCTGCCTGCACGGATGGATGCCCTGACCCAGTTATTGGCTCTTTGCTATTGCAAACTCCAGCCAGGCATGAAAACCAGGGCTGGGGCTGCCTAGATGGAGATGGGGGAATGTTTGGGGTTTGTTTTCCACACAGGACTAAAGGCAGAGCCTTTCCAGCCCTTCCCCAAGCAGTGCAAAACCACCCAGGGCATCACCCAGGCTGAGTTGCTGACACTTATTTCAACTCCCTGGTTTCTCCTTTCCATGGTTCATTTTCCTTCCCTTCATCTGGGAGATGGGACAAGAGGCTTCCTTGATTTTTTCCATGGTGTTTTTAACAGCAAATCTTGTGCCTGTGGTCGCTTAATGGGAACACTGTTAAAGCAATGGAGTTTATTTGTTGCTGCACCCCCAGGCTGCCAGGCATCTCTTCCCAATGGGATTGGAAGCAAAATCCGGGATAAGCAGCCAAATTATCTATGTTTTGTTTGTGTGGCAGGGGATAGCAGCTCTTGGGATGGCACAATCCTGCTGTTGGGATAGAAAAGCCCGGGATGCTTCCCCTCTAGGGTGAAAAATCCCATTTTCGAGTGTCTACAGGAAAATCTGAGGAGGCAGGTATGTCTTTCCCCTCCTTCTCTTCCACACTTGCACAGACACAACTTCCAGCATCCCTATGGCCAGAGAGGAGCCTCATCCCATCTCCCATCCAGATCCCAGCTGAGGTCTGCCTGGCTGCTTTTATCCCAGGCTTTAATACAAATAATATCATTACCAGGAGCTAATGGAGCAAGAGTCACCCAACTTCTCTGCTCCTTGCTGCACCTTCCTTATTTGCTTCGAGTGATTTAGGGGGAAAAAGAAGTAGAACCAAGACTGAGCCCTCCCCCATTCCCACTGCTGCATAATTAGTGCTACAGCAAACCCGTTAATGCCATCCCTGGAACAGGAGCTGCTCCAGCCGCTGGCCTGGGAAACAAAAGGGAATTTTTTTCCTCCATGGCTTTATTGTTATGGGAGTACCCAGTGCCCCGGCTCAAAGTCATCTCAGGCAGATGTTGTCAGCCTGAAAATCCCACCTCCTGAAATCCCATTCCTCTTGCTCCCACTATTCCCTAGTGCTCCTTCCTCTCACCAGCACGGAGGGTTAGCCCTGGTGAGTGGGATGAGGATGGAGCTCCTTCCTCCTGCACCATCCTGAATCAGAGCAGACACCAGAGGGAATCTCTGTGGATGAGCCAGGGAAGTGGTGATGGGAAGGGTTGTTTTCCCTGCTAGAAGCTGCTTTTGCTGCTGAAAAAGCTGCTTTATTTTACCCAAGGTAAGTCCCACCCGAGATCTTCCCTCCAGCAAAAGCTCCAGCTGCTCCAAACTCAGCAGGTCCACCCAGGAGGGTGCCCGTGGCCCAGCACGGGGAGTTATTTCATCATAAAATTAAAGCAGCTCCTCTCTCTGCTCTGCTTTCACCCCGAGACTCAGCAGACACCGCTGAGCTTTTCCCAGCTTGTTAAACTCAAGCCTAAGCTTTGAAATGGCAGCGCTGTCCCCGCGCTGGGACACCGGGTAAAAATAACGCCGGGGGGATGAAAGAGGATTTGCCATTTTTAGTTGAACTGCTGGAAGTTCTGCTTTTTGGCAAGTCATCAGGGCACTGCAAGGGGGGCTGCTGCTGTGGTTCCCACCCCGTGTGGGCTCTTGGCTTTGGTGTGCTGGAGATTTCACGAGTATGGAGCTGTTTTAGCTAAAGAGAGTGGCTTTGCCAGATGGGAAATGTGTTGTTTTGCAGCCTGCGTTAAATAATTTTTAACCTAGAAGCCATTAACAAATAAAAACTCTGTGGTATAGAGTGAGGCGATGCTCCTTGTGCTGCTTTTCCATCACAGTGAGCCCAAGAGCTGCAAAAACCAGCTTGGAGGCTCCTCTCTCCTTATCAAATTGAGCAAAACCTCTGGTTTTCCAGTGGCTGGCTGTCAGGATGGCAGCAGGGAAAATCTGCCTTCAGATCTGACTGGATTAGGACTCCACAGGCTGAGATTTCCTCTTGTGCCCATGGTTTTTATCACCATCAGTGTCCCCACAGATGGTCTCGCTGTCCATATAACGGCCTAGGAGATATTTATTTGTTGGGAAAGGAATTAATCCATGGCTTTAATCCTGCTGAGCTTCCAGCTTTGCTGCTGCGGTGCCGTGGGGAATTCCTCAGGTTAGCACTGAGCTCTGTTCTGGGGAAAAAAAGGAAGTAATTTTCTTTCTACGGGCTGGTTCTCCCTGCTTAATGCTTCCTCTGCAGCTCTCCCAGTCCCTCTCCATCCCATTGCCCAAGGCCTTATCCTTCTGCTCCTGCATTTCTGCACTTTGCTTCCCTGCAGGGAGGCAGCACTGGGCAGCTCCAGCCCCTCCTCCTCCTCCTCCTCTCCCTCCTCCTCCTCCATCGCCTTCTCTTCCTCTCTGCTGGTGCCTCCCCAGGCTGGGGTGCAGCAAGAAGAGTGGTTTGCATTGATCTGTCTGCTGCCACGCTAGGATCTCCTTCCTGAGGGATTTGGGCTCACTTTGAGCCTGGCAGCATTCAGGAATCACTCTCTCCATCTTCTATGCTGCCGAGGCTCAGCTCCTGCTGGCTCGCCCCAGGCCCTTCCCCAAAACCCCTGAATGTGCTCAGCACCGGCCCCACAAACCCGTCTGCTATTCTCCAGCTGGATCAAGCCTTTATTCCCTCCCTCTGGAGCTGGTTCCAGCCTTCCCAACCTCGCTGACCTCTGCAGAGGCTGCGGCAGCCTCTGGCAGCGCTCTGCACCCTCCACCTCCCAGCCCGTGTGCCCTGCCACGCACCAGCCGTGGCATCTCCCTCTGAGCACGAATCCTGCTCAGCCCCTGGCAAATTCCCGTGCCAGGAGCCGTTAGTGGGAATGTCTTGGCTTGGCCAAGCTCCCTAATTCGAAGGTTTGCCTCCAACACGCCCGTGCTGGCGCCCAGTGCTGCGTCTGTGCTGCCGCGTGCGTGGTGGGGAGCAGGTTCAGATGGTTTCCCTTTATGGACTTGGGGGGTAAAAAAGGTTTTCCTGGGGATTTTTCAGCCATAAAGCTGCTGTTTCTTTCCTATGGATGGAGCCTGGACGTCCTGCTCTGGTGCAGAAGCAAGGAGTGATCAGGGAGATTTGGGGCAGAGAATCCCCTTTTTGCCAGATCCCAGCTGGAGACAGCAGCCTGAGGTCCCTGGATTGGGGAGGGGGAGCTTGGATCACATTTATCCTGGAAATTCTAGAATGTGGAGAGTTTTCCTATGCATCCCAGCTTCTCTCCATTGTGTTGCTGCCTTCCCCTCCCTCTCTGAGAATCCTTGCCCTAGGGCACTGCTGAGGGTTCCTCAAGCTGAACCCCTTTGTCCTGGTTGGGGTGAGGGGGCCTGGGCTGGTATTTATAGGAACTATCTCAGTGTGGGCTCAAAAAACCCCACGGAGTGCTGGGCTGGATCCCTGCTCCCCGGGACTTTCCCTCTCGCATTTGTCAGTGTCAGCAGGAGTAATTTCATAAATATGCTGGGAGCAGGGGTGGGGACTTCACCCAGACTTTACGTCAATGTAAACAGCCCTAATTGGTGCTGGAGCCTCATAATTCCAGGATTTCCCCCCCTCCTTGCCCGCGTGCATCGAGGAAACTTGCGGTGCCAAGGCGAAACGTGTTTTCATTCATAAATCCTGGGAGGGGGGAGCAGGGGCTTGCTGGCATTTCATGCCTGGGGGTGCTTTTTTTACATCCCCCTCTTCACCCTCCTCAATCTGACTTATCACTGGCTTAAAGCAGTGGCAGAGACATGGAGTGTTTAATGGGGGAGTGCTGGGAAGAGAATAAAGCCATTTACTGCTCAAATGCCGTGCTGGAGGCTGCTGAGGGCCTCTGGGAGCCTTCATCCCTCTCACAGTCACTCCCTTGATGGCCTCTGTGTGACTGGAACCATGTGAGCTCTGTTAGGGGGGGAAAGCCCACCTGCCTGCACCCCAGCTGGGGGTTTCAGGGCTGAGACACCTCCTGGGGGCTGTGGGATGGGGGTTGTGCAGGTTAGTTCATTGGAGTGGGCAGTGATCCCTGTTTTCTTGCTGGCCTGCATTGCCCAGGGGCTGTCTGTGTTTAAAAATCCATCCTGTGCTGGGAAGCAGCTGGGAAGGGAGGGAGATGGGTGAGGGTGTGTAGCAGGGAGGCACAGAGCCCTCCAGCTCCTCTTGGGCAGCCCCCAGCCCAACATCTCCAGGAGGCAGCTGCCAATCACTCACTCGCATTACAGCTCTTTTCTTCCTGCAAAATTAGGCTCCTAAAAGAAGAAAAAACAACTTTGTAGCCCCTGGGGCAGTGTCCTGCTTCACTGCAATCATCCCTGACCCACAAGGCTTGGCAGCCATGGGATGTGGTTCCTCTGGCTGCCCTGCTCAGTGGGGATGGGTGTGAGTGTGGATTTGGGGTCCCAGGAAGGGCAGCATCACCCCTTCTTCTCCTTTCACACAGTGACTCAGTGGGTGCAGCACGGTGTGTGGGAGGATTGTGGTCCCTTTCCTAGGCTGGGAAAAGGGAAACAGCTTCTGGTGTCCAGACTTAAATCCTTCCCACCCACTCTTCCCCAAATCCAGGGGAAATCAGCCATCGCGGCTACGTTTGCTTCCCACACTTCAGCCTGTGGGGACAGTGATGGATGGCAAAGCCATGGCACCAAGGTGGGGGAGCCCAGCTGGTCCCTGGGGGGCTGCCCATGGGTCAGACCCCTCTGCTGGCAGCACAGGAGGGTGTGGGTGCAGCTTCCAGCACCTGCTGTGGGTGTTGGATGAGCCTTGGTGGAGCCAGGGGCTGCTGGTTACACTCCCACCACACTCTGGGCTTGTCAGGGTAAATCCAGAATTACACAGAGCTGGGCTCCATCCTCCCCAAGCAGCTCTGCTGTGAAAAGCAAGCCTGATGATTTAATCCATGTTTTAGCACCTCTGGGCTCCAGTGCTGAAGGGAGAAGCCCAGGAAGGGCAGCGGGGAGGATCTGAGTGTCCTCAAGTGGAACTGGCTGCTCTTGTGCCCCGGTGCTGGGTGCAGGGACGGGCTGGCCCTGGTGTCACCTTGCCCTCGGGCACACACACACTCTCATTGACTCCCTCAGCCCCCTGGCTGACTTTGACAGATTGCAGATGTTTTCTTTGCAGCGCGGTCAGTGCGAGAGGAGCGGCTCTGTGTCCATCGGAAGCGCTGTAAATCACTGCCATGGGCTCCTCTGAAGGGCTTCCAGCCAGGGCCATAAACATCTTGCCTCGGGCCAACGTGACATCCGTGGAGCTCCCCGGCTGTCCCCCCGGCCAGCGAGCGGCTCGGCGGCTCTATCCCATCCAGCTAGCACTCAACAGCTGATAACTTTTCCCCCCTGCCTTTTCTTCCAAGAGTTGGGCTGTTCTTCAAATTCAAAAGCTCGGAAAGGGCCTCCAGCCAAGAGTTTAAAGCCCAAGAAGAAGGTTTTGTGAGCTGGGTGGTTTAGCAGTTACAGAACGTGTGCTCTGGGACCCCCAGCACGGACCAGGTCCCCAAGCAGAAGCTCAGTTCCTCCCCAGTGTACAAAGGCTCTGGTGACTCTGGAAAACGAAATTTATTTCTACTGGCCACAGCAACTACCACTTCTTTGGGGAAGCAGTTAAAAAAAAACCAAGAAACCTTTGAGCACAATTAAATTTTTTAAACCATAGTCATCCCTTCTGTTCTCCAGTGATTTCCCACCGGCAGGGTTAGGAAATCATGTTTTACATCATTTTGGCTGCTGACCCTTGTGAGAGCTGCTGGGTTTCAGAGAGGAGCTGGAAGGGATCTTCTGAGCTCACCTCAGCCCAGGCAGAAGGAGTTGTTTCATAAAGAGATGTAGTTAGCAGTTTGATCTAAAGAAAAGAGCATGGAAAAAAATTCCTGAGTGATGAATACTCTGTTTGCATTGTGGAATATCAAGTCTTCTGTGAGGGAAAAGATTCCCTGTGAGCACTGCTGCTCTGTGTTTCTGGGTCCTTTGGGACCTTCAGGGAATGGTTGGCCTCCCAAAAAGTTTATAGTGGATGTGGTCTGATGTGGAAAAGTACAGACAAGGGATTTTAATTTAAAGCTGTCGATGTTTAATCACTGCACAGCCAGTGCTCCATCCCCAGGTCGCAGCATCCTCGGCAGGGTGGCCTGGCTCACGAGGGGCATGGTGGGGCTGTGGGACCATCATGAGAGTGGGAGAGTTTTCCAGTCCCTTCTTCTGGTGCTCTCAGCAGGGTCTGGCTGGGATTTTATCCTGGCTCCCAGTGGGTCTTTCCATATGGGTGGCTGCTTGGCATAAGCCTCTGGAACAGCAGAGCTCCGTGCCCTGGGAATGCTCCCGAGAGCCACAACTTGGCCTGTGGACAGGTATCTGCTGCTTTTACAGGCAGCATCCTGGCTTTGATGCTCTGCGCCTGTCACCTCCAGCTTTCTGGTTGTTCCTGGGGGATTTGGGGACTGGGTGTTGTATGCAGCATCCTCACTGCACCATCCCACCCCAGACCACTGCGGTGCAGGTGAGCTGCTGGCAGCAGAACAAGCCGGGAGCTGCTCCCCCACCTCCTGCTCTCCCTCCCTCCCTCCCTGCGGAGCGTTTGGACAAATAAAGTTCGGAAAAAATCCGAGCTGGAGCTGCTGACTCCTTGTGCAAGCGGTTTAAAATAGGCCACGCTGTTCCAGGCTGGCGGCAGCCAGCTGGCCCCGCGGCCTCCCCGCTGGAAAACAACCGGGAACAATAACACAGGAGCCCCGCGCCGAGCCTGTCACCGTGGTGTGGGGACATGACCTGCTGCCACCCGGCCTGCCTGGCCCCAACACGGGGTGAGGGACCCTGGGGGCATCACGGGGCTGGCAGGAGCAGGAGGGCAGCTCGGGGATGTTAATGAAACGTTTCCCTTTGCCACATTTCCCTTTGCCTTGCAGGTGGGATGCCAGGGCAGCGAGGCTGGGATGTGCAGAGGAGCATCTCCAGTGGCAGCATCTCCCCAGTGTCGCTCTGGCTGTGCCCGTGTCTCTGCCCCAGCGGGGTCCTGGGCAATTCCCCCTGCTGCTCCCATTGTGTTTCTGGGTTTTGAAGACAAAGCAGCGCTGCTGGCCAGGAGCCCGGCGGGAAGTGGCCCCAGGTGGGCTGGACAAGGTGCTGAGGGGCAGGCCCATGTCCCCCCGGGGCTGGCTGCAGCCTGAGCCCACGGTGCCTTTTCTGTGCTCGGCGGTGCTTCGGGACAGGAAGGGCTGCATTGTAAGATGGCCTTCCAGGATTTCCTCCAGCAGCCCTTGGGGCAGGATGTGGCCGTGCACCAGCTTCCAGGGAAACCTGCAGGGATGCTGCGGTGTCCTGGAGACTCTCCACAGCTTCTTTCCGAGCCAGCCCCAGGGCAAGCCCAGGTGTTGTGGTGCTGGTAACCCCAGGATTGGATAAAGGCTCGAGAACCCAACAAGGACATGAGAACCCTGAACTGATCCAGCTCACCCATTCACCACCCTGGCCCTAAAAAAAGTGTGTGAAGAAAGCAATGAGATCCCACTGCAGGCGGGTTAACTCAAAGATGATCCTTGGCAGCCTCATGGAATGTTGTGGCACTGAGAACTCAGCTGAACACAGAGCAGGAGGAGCACAGTGCCCTGAGGGAGATCCTGAACCGCAGGTGTGGTGATGCAGCTTGTGAGGACGTGAGCAATGTCCCTGGGCTCCCAGGGGTCCAGGGATGTCACCCCATCCCAAATCTGCCTGCACACACAGTGAGACTGTCCCTGCCTTGTTCTCTTGTCCCTGAACACCCCTGCTGGCATCTGCTTTGCTTCCCTTTGTCACAGAGCTTGGATCCTTTTGGATTTTCCTTCCAATGTGGTCTGGGAAAGCGGGAGAGCGAAGGATCCATCCACAGGAACAGAGCAGCTGTTGTGTGCTCCAGCAGCACATCAAGCCCGAGTTGGGGCATCAACCAGAACCTCTCCAAGGAGTGCAGCAGCCTCCCTGTCACTGCCATGAGGGATATCAGCGCTGCCACTCATCCTCTGTGTCCTGCTGATGGCAATTCCTTGTTGCAAAGTTTAATGGTTGCGTGCAGCTTGCCTCAAACAGCTCTGCACCTTGGCTGGAGGGAGGAGGAGGAGGATTTGGCAGCTGGGAGCAGGGGGATTAGCAGAGATTTGTTGGATCTCAAGGAGAGAGGTGCCAAGCTTTATTTGTCAGAGCAGGAGTCCTGTGGGCAGGAGACCCCCGAGGATGCTGCGTGTCCCTGTCAGCTGGATGCAGCACCCAGGGCAGGCTGAGGGGGATGGGGGCTTCCTGTGTGGGGAACCCCATGGGCCAGTGCTGGAGGAGATGTCAGGGAGACAGATTTTGGTTTGGAATAACCACAGGCTCCTGGATGGCGTGGGGGTGTCCTGGAGCTCTGTAGGGCAGCATGAGGTGGAGCAAAAGCGACGCTCCTTGAGATATGCAGGTTAAAACCAGCTTGGGTTTAAGCTGAGCCCATGCAGTGCTGGTCCCAAGGTGCCCTGGGGATGCAGATCCCTGCTGTTGGGAAGCAGGGAAGGGGGTGAGCTCCTACCCAGGGCACTGGGAGCCTGCAACATCTTGTGTAACAAGGAGCGAGCATCAAAGGGAAATGCCTGAGCGAAGCAATAACCCATGCTAACAACAGAAAAAAAAACCCCTCTCCCCTTTCATTTCCCTCCCTCCCCTCTTGACCTTGAAGAATGCTGGAAGGTGTCATGTCATCAGCATTTCCCAGCCGCTGGGAGCTTGGGGGGGGGAATTTTTTTCTTCCTTCGGGGCACCCTGCCAAGAATAACAGCCGACTCCAGCAGGTCGGCACAGGAAGGGAACGGCTGGAACCTGATTTGCAGTCAGACGCTCGGAGAGCCAGAATGCGTTTTATTGAAGAGGTCTCCAAGGAGGCATAAACCTTTCCCCCCCCCAAAAAAAAGGAAAAGGGAAGAAAAAAAAAGCCTTTCTGATGAAGCTGTATTTTTTATATGCATTTTTAAAAGTCTATAAGATAAATTTGCTTTTGGGTCATGCTGCTGGTGTTGATTTAGGGCAGAAGAAGGAACGGGGAGGAATGGGGTGCACCCTGATGTGAGGCTGGGGCTGCATGGAATCCCTTGGATGAAGGCACATTTATTTTCCTGCTGGGATCAGGCTCCATCTCTGCTGCCTCCAGCGGGGCCAGCACATCCCTTGGGATGGATGTGTTTAGCAAAGGTCAGAGAGAGACACAGACACAATTCCTCCCAGGAAGGGGATGTTGCTTGCCTGGGGGACAACCTGGGCACAGGTCAAGAGGTCCAGTGTCCCCATCATGACCAGTGCTCCTGTGTCCCAAAGTGTGGGAGGTGAGGGGGGAAATCTGGAAGGGGAAAATCCCTGCTGGAAACCCAGGTTTGGTCAGGAAAGTGATTAGCAGGACACAGGGATGCACCTCAGCTGGACAGACTGGACAGGAGCTGGCAAAGGAGGCAATGCTTGGCCCACGTGGAATCCCCAGGATGAGGGAGGGCTCTGGGGCTGGTGGTGCCTCTTGACAGGCACATGGGAAGCAGGGTTTGGAACAGGGAAGCAATGAGCTGCTGGTTATGGGAATTTGGAAGGTCTGGACTCACATTCCTGCAGATTCCTTGCCTCGGTTTCCCCAGGTGTGACAGCTGCAGTCTGTGTCCAAAGGGATGTGTCCATCATGCTGATGGGTTCCAGTGCCATGTGGGGAGGGTGAGCCCGCAGTGGCAGAGGTGAGTGCCCATTCCACCTGGATGGTGGCACCTTTCCTGGGTATCCGTGCTTGCCAGGGTGGGGCTGGACCCTTCATGGGTTGCTCTGGCTGCTGCATGTCCACGGATTTCTGTCCCGTTATTGCCAACAAAAATCTTTCCAACACAGGAGTTTCTCTTCTCACCCTACATAAGGTGACAGTGATTCCTGATCTGTTCCGTTGATTCCTGATCCATTCCAACATGCCTGTACCAACCTGCCTTCAGAAAAGACCAAAACCCAAGGCACAGGAGGACCCCCCCAAACAAGTTCTTCCATCAATTCTTAGAGGGAAGACACTGGAAGCAGCCCTTGATCTCCAGCTCTGGGGGATGAACCTGCTGAGCTCCCAGCCCTTGTTCCTCTGATCTTATCCCCCAGCTAGCTAAATCCAGCAAGATATTCTCAATTAGGAGCACAGACCTGGGGTTGTTTGCAGAGCTCCATCCTTGGGAACATCTGATACCGTTGGCTCACCCCAGCTCCAGTTGGCTTTTGGGGGAGCAGCTCCTGTGGGTGGTCACACCCTGCTGAGCCACCCTGGGATGCCACAGGGCTGGTGACAACCATCCATGGCATCTCAGGGTGCTGCTGGCTGGGTGCTGTGCTGGCAGCTCGGCTCCTGCTGGCACATCCCCATCCCAGCAGCGGGAAAGCACCGGGGAGGAGCAGGATCTGAGGATGTGGTGAATCCATGCAGCTCCCAGCTCCTTCCTAATTCCTTTCCCAGCTGCATTGCCTCATCGCCATGACCAGGCTGTAACCGGAGCAGGTCAGCGTTTTGCTGATGGAATGTTTTTCCATTGGGAAATACCAATTTCTGTGGGAACATCTCAATTTTGACCAAAGTTTTCTCTTTTTTTTTGTGGGGGTGGGGAGGGAGAATACTTGAAAACCAGGCTTTTCCAGAGGTTTACCTGCTGCCTTGCTTTGGGTTGAGCACAGAGGGTGGTTGTGGCATGGGAAAGGTGGGAATGAAAGGTGATGTGGGCATAAAATCATGGCTAAGGACAGACCATGATGCCCTTCAAAAACAGTAAGCAAGAATATTTTTGAAAAAGTCAAAATGAAGTGAACTGGTGAATTATCCTCAAAAATACCTTCACTCTGGATTTTGGAGTAATATTTGGGCTTTGTCTATCTCTTCCTCTGCTTGCTCTGTCTTTTCCCAAGTGGTGTCACTTGAGCATCCCCTACATCCACTCGGGTTTGACATTCCAGCAGGAAGGAGAGGCGGTGCCAAGGGGAAATTTTCAGCTGGGCAGGAGCTGTAAGCTCCACCTGCCTCCCAAGGGGATGAGGGTGCTTGACTCCAGCCCCGGATCCAGCCCCATCTCCTGCAGGGCTGATCCATCTTTGACTGCTGAATAACGGGCTGGGAATAGAAAGCTGAAACCAGAGACCGCGTCTTCCCGTTGCATCTTCGGAGTCATGTGAGAGGTTCCTTCCCTCCCATCCCACTCGGCAGCAGCCAGGGCTTGCCTAGAAATAGCTCCTGGCACCCGCGGGGCAGGACCTCGACCCCGCCCCATCCCGGGGAGCCGATGCCATGCACAGCCCTGCTGTGGCTCCCTGCAGCAGGGCCTGGAAGCCAAGCAGGAGCACAGCAGGCTTGGAAAACCCTTGGAGCTTGAAAAACACTTTGTGCTGCCCACACGGGATGCCAAGTTGCTGGGCTGGGTTTGTGCTCTGGAAAGACACAGGGAGCAGAGTCCCTGCTTGATGCCAGCACCCAGGGGCACTGCAGGGGTCCGGCTGCTGCTCCCGGATTTTTACTGCTCTGCAAACTGTTATTATTTGCAGTGACAAACCTTTTCTTCTCTTTTTCACCCCCCTCTCCCTCTCCTCTCCACCCTTTTTTAATAGCAGCCTCTAACAGCCACACTCATTCTTCTTTGTTGACACGGCCCTTTGGCATCGGCACTTGGCATTTGCGGAGCTGCTCGCCCTGGAAAGGAACAGAAAAAAAAATCTTTTAAAAAAGAAAAAAAAAACAACAAAAAAAAACAAAAAAAAAACCCCCCAAAAAAAACTCATGAAAAACCCCACAACCAGAAACCGGGCCCTTGTGCCTTGCAGGGGACATGGCTCCCTCCTGCCTCACAGGACATGGGGGGAATTGGGACCTGGTCCCAGTGGGGGTGAACAGGAGGAGCAGCATGAGTGGATATCAGTGCTGTGGTACCCACGGAGGGATTTGGGGGTGCTGGATTGTCCATTTATGTTCATGGACTCACAGGGTGCTCCTGGGGATCCTGGTTGGACTCAGCCACCGTGACCACCGTGCCAGGCACCAAATGTGTCCCCACATAGCTTTGTCTTCTGGCTGTCACAGGAGCAGCAGTTCCTTTGCTGCAGCCGGTCTGGAAATTCCTGGCAGAGCAGAGAGGCTCAGAGTGTCCCCACAGGCCTGTGGTGGCAGTCAGTGGTCCCCTCCTCTCCCCAGAGTCACTTTCCTCCTTCCTGCCTGGTGGGGACCATCCCAGCAGCATCCTTCCCTCCTTCCCTGCATCCTCTCTCAGTCTGCAGCATGGGATGGCCGTGTCCCCTTCCCCTCCACTTGTGTCACAGCTCCCTGTCACCTGTGCACAGCTTTCCTTGGGTCATTATTTTTTGATTCCAGGCTCCCCCCTGTGCAAACGCAGATGTTCCTGCTTGCACCAGCTGGGCTCTTGGCCAGGAGCATCCTTGACTCACCTGCATGGCCACATGAAGGACTGGGGGAAAGCAGTTTGCAAGCAGGAGAAAAACTGCCTGGGCTTTTCCAGCAAAAGGAACAGTGAAAAATCAATGAAGTCAGTCCAGAAGTTCAAAGAAAGGTTGAACTTGAAGCAGCAGATAAGGGATATATCACGACTATTTCCATGAACCAGCCCTATCTCTCCCATCTGAAAAATCAGCACCAACTGAGTGCAGAGATCAGCCTTTTCTCTTAAAAAAAATAGGAAATAAAAGCTTGCCGAGACAAATACAGCTGTTGAGTGCAGGGTTTAAGGTCACTGAACCTCAGAGCAGTGTCCCAGTGTCCCATGACAGCCACTCTGCCACCTTCACCCCAGGCAGGTGACACTGTGGAGCTCAGACTGGCCACCCCGTGCCTCAGTTTCCCCAGGTGGCACAGCAGGGATCCTCACCCATGCTGGCACGTGGTGGCATTTAAATGTCCCTGCTGGATTTTGAGCAGGGATGAAGACAGGGCTGGGCTGCACTTCCCAATGCCCTTCCCTGCCTAGCTTTGCTCTTGGGCAGGATTCCAGGAGCCCACTGGCGGAGGTGGGAGCCTGGACAGGCGCCGTGGAGGCAGAGGCTGTTCTGCCTCCCCAGCCACGGCCATGCACGGCTGGGAATTGCCTCCTTGGAGAAATATTCCCTTTTCAAACACCAGACCCTGCCGAGGATTATCCAGAGGGGGTGGCTGGGGCAGCAGTCATGCTGTCTCGAAGGCACTGTGTTGTTTGAAATGCTCTTTAAGGCACTTGATGACTCACAGCAACAGCTGGAAGGAATAAGCAGTTGGTAATTTCCATATTAACCTCCCGGTCCCAGGGATGTGGGATCTGCAGCACGTGCCTGTTCCTAGGAGTGCCAGGGAATGGGTGCTGCTGGGCCCTGTCCTGAAGGGTCCCAAGGGCAAAAGGGACTGGGATGGGGATAGGGACAGAGATGGGGATGGGGATAAGGATGGCGTGAGGATGGGGATGGAGACAGGGATAGAAATGAGGATGGGGATGAAGATGAGGATGGGAATGAGATAAGACAGAAGTGGAAAAAGAAAAGGGTATTAGGATAAGGATGGCAATAGGGACAGGCACAGGAATGCAAACAGGAACGGGGATGGTGATGAGAATAAAGATAAGGCTGGGGCTGGCAGTGAGGATGGATGGAGGAATGGAGGCAGGAATGGGGAAGGAAATGAGAATGGGGACAGGAATGGGAATGGGGACAAGGATGGGGATAGGGATGGACCCAGCACCCTGTGGGCTGCTCGTGCATCCGTCCTGAATCCCTGCCCTGTACAAGCGGGGAGAGCCCCCCCTGCCCCACGGGGCCGATCACAGCTGTTTGTACAGCACCTTGCACAACTGGTGCTGAGTCTTGATGCAAGACAGGGCCTGTCCCCTGCCTTGTAAGGGACATCTGTCCCCAGGGCTTGTCTTTGAGCAAAGGGACAGCTCTGCACCGCAGCCAGCAAAGTACAGTGAGATATCGGCCGTGCAGAGCGGGCGAGGAGCCATCCTGCCCTGCATCCCACTGTGTCACAGTGCTGGGTTCGAGGAGCAGACCTGGCTGTCACCACCCCCAGCCCCGGGATGGCTGTGGAGCGCCAGCTCTGGCAGCGGGGCTGCGCGCCGGCGGGAGCCGCGGTGGAAAATCCTGCGCTAGGCTCGCCTTGATCCCCGCGCGCCCCGGGGGACGCGTTTGCCGCCAGGGCATATGTTTTCAGTTCTTGCCGAGGCCGACTTGAGAAATTTTCTCTCCCTCCCAGCTTCTCTGTTGCAAACAGCAACCGCAGGGCCGGGGCGGCACAGGATGATAAATGAGCTGCTCTGTCCGGGCGCAGCCAAGGCCCGGGAAGCTGCTCCGAGGCTGCGTCCCCGTGGGGTGCAGGGGGGAACGGGGCAGCCAGGGGCTTGTGCTGCTGCCGGAGAGGGGCAGGGAGGGTTGGTGTTTCAGGGCAGGGTGGGGAGGGGGGTGGTTTGGCCCTGCTGAGCTCTGGACTTTGAATACAGCGTGTTGTTTTCTCGCCCATCTGCGGAGCAGGCGGGAGAGCATCTGTCGGCTGCGCTCGAAGGGTGGGCTGAGCTGGTGGCCACAGCTCCCGGGGGAGCTCCAGCTGGGCAATTGGGGTGAGGCATTCCCAGATCCGGTGCTGCTGCCTGGGGTCAGGGATCCCATCCGGCCCAGCTGCCCCTTTCCATCCGGGAAAAGGGGTGACACTGTGAGACCGTGTGCATCTTTAAAGAGCATCTGAGTCATGTCCACCCCGACACGCGGCATTCCCGCTGCCCTCGGTGCATGGAGCAGCCACCACATCAGCCCTATAAATAAATAAAATACAGCGAGGGCCTGCTGTCTTCTGGAAACCCCTGAAAAAGCCCCGTGGAGCCAGTTCTCCCAAGGTATCGTATTCCTGCTTTGTGTGTTGCCTCCCACCCCCTGCTTCTTTACTACCGGAGCCATCTGCGTGGAAACTGGATCCGGGTCCCTGAAGAGCCCTCCTGCCCCTGCCCGCGCTCCAGCTGATGTCACACAATCTGTTTGATCTCAGGCCCAGTTGCTGGGGAGCACCGGACGCTGTCACCCGCAATCTGGGCGGGAGGTGACACGAAGGGCTGGTCAGCCCAAGGGGGACCCAGACGGGGAGCCCCGAGGAGCGATGAGGAGCAAGGGACAATGTGGCTTCTGTGCGTCATCTGGGTGTGCTGGCACGTGGCTCAGGCATTCATCCTGCTGTCCCTCTGTCCCTGCGTCCTATCCAATCACTGACCTTGCCTCTTTTGGGTTTCATTCTGCACCCTCCAAGCTCAGGGAGATTTGCAAGGACAGCACCTGGGATATTGCAGTGACTTGCCATGAACTCAAAAACTCCACAGCACTGCCGGGAGCAGGCTTCCTCCTGAAATGACTGTTGGAAAAAAAAAATCCCCTTTCCAGCTCCTAATATATTTATTTAATCGGGAGAGCCGTGCTGAGCCGGTGGGCATGCTGACGAGCCGCTCGGGTGGTTAATCAGTCAGGTTTAATTGAGGCTGGCCCTGGGTGCAGTTTGTGCTTCCGCGGTGCCTATTGTCCAAGGACAGCAAAGTGCTTTCCAAGCATTAAATCTTATCGCAGGCTGCGAGGCAGGTAAGGATATACCGGGATTATTGCATGCGCCGCTGAAATGCCGCCAGCTCCGGCTGGGAACGCATCAGCTATTTACCAGTGAGTGGCAAAGCGATGCAGCATTTTAGGACCGAGCGGGAAATAGAATCTGGTATTGAACTGGAACAGCGGCAGTAGTTTTAAAATGGGAAATAAATTGCCGGGGGTGGTCGGGACACCGAGTTAATGGCTGGAAAGGGCAGGAAAAGGCCGATGCTTTCGGTGGGATCCGTCCTGCCGGCCTGAAGCAGGACACGGCGCCTTTGGGGAGTGGGAGCCGCACAAAGCGCCGTGGTGCGGTTAGGGGGTGGCGAGCGGGACACGGGTGATGTGCGCGGAGGGGATCCCCGCGTCGGGCCGGTCATAAACCCCCTCGGGGGGTGGCTTTGTAAATCCCCGCGTCCCTCCCCCGTGGGGTCCCTCCGCTGCTCTCCGCTCCGCGCCGGGCTGGCGGCGGGCGGGCGGGGGGTGGCAGCGGCTCGTTCCTCCCTCCGGGCCGCCCCGGGCGGGCAGGTCGCGGCGGGGGGGGCCGGGGAGGAGCCGGGCCGGGGGCGCCGGGGCCAGGAGGCGGCCGGCAGCCGCCCTNCTTCTTCCCCTTCCTGCAGCACCAGGAGCCGGCGCCCGGCGCCCGCGCCGTCTCGGCGGAGGGCTGCGCCCTGGTCTGCGCTGTCTGCCGCTGCTTCCTGGGCGAGCAGTGGGACTCCTTCGAGCGCAGCCGCACGCCGGTGGAGAAGCGCATGTACTGGCTCAAGCGGCCCCATCAGTGCGAGGCGGCGGCGGCGGCGGCGGCAGCGGGGGGAGCCGGGCTGCGGCGGGGGACCACC